>OY759270.1:15925508-16385344 GCA_963662155.1 Lamellibrachia columna
TCACACAAGCATTTAGTTGTCGATTGGTCGGGCGACGCTGTGTCATTTAACAAGATTTAACAAGATTGCCATCCCAAACAACAAGTTCCAGATGGCAAGTGGACAAGGCAGCCATTGGGTTATCGAGAGTCCAACAATTTTATCATCTATGTTTAGCCCGCCCTTATCATATATCTGTCAATTCTATTTTTAAACATATTCACAATCATTTGGCAGTTTGTTCCATTCATTTATCACCCTCTGTGAGAAAGAGTACTTTCTCATGTCCAACCTACACTGCTCCTTAACTAATGCTGCTTTGTGTCCTCTGGTTCTACTGCCTTCTTTAGACTTCTGTTTGGTCTCCTCTTAGTCTCCTGGTCTCTAGTGTTATCAAACCACATTGTAATCAATGGCTTTCGTAACTAAGGCCTCTCAATTCTGGAATAATTTTAGTTGCTCTTCGTTGTATTCTTTCTAGCTTTTCTATGTCCTTCTTACGATACGACCTTAGCTGTTTCTCCTTATACGTGATAGTTCTCCTAATTAGCCCTAGAATTTGATTTCCTTTCGAAGCAGCAATCCCTCATTGCTCTGAAACTGTCATGTCAGCACTAAATGTTGCACCTAAGTCCTTTTCTTGTGTGGTTCTACCTAGTACAGCATCCCCCATTTTATATTCTTTGTCCATATTTCCATGTCTTATGTGTATGCATTTACACTTCCCAAAAATTAATAACATTTGCCATTTTTCTGACCATTTAACTAATTTATCTAGATCATCTTGTAAACTGTGTTTATCTGTATCATTAGTAACCTTTCTGAATACTTTTGTGTCATCTGCAAATTTGAGTACTTTGCTAGATATGTCATCTTCCAAATCATTTATATATATTAAAAACAATATAGGGCCTAATACTGATCCCTGTGGTACCCCACTCAGAACAGATTTCCAATGTCTGAAGACAAAGGTCTGTGTCGACAACAGATTGGTGTGTCTGAAGACAAAGGTCTGGGTCGACAACAGATTGGTGTGTCTGAAGACAAAGAACTTGTAGCGCAGATGAAACGGCATAAACTATCAACAGATGGAAAAGACGAAACCACAGTTTGATCTTAACATCAATCGAAGGCGAAGTTGAAGGGAAGAACATGCCATCACGAAGGCGAATTGCCTGGATTGACAATGTGGGGCATTGTACATGTCATGCCTGCATGTCACACGGGAGATGGCGAGGACGCGACGAGGACAATGACAGGATGATGTCAACGGTCCCACGGGCTATGACTGATATAGTCTACATGAATATCATGACGAATGATCATGACGAATGCAAGTAATACGTCCATAAATAAAATACACACGACATGGCGATCCGCATAAGCGCATGAATATCGAATAACAACATAAGCGCACGAATATCGAATAACAACATTTTATTTTATGCACAAGAAACTCAATATCTATGTCTCAATTACGTTATTTCTGAATTGCGAAACAGAGACCTTTAACTTATTAATAATTACAGATATTCATGATAGGGAAAACGGTAGTTTCTTTACGTTTCTTCATTAACATAATGTTTCTTCATTAACATAATGTTTCTTCATTAACATAATGTTTCTTCATTAACATAATGTGCATCTTGTGCACTCGCTGTTTATTCGTGGAAGACGATCCCTCCTAAAGTAATTCACACATGTCAAAGTTGTTGGGTGTCACGTTTTCAACGCTCGTGGTGCCGCCGTATCTCGCGTGAATACCGACTCATTGTATCCGTGTCTGGCGCCTACTGGTACGATTTCTGGTACAGTCATATGCGTATCCCGGACAGCACATGACTGACGCGTGTGCTGTCTATGCGTAAGGAGACAAGTGTTAAATTACGTTTAACGGCGTCATTTCGTACGAACTACAGACATGATGCGATCGTCAACCAGAGCAGAGTTTCGAGAGCGGTCACAGCTGTTTACTTTACAGGGTTATGACGAGCGCCGTCGACTGAAACTCATTGATCCACCGTGATTCACGCCTTTCAAAAACTATTAGAGGGTGAAGCATTTTAACGTTCCATTCATTTGTTATGAACGTAACGACAACACAATCTAACTTATTACTACGCGGCTTTACGTATATTTACTCGTATATGTATAACTATAACCAAACACACGTAGCAACTACAGTAGAGGTAAATCCAAACGAGATTGTGGTGGTTCGCCACTTGGCCATTCGCTCCCCCCCTCACTCCTAAGAATTACTTCAGACACTGTTTTGCGTTTTAGAAAACGATGTGTGCTATGAAACATACACGCACTGCCGCTCCGCTCCGGCTGCATCGTTGCTATGGCTTTGATGTCTAGTGATGCCAATATTTTAATGCTGCGATCGCGTCAACGCCTGTAATAAATCAGTTTGATGCGTGACAGCTGTCTGCCATAGGCAATTGACTATTGTTGATTTAATTGATATTTTGAAACTCGAACAACTTTTGCAGTGTACTAGAATGTCCCGGCCGTGATACAGGACACATTATTTAAAAGCAGGACACGTAAATGTAAAGCAGATGGAAAGGCCCCTGGCGGGATTTATAGAAACGACCCGTGTACATTTAGACAGACGAAGATCTGTATAAATTGACGTAAAAATCAATGGTATTCCATAAGGGTCAGATGAGGATCTATATAACTATGTGTAAAACAAATTCCCATTGTCTCACGAATTAGTCACATTTTCACATAGTCAACTAACCGCCCTTATATACGTATTAGTTTTCACAACACGAAACTAAGTATCTTCTATACTTGTGTGAAATGCTCTGTCGTTGTTCAGTTACGGCCATTATCGCAGCTATCTTCAACGTCAATCTTGTTTCGTTTTGTTTCAGACGAAGACAAGACGAGGATCATGTACACGCTCTCTGTAGTTTTGCTCACGTTACTGGCCGGCGTTCGTTCGTCGGTGCCGCACGAC
The DNA here is from genome assembly GCA_963662155.1 of Lamellibrachia columna. Lineage (NCBI taxonomy): Eukaryota > Metazoa > Annelida > Polychaeta > Sabellida > Siboglinidae > Lamellibrachia > Lamellibrachia columna. The sequence goes on from OY759270.1 coordinate 15,928,459, forward strand.
TTGGTGGCCGCCAACTCGGATTTCGCCGTGCGCCTATACAAAAGAGTGGTCAAATTCATTGATGATGAGAACACATTTATGTCCCCGTTCAGCGTATCTACAGCACTGGCAATGACGTCCGGAGGCGCGCGGGGCAAGACGTTCAACGAGATGTACAGAGTGTTGGGTTTTGACGGCTCCAACTACGATGTGCACGAGGGCTTCCGTAACTTACTACAGAAGTTCAACAGCTCGACGAACGACGACTGCACCCTGACATTAGCCAACCGGCTCTTCCCCGACGAGAAGTTCAAACTAGTTTCGGCGTTCGTCGACATGACGACTGAAAAATACGCGGCGAAGGTAAAGCTTCTCGACTTTGCCGGAAAGCCAGACGAGTCGCGTCGCTACATCAACAAGTGGGCCGCCGACGCGACGGAGCAGACGATCAAGAACTTGTTGGCGGTGGGCGACATCACGTCCCAGACGGCCCTGGTACTCGCCAATGCCATCTACTTCAAAGGATCGTGGCTGATGCCGTTCAACAAGAACCTCACGGCGGCACGACCATTCTACGTGTCCAAGGAAGATTCTGTGAACATTACTATGATGCAGACAACAGGAAAGTTTCATTTCATCGTTAACCACGAACTGAAGTGTAATTTCGTAGAGCTGCCGTACGTCGGGACCGACTTCGCCATGGTTCTGGTTGTCCCTCAAGAGAAGGACGGTCTACCTGCGATTGAACAGCAGCTCAACGGCACCGTGTTGAGAGCCGCCATCGACTCAATGCAAGAAAGGACCGTTATGGTGAACCTTCCCCGGTTCAACATCACCCAACGCGTCAATCTTGTCGAAACGCTCAACAACATGGGGATTCATGATCTGTTCTTGGGTTCAGCTGATCTGTCGGGTTTGGCCCAGAATGCCGCTGGCCTTTTCGTATCCGGAGTCATCCACAAAGCGTACATCTCCGTTAACGAGGAAGGAACGGAGGCGTCCGCTGCCACGGCTGTTGTCGTTTCGCGAGCTATGCCTTTGCAGGTAAACGCAGACCGGCCGTTCCTGTTCCTCATTCGGGAGAAGTCGACAGGCAGTATCCTCTTCATGGGTCGCCTTATAGAACCACCAAAGGATGACGAGGTGGAATTCAACACTGCCGGCCGTGCAGCACCCGTCTCGATCGTCGCGTGCGTCTGCTCTCTCTTGATGGTTCTCTTCGTTGGACATGCTTTCTAGTGCGAAGATCAGGCAAAGCTTACTTACGAAACTGCGCTTGCATTTAATGTCAGAAATTTAGGTGCTCGATACCTTTTAGCAACGAACGTCAGCATTATGAATACAGCGTATTGCAATTCAAACTGCAGTTCCAAGGCATTTCGTCTCGTCGATGAAGCTGGTTAGGACCTTCGTTAGTACTTGGTTGTAATAGTTTAGTAGCTATTTATCCGCGTATTTACTTGTAAACAAGTACAGTTTCCACAAACATATTTTATATGTATCTTATCAAAAGTTACATTACTTTTACACCAATATATTCATGATTGTGTTGCATCACGTTGTTCATACATTAATCTTGTCGAATTTGATTACGAATGCGTATAATTTATTTATATGTAATGAAACGAATACCCAACGATCATGTTCATGCAATGACCCTGTGGTAATTAGGGTATTCACAGTTGAATAGGTAATTAGGGTATTCACAGTTGAACCGCCACTTTGAACATTTAATGGAGTAATTTTCATGTGTAGGTATAAATATGGAGGACGTAAACGCTGTTAGTGAATATCGTATAAAGATAATTTAAAACAATTAATCTTGTTTTTACTAGTAGTGCTTCGGGAAGTTACGTGTACTTTTACACAAATTCATCCAACGCCGGTTTACATCTTCCATGTCGCTCCAATCATTCTTATTAAACGTCGCGTCATCATTTTATCCCACCTCTAAAATAATAAACACATGTTTGCTGTTATTCTTCTCGCATTTTAAGTTCAAAACTAAAATTGCATTGATCGCAGTAAATTCTCACGCATAGAGACTTTGCATGCTTTAGTAAAACAATTTAATGTCATACGCTGGTGTCAGAACTTGTATATGTTTCTTTGCTCTGTGTCAATAAAACTCCGCAATAGCACAAACATTGGCATACATCTGTAGACTAACTATGATTTGAGAAATAGTTTTTTGCCTCAAATAATCTGCATTTAAAAACCTGATTCGACCCTAGACAAATGTTGCCCATTTCACATGCAATGATCGTGGATAGGGGGAGAAACAAGAGACAACTTCGTTGCAGCAATGCATGGCATTATCTTCTCAGCTGAATCTCGGTATCTTGCGATACGTACATTCGTAAACCCGTCTGCTCGCCCGGAGTATGGACCGTCAATAAAAGTTCTCCACTGCGTCCTTTTTATGCAATCCTTTGTGCTACAACGTTGCTATGCAATAAACTATTTATATTGCAGCGGAAACAATTTAACGAGTAACGTAAGACAGGTTCCTCTGGTGTCGTTGGGTCGTCGGCACTTTGTTCGTGGCTCCCAGTAAGAGCAAAGTGGACGCATTCAGACTTGATTTGGCGTCAGTTGTCTGTCTCAACTGGTAGTCTCATAGCCTCCCGTTGTGTCTACCTGACACAACGGGAGGCTATGAGGCGCACAGTGTGGAGCGCATGACCTAATTTCAGACACATGGCACTGTGTCGCAGCTCAAGTCGCACCGTAGCGTGGGAATGGGGGGTGGGGTGGGGGGGAGGGCACATAATGAAGTCGGATGCGGGAATATTCAAATATGTTAATGCCACAGCATGTCTGTTTGGTATGCGGTAACGTATTATCACCGATAAAGAAAACAACCGTTGAACGGCACGTTCGTATGTGTGTGTGCGTGCGTGCGTGCGTGCGTGCGTGCGTGCGTGCGTGCGTGCGTGCGTGCGTGCGTTCACCCTTGTGTAGATGATAATATTATAGTTAAAGTAAGACCAGTACTTGAAAGAAAGGAGCCAAATGTGATGTTTCTTATCAACTACAATAATTATGGGATCATCCATAAAGTATGTCACATTTAGGGGAGTGACCGGGTAAGCGTTACGAAGCGTTACATAGGGTGTGTCTTGGCGATCGTTACGTTCGTTATTAAAAAAAGTTGTTTTGCCAGTGTCAGAGTCAGACTTATAGCATAGATTGCTATGCCAGTTTTGGGGTATATTTCAATTGAATCCCAACGGGAACGGAATGCGGACACTACCATGTATCAGTGAGCGAAAAGTTGGTGTGCCGGCAAAAGGTTCTACAAGATACCAGCACCCAACCCCCGGAGAAACGTCACCGAGAACTCATGTGCGTACGTGGATGATGTTGAACTGGAGTGGCTTGGTGGGGAGGACGTAGACCTCCATTGCACCCCCGAACAGGGCTGGTGCGGGCCTTACTCCAGTCAGTACACGGAAGAACTCGTAGCGGCTTCACTACGCGCATCATTACACACATTAAACGTACATAAACATGGGCTTTTGATTTATGATTAGTTATGCAAACCTATATTCTACCTGTGAACTACGAATTAAAGCAGACACGAATATAAAAATAGATGTATGTAGAATAGGTCGGGGGAGGTGGGTCTTAAGACGAGCGTAGTTTTAAGGGGGGTGTGCAAGCCAGCGTTACGAAGTGTGACAAGGGGCCACGTGCTTTACGGATACCCCCTGTGAAAGTAGTGTTAACAATAAAAGTATTGTCTGATAAAACAAATGTTCAACGTAAATATGTGTCACGCCACTTGCTGGTTGTCGAGTGGCGCCATCTTGCGAACAATATTTAAACTGGCTTACCGTAATAATGATAGCTTCTGCGAAATATTATTGTGCCTATCCATAAGTCCGGACAATCACAATGAACACCAAAGTAGGGGAGACCGGGGCTAATTGTTACAACTTTAACCTAAAGTCACTTTTTGTGAAAAGCATGTTAGATGCATTATTTCTGTCAACGTAGTATACATTACATTTATTATTCGTGTTAATACAATGTACCGTACCACTGATTAGTCCATATTATTGCTAGGTATACATATGAAGTTTCCCAGGCTTGGTCGACTGTAACAATTAGCCCCCTAAGCGGGGCAAGTTATGCACGCTCCCATACACACGCACGCACGCACGCACGCACGCACGCACGCACGCACGCACACAGTGCGATACATTCCCTTCACATGTCGAAGTGGTTATATTATGTTTCCCCTTACAATCTCACTCAGTATCAATGTTATCATTTAAACCTTCTATGCTTTCACGGATGCGAATATCTGCATCGTCGGCGGTGCAACTGAGTCTCGACGGGGGTCAACGCCGTAAGTGCAGCGCTGTGCTCGCACGGCCATTTGTTTTAATGGCTGATGACAAGTGCATCAATCCTAATACCTGCTGAATGTTTTAGTGTTTGTGTCGCAAATGACATCGCAGCAAGACACATGTGGACCACGACCCGTATTAATGACAAATGTCAATCTTCAATTGATCCTCATGAAAGGGATGCAATTCCCTAAATATTTTATTTATGTGTATACAATATACATGTTTTATTTCGTTACCCAAACGCCAACCAACCGCATACCGTTAACCGCAAAGGCATGCCCGTCTTCTCATCCTACGACATTACACTTGATGTTCTGTCTGTTGTTTTATTTTATTTACTTATTTTATTTATTACTTATTTTATTTACTTATTTTATTTACTTATTTTATTTACTTATTTTATTTATTACTTATTTTATTTATTACTTATTTTATTTACTTATTTTATTTATTACTTATTTTATTTATTACTCATTTTATTTATTTATTTTATTTGTTACTTATTTTATTTACTTATTTTATTTATTACTTATTTTATTTACTTATTTTATTTATTACTTATTTTATTTACTTACCCTTTTCGTGGCCACGTGTGGCACAAGATCTCATATTGAAGACCTCCATCGGGATTGAAATTTTACAAATGTAAACCTGGCTTTATCCAATCGTGACATGACATCCCCTTCCGACACTTCCGTAAAGGCTGATGTAAGTGGTGTATCTAGGATTTTGTAAAGGGGAGGCCACGTGTTGGATAGATGACAACATATACTTCCTCAGCAAATGCCGTACTCCCAAATGTCGGAAGGATTCTAGAAAAAAGAAGTCGCCTCCAACTCAAATATGTAGTAAAGCGAAACTTGACGAAACGGAATATACTACAAGCAGTTGTTCTCACTTGCCAAAGACCGTCCGCCCTGGAGTGTGAACCGAGGGAGCAGACACGTCACATAGTCGCAAGTTGCATCCGCGACTGACATGGGGGGGGGATGACGACACTTTTTGCCTTTGAATAGAAAGCTAATTGGTGTGAAAGCATGTTAAGATTGTCCGTAATTCTACGATTTGGCCTACCTCTTCAACGAAAGTGTCTATATCTGTATGAGCAAGGAACATGTTTGTGTGAAGAGAGCGACAGGGTCTTACAGCAGTGGCGTATTTAAGGTCTCGCACAGGCGGAGGGGGGCAAGCTTAGTTTACAATTCTACCGTGTAGCGGCGCAACAGGCTACAAACAAATAATAATGGCTTTATTCTCGAACTCCATACAATATACAAATACATCATGGTTCCATAGTTTGAGTTAACAGCATGGTTACTTCAACCATCTATATAGTGAACATACGAACGTGCTTCCATATAGTGAACATACGAACGTGCTTCCATATAGTGAACATACGAACGTGCTTCCATATTCTATCGATAATGCTGCAAACTCAGATGTCACGTTTCTTATAACTGCTGCACAGTTTGACACATTATGGTAAACAATTATCGGTGGAGCCCTTGCCAAGTCTTGACCAGTCAAGACGAGGCTGAGTATTATTGTTAGTACCACCTACTATATCTGGCATACTGTCTACATTCGTATCAATCATAACACGTATATGGTCAGTGGTGGCAAGATTATAGCACACACTTGTGTTGTTTATCACCTCATTACCGTCATGTGTAGTGATCCAATGGTTCAGCCATGAGGTGTTACCCCAGGTATCACTGATGTGTGTAAACGTATCAGGAGGTAGACGCTGCATGCAGGACTGTACGAAATTGTATGCATAATTTCAAAAACTACGTATATGATAACGGTTAAAACCTTAGATAATACATGACTTTCAATGCTGTTTTCTAAGTTCCATTCAAACGATTTATTAAAACATGCTTCATTTGATTTGATGATATGAACAGTGTGATATTAGCAAATTCCTTACTTGCGAAGGAGTTTAATCTCTGACACTAATTGTGCAGACTAGCCTAGTTAATAGGTTGTATTGTGTATTGAAAGAACCTTCATAACCTTTTGCCAGGGGAACAAACAATTGACAATTGTTTTGTATTAATCTTATATATATATTTATACATTTGTATGTGCCAGTTTCATGCATATAGTAATACGCATATTTTATACATACAGTAAATGCTATAAAATGTATAATATATATATATATATATATATATATATATGTGTATTTATATATATATATATATATATATATATATATATATATATATCATATATATATATATATATATATATATATATATATATATATATATATATATATATATATATATATATATATATCATATAATTAGATATATGTAGTAGTTTGCAAAAGATGTGGAAATTATCAAATATGATTCCCACAAGATGACCCCTGACACATGATTCCTACCAGATGACCCCTGACACACTTGGATCCTCACCTAGTGGCCCCTGACCATAGAGTTACATCATTAATCATTCCCCTATAGATTAGAGCGATAAGCCAGCTAGCTGCAGGGAAGCAGGCGTGGACCACCGGTCGGCATCTCATTGAATGACAGAAACAGTTCAAGCCACTGCCATAACATAGGGTAGTACTTTTTAAAAATGTGAACGTACTTTGACAAATATAAGTCTAGCATGTGAAAGTATTAACTTGAACATATATCATTGTCCCCTTGGTTAGGCCTAGATGGGTAACGTACGTGGTGGTCTATATGCATGCATATGCCACAGGGAAGTTGACAGGTTTTTAATGGGATACAAGCATGCATGCGCTTGCCCCAACCTGCCTCAGAATTTAGCTCAACATTTTGAGTCATCATAAATATTTACCGAGTCGTATGTGAACTATGGCTGCAGCCTCTGTGGGATTGTAAGTGATTTTTTGCGCACAGAAGAATCTATTCTGAAACGGTTCAGGTTATGGCTTAGGGTCACATTCCTGGGCAAATCTGCGTGTGTTGACCTTTTCGCACGTGTCCCCATTTTAAATTGGCCACAAACCTTTTTTGTTTGACGTGTCTGAAAACAAGTGTATGTGTTCTGAAGTCGCCAGTCACCTTGATTGAAGCTGCAGTTGATTGACAGTTTTAACTAATAACCTGTTGTGTCTAATAACAAATGTTGGCGACATCTGCTCTGCTCTTGTACAAAACAATAATTAACAGGATAGTTATTGTGCTGTATGAATACAAGGCGCGCATATGCTCCTCTCAAGTGTCAATTTCGTGTTGTAGATGAAAGAGATGACAGTAATAACTTCCTTCCTCCCAACAGATGACGAAAGCTGAGTGAGCAGTAATTCCGTGTCTTTGTGTTGTGGAATTCATCAGCCTTTGTAGACGGTCATAAGGCAGAACACAGACATAACAGATGCTGAATTATAATTGACAGGATACGTAATGTCTAGGAGAGATCGAAGGAAGGAAGAAGGGGAGGGGGAGTTATTTTATATGGTAAAGAATATATTCAGGCTTATGAAATAAAATTAGAAAGGGAAGCAGATTGCGATGAAGCTGTTTGGTGCAAAATAGTTTCAGGAAATAAAAAATTATTGGATTAATTTACCGAAGTCCAAACATAAACGAAGAGGATAACACAAAAATACAAAATGCTATAAAGGAAGTTAGTAAAGGGGAATGTATCATGATGGGAGATTTTAACCATGGATACATACAACGAAATTCTCTAGAGAGTACAGTGGGTGAGGACCAACAATTTATATTTTTAATTCAGGATAGCTTCCTTACTCAGCACGTGCTAGAACCAACCAGGGGAGATAATGTATTAGATATAGTTTTGTCATGACAAAAAGAATTAGTGGACAATGTAAAAATACATGAACCATTGGGTAACAGTGACCACAATCAAATACATTTTGACATCAATGTAAATCAGAAAGTAAAAAAAAAAACGTATAGGAGAAACTTCCACAAAGGTAACTATAAAGATATGAAAAATACTTAGTAAAACTAAATTGGAATAATATGCTGATGTTAAGACTGCAATTGAATGTTGTAATATTCTAAAATATGAAATTGAGAGTATCATCGATAAATTTGTTCCCTAGAAAAAACAAGGAAAACGGTCAAGAAAGAAACACTTGTCAAAAGAAGCTATAAAAAAATAGTGTTTAAGCAAACTATGTGGAGGTTTTATAGGCGTACCAGAAAGGATGAAGACTAAGCAAATTACAAAGAGGCACTTAGCCTAGCTACAACTGAAATTAGAAAATGTAAAAGAAACGTTGAAAAAAATTGGCAGGTAATATAAAAAATGACAGCAAAAGTTTCTATGCTTATGTAAGGAGTAAACAGAAAGTTCGAGATAAGGTCGGACCACTGGAAAACAACTGTGAAAACATAATTTAAGAAGGGTTTCAAATGGCAGAGGTCCTGACTGAGTATTTCAGCTCAGTTTTTACCACAGAAGATATCAGCTCACTTCCAGGTCCATTTACTAAATTTGAGGGCAGTAAATCAGAACATTTAGGGCAGTTATTTGCAACCCTTGAAATGATAGCAAAGAAAATTATGATGATGAAAGATAATAAATCACCTGGAGTTGATGGGATACCACCAAAACTGCTTAAGGAAATTGTTGAGCAAATTAATGCATAAATTTTTGGAAGTGTAAGTGCATACACATAGGACATGGAAATATGGACGAGGATTGTACCTCTGTACAAAGCAATAGTTAGACCACATTTGAAATATTGTATTCAAGCATGGAGGTCGTATCGTAAAAAGGACATAGAAAAGCTAGAAAGAATACAACGAAGAGCAACTAAAATGATTCCAGAATTGACAGACCTTAATTACGAAAGCCATTTATTACAATGTGGTTTGACAACACTAGAGACCAGGAGACTAAGAGGAGACCAAATAGAAGTGTTTAAAATAGTGAACGGTTATGAGCATGTTGATAGGAATATGTTCTTCAAACTTAAAGAAGGGAGTAGAACCAGAGGACATAAAGCAGCATTAGTTAAGGAGCTTTGTAGGTTGGACATGAGAAAGTACTCTTTCTCACAGATGGTGATAAATGAATGGAACAAACTGCCAAATGATTGTGTTAATGCTAGTAGTGTGAATATGTTTAAAAATAGAATTGACAGATATCTGATAAGGGCGGGCTACACATAGATGAAAAAATTGTTGCACTCTCGATAAGCCAATGGCTTCCTTGTCCACTTGCCATCTGGAACTTGTTGTTTGGGATGGCAATCTTGTTAAACACATTCTCTCGCGATGCCTCATACAACCCACAGCGCATTGTCTACATTTGTTTCTTTTTGTGATGACAAGTGAATCCATTTTTGAAATTGATAAGATTGTGTCTTAGGATCAAATTACGGTGTGGTAAAAAGCATTTGATTCCTTTACCAGTTTGTTCCCATTTGAGTTTACCAAATTATCTTGTCTATCAATCAGTATGCTGCTCAGAAGTCACTGTTCACCTCGCTAATAGGTTGACGTTACATTAGATTGAAAACACACCAAGTTGTTTAGAGACATTGGTCCCTCTTATTCCTTTGATTGTGGGAAACAATTGTTAAAAGGATGCGGTCCAGCTTTGAAGGAAACAAACTGTAGCGACGTGTCTCACACATATACTACTCGTCATGCGGTGGTGTTTTGTTTATGTAAAAAGCTTCTGCCAAAGATGCTAGGATTCAACATTGGATCTATGGACCGATATGGAAAAGAAAAGATTCATGTTCACATGGCTGAGCAGTGGTTTGTATCATTCTGATTTGTACAGGGATTTCCACCCATTATCTTATAACTAATCTTCCTCGACATTGATCTTATTCACGACATCATTACTTAGCATTAGCACACAATCCTATTCCTGCGCCAGCCGTATCAAGTCCTAATTAATACCACATCAAAAGATTTCACCACCTCTAAAGATGTATTGGTGATCTTACATATAATTTCATTATTTCAGTATTTCGCGTTCCACTGAATGAAGAGAAGAACTGATTGAACTACTACAGGAAGCACTTAGCAGATGCACAATGAATTGCGTCTTCCTAAGACACATGCGCATTAAACACAAGAAAGAGAATCTATGTACAGAAACATACGACGCACGCAGAACGAAGAAATTGTTTACACAGCCCATTTGCATATTTACCAATAAAAGTGCATTGTGTGCCATCAGTACATTTACTTGTAATATTATTTTGTGATCATTTTAACTCCTCGGTCATATTATCAATCACTCTTAAAATGCGTGACATCTCGGTTTCTTCACTTCCGGATTGATATCACACAATTTATTTTAAAGTCGTATAGCGTGGAGGAAAGTGGAAGGGGTGATGGGAGATAGACACATGTCTCGAAAGCTGAAGGGAAAGGACCTTAACTCATGCATAACACCAGCATACCTATACGGCTTAGAGACCATGGCGATGACAGAAAAGCAACAAGAGAGACTGCAAGTTTGCGAGAATAACTGGGTGAGAAGAACTGAGGGAGTGAAAAGAATCGACAAGTGAAGAATGGAGGAGCTGAGGGAGGAAGTTGGGGTGAAAGAGAGTCTCACAAGGAAGCTGGTGAGGAGCCAGCTAAAGTGGGCTGGACATGTGGAAAGAATGGAAGGGGTACGATTGACGAAGGAAGCGGATGCGCTTGGGGTGGAGGATAGAAGGAAGCGGGTGCGCTTGGGGTGGAGGATAGAAGGAAGCGGGTGCGCTTGGGGTGGAGGGTAGAAGGAGAAGATGAAGACCGAGACTGATATGGGAGGACTGCGTGAAGAGAGATTTAGTGGGAGTGGGGGTGAGGGCGAGGGATAGAGGGGAGTGGATATGATTGGTGGAGACGATAGTAAAAAAGGGACTAGTTATGAAGAAGAAGGGGGAAATAATCGACGACCGGTATCGCTGCCAGCCTGACCCTGGACTAGAGGGAAAGGGAGGAGAACAACATAGCTGTCCCCAGAAAGCCTTTTTCATTGCTGTCACAACAATAAAGACCTTCTGAAATGTAAATGTGAAAGTTTGGAAATATTTATAAATAAATTCTACAATTTAATTATAACAAACCTAAAACAATGCAAACTGTCCCGTCGTGTTTTCTCTATGGCCGTGCCGTGCCGTGCCGTGCCGTGCCGTGCCGTGCCGTGCCGTGCCGTGCCGTGCCGTGCCGTGCCGTGCCGTGCCGTGCCGTGCCGTGCCGTGCCGTGCCGTGCCATGCCACTGTACAGTCTGCGGAACAATATTCTCAAGAGCACACTAATCGATATAACTAAAATACGCCGAAAGCACTTTGAACAAACGACAAAATAAAAACATCGTGGTGCAAAATACCATTATTTTTATATACCAATCCAACTGTAAATGCTTCAGTGATACCTCCAATTTCATAGCTAAGCATTTTCTCAGTTGTTGCACCTAGTAATTGTTGTCATCAAAAGGTGTTATTCGGAGTATACTGGGTTGTTGTTTTGATGACGTACATTCTATTACTTTAAACAAATTACTCACAATAAAACGAGAAAATAGTGTACAGCTGGTTCAGTTAATGAAATGGTTATTGGCCGAAACAAAACGTAACGGAAATGACGTTATGGAGATTACGTATTGTTTTATTTAAATGCTTCTGCGCCATATGAGTTATTGGTTATATGAAATCCACCTGAATGGTGATTAAGTATTAGATTCGCCACTAGGAGGTGCACCTGCTCATACTGGGTCTTCACCCTCGGGCAGTGGCCGCGTACGTCACCCTCAGTGGTGAATAGTGGGTCCGCTGTCAAGAACCATCTGTGGCAGTGTCTCTTACAGGTCTGCTCACCGACTGTCACCTAGCAGGATGTATGAGAACTAATCATGTTAAATACCTTTACACACACTTATTAGCTAGTATTACTCACGTACAACTGTGACTTAGTTCAACGAAGATGATGCATATCTTCCGTAAGATTGACAGTGTTCAGTGTTACCTTAGTCATAGCATGTGTTTATTGTTAGTACTAATTTACTGAGAGTGCGAGAAAGGAGCATAAACAAACCCACTTTGAGATATTGAATACACTCCAGTTGGCATGAAGAACCTTACTTACATAATATATAACAAAATCATCAGTCATTTAGAAAGAAAAAATTTACTTTCTAATGCTAAGACACACACCTTGTAGATAAAACTGGTGCCAATAAGGATTATTCCAAACGGAAAACCTTGCGGACGTCCCTAGCATTGATATGCAGTCTCCTACCCTTTAAATAAACTCTATATTTGAAAGTTATATATGCGTGAAAAACACGTAGAAAAGAACTCTCATGTTATAATAATGTAAACTTTGAATTACAATTCATAGTGGTTTTTTTTCGGAAAACCCATTTTAGGGAAGGTAGGAAACACTTGCAAAAATTGTTTTGACAATAAAAATTTACAAACACTAACGGAAACTCTACAAATATGAAAAAGTGCAGGAAAAACTAACAAAATTTTTTTATAATAGTAATACCACTTATTCATCAGTCACATTACGTTTTGCATAGTTGGGTTTTATCAGATAAAATGCCGGGACGGTCGGTTGAAACTGATGAAAATGCGTTTTGTTTATCGGTTTTTGCCGTTTTGGACGACAAAGAACACTTTTATCGGGTCTTACCGCTGTAAAAACTGCAAATATTGCATAGTAGTAGGAACTGTGATGTCAGAACCCTATACTTCTACCGATAAACAAACAATTACATTTACAAACATTTGCATAGAAACATGAGCTGTGATGTCACGTACGCCATACTTCTACCAATAAACAAACATTTACATCACTTGCCCAGTTTAACAATGAGCTTTATGAACGTCAGATTGCACAGAATGGCTATAAAAAGGTACAAAATCGAAAAATCTTCGAACCCACTTTTGTAAGACCTGAGCGCGGGTGTGTGTACCCATTCAAGTTGGGATACACGGGGGTACTTGAAGATCGTATTATTTCAGAACAACGACCGTGTATATTAAGAATTTAGCAGCAATATTTGTGCCTTGTATATTCAAATGTATAGTCAACTGTGCTGAAAATGTCATACCTTATGACATGGAAGTAATCGATACTGAAGTCAGCCGCGCGGTGGATGTAAGATAACCCTGCTGTAAAGCAGAGATCATCTTTCGATTAAGTACCATCTGCTAGCGGTGTAGACGCCACGATAAGCAGGCCGTGTGCTTAACGTAACGGAAAATATGTCGCGCTAAAATACGTGGAGCATGCAACGACATGTCTCTTCGGCTAGGTTAGAGATACCAATGTAAAACATCTCTATCATACCGGAACCGTATTTGTTCATGAAGGCTCAATGGTACTTTAAAGCTAAACAAAAGTCATGGTGTTCGGCCTATGCACCTATAAGGGTTACTAAAACATAACCATTTGTAACTACAATTAAGAATATCAAGCCAGTGGTTTACTAGGGAAAAACCTGTTGAACATACAGTATCTTAAGTTCATGGGCCGCTCCATACTGTTAGATAACACTACGTCACGAGTGTGGTATTCTGACAATATTCGATCTCCAATTGAAAATATATTCGTATGCATGCACCTACTCCTATTCTTGCCAATAGGATATGGCCATGCTAATAGCGCCCTAACTTAACTTATGTAACATATTTGGGCCTTTGTTTACTAAACTAGTCTTCTTTCTAACAAAATAACACGTTTATTTGAGACTTTGCATTAGTTCTGTGTATGCAAGCCTCCCTTAATACGTAACTTTAGTCTAGGTCACCCAATTTTATAAAACTGCGCATGCGCTTATCAGTCGCGCTGGTCAACGTGTCAAACGTGCAGCGACGTTTCAAAATAGAAAGACGCGATAATGCAGACATGAGAACTTTTGAAATATTACGAGTCGTTCGTTTCGATATGATTGATATCGAAGATCGAACAACATTAGTATCCGAATAAATGTAGGCCATATGCAATTTATACGTTACTGCGTTATCGTTTTAAATGGATATGTTCGTTTTAGCGCCGTCACGGTACCGGGTCTAGAATCAAACCTAATTGCCACGGGTCTCGGGTCTACCCCCTCCAGTCCCGGAGCTGCCACAGCACTAGTTACCTGTAATTCATACATTCTTTGTATTCTAAACTCAACTGTATCCAATGTCCATTATCAACTTTTGTGGGTTGACTATAGCGTCACGAAACTGACTCCAATTATGTAGTTCCTTGCCTTTAACAAAAACGTTTCTATTATGTAGTCACGTGTGGATTGATCTATTTAGTTCTCTGTTGATGCGTTTAAAACTCTTAGGAGTTTTCGTATCTCCGCTTTCAAGAGTCGACAATTCCGAGTCTCCCATACTGAAGCCGTGACAGACAACGGGAATAAATGGTCCTAGAGAACCAAGACCCGTACAGACCCGTGAACCCTGGAACCGTGACAACGCAAGTTCGTCCTATTAAACGTGACATGCTTTTGAATTAAAGTCAAATGTCGGGATATTAACTCTGAGGGTTTTGTCCAAACCGATTTAACTTTTATGTTTTAATTTGACTGAACGACATCGCACGACCTTCGCGTACTGGGCAGGAGACTATTTTCGCCAGAAAAAAATAGAACATCGGTGGCGAGTTGGAAAATATCTCCCCAGTTCTGCCTACATATTTCCGATTAGTGCTTGACAAACGTCTTGTAGTAGTATGCACACTTCTGTCTGATTATGTTCACAAACATCTGATGACAATCCGTGTCGCGAGTTTGTAACAAGTAATCCAAGAATATGGTTACAACCAATGCGTTGGGGTTATTGCCCAATTATGAGTGACGGCTTCGTTCATTATTCACGAGTGACCACTAAGACGTGGTTGGTTAGTCCACCAGACACCCTGGGGACCGTAGCTGGACTCGCCACTGACGCGCTGACCTCTCGTCCTGCGGAAGTATCGTCCGAACGGTATACGCGCCACAGCTGCGTTACTAGACCGACGACGTGAGGACGGTGTTACTCGCGGCACGCGGCTCTTCTAAGTGGATTGCATAAAGGCGTTCGGTGTCTGCTGATTGAAAGACTGCTGCGGCTGAAGTGACTTGCCGCGCTCACGACGATTGGCGCTGTTCGCGTCGTCTTCATATTTAGCCTACGATGTCACACATGCGCCGCTTCGCAACATGAGTCCCAAAGTCAACGTCAACGAAATGCTTAATACGGTATGTTTACTTGTTCGTTTGTTGGAGTTCGTGTTTCCAGTTATGAAAGAGTGGTTTAGCTTTAATGGAGATGTCTTTGCCTCCAACGGTAAGAAGCGATATTGTCACCAGAAAGAAACAAAGCGACAAATGCTGTTTCAAAGGGACTTTTACCGTAGGTTACATTGGTCTTTTGTTCGTTTTGTTTTAATCTTTCATTCATTTAATATCGGCATACAAAGTAAGGAACCCTGATTGCAAACAGAAATGACACCAAATTAACATTTGTAAAACGTCGCATGCTACTGATGTAAAATTTGTTTTGGTTTGTTTCTCAAACCTTTTTTTCCAATAATGATGTAATTTTTGCTTCTTTACATTCAAAAGGAACTTTTCTTTTAAGTTAAAGATTTTTTAGAGTGGTATACTAATTCCCGCTACTGTTTCCTGTTGAAGTTGCATGGAATCCCGTCAACTCCATGTGATTTATTATCATTATTGTCTCCAATTTCTTAGTTATTTTTAAAGGAGCTACCTTTAAATGTCCGTAGCAACAGCCACATATTTTGTAATTATTTAGTAAAGGAATTGGTGTCTTCGCTGATAAACACGGAGTTGACGTGAAAGATACGTAGAACGTCTCATTGTTACGTGAACAATATGCTATTGGCGTAACACAGCACGCAAAACATTGACGTCAATGGAACGTAATAGTTAGTGATTTATTTATTCCGAACAAATGTGTGTCTAAATGCGCGAAAAAAAATAAACTGCATTTTTCTTTAGTGGTCAAACTCGAGTCACACGATTTGTCGCAAACGTATTTAGGGGAAGGTTCGGTAATATGAGCCACTTTTTTTCACATTGAAGCCGTATCACTAGATATTTGTTGTGTGTGTGTGTGTATATATATATATATATATATATATATATATATATATGTATATATATATATATATATATATGTATATATATATATATATATATATATATATATATATATATATATATATATATATGTATATATATATATATATATATACATATATATATATATATATATATATATATATATATATATATATATATATATGTAATTAAAGTTAACATATACTTTGAGCTCACGAATAAACGTCCGAAAAAAAATTCCAGATCCAGGGGGCAAGTGCCCCCCTTGCCCCCCTGCGGACGCCCATGAACTTAACCCAATACAAAAATAATTACTAAACATGGGTACACGCACGCATGCATGCATGCACACGTGTACGCACATATGCACGCACATACGCACTCACACCCCACCCCACAAACAACACACACGAATCATTACTCAAAATGGGCATACATTGTCCCATACACATGAGGGATTGCCCACACACACTCATTACCCAACATGGACATACACTCTCACTCACACACGAGGGATTGCCCGCACACACACACACACACACACACACACACACACACACACACACACACACACACACACACACACACACACACACACACACACACACACACACACACACACACACACACACACACACACACACACACACACACACACACACACACACACACACACACACACACACACACACACACACACACACACACACACACACACACACACACACACACACATATTCACACGCTTATGCACACATACATATTCCCTGGATTGCATGTGGGTCATATTACCAAGAAGGTGATCCAATTCTCTTTTTGCCTCCAGGTGGGAAATTTACACTATATGCTTATATAATCGCCTATGACACAGGCTGACAGAATAATGAACTCATCGAAAAACGCAATTAATGGGGATGTAGTTTACACGTCTGTGCTCTGTATGCATTCATCCAACATGCGGAAATCGTTAAAAAAAAATTTTTTTAATGTTATTCACGTACATATTTCTCATTTGTGTTGTGTTACCATTGCAAATAGAGTCGGCGTCGTCTGCCACACTCCTCAACCCAGCAAGCAATCACCAGATGACAACATATGGTGTACCATTTCTGAGTTATGGAAGTGGCCCATATTACCAGTATGTTCATATTACCGAACCTTCCCCTATACGTACTACTGTTTTCATTTATTTCATTAGTTGAGTGTTACACATTCCTTGTTACACAGATGCATTGTACATTTCACCTAATGACATGGGGATATTCATTTGTGGAAAGCGTTGAGGTATTTTAATCACTTATGTGCATGTCAACCTTGTCTTGTGGTTAAACGAAATGCGTCATTCATTTGTCTTTTGATTTTTCCGTTGCGTTGTATAAGTTTATTACCTGTTTATCCTAGTTCAAGCCCATGAATTTCGTCTTCTTCATTTATTTTCACGATTGGCTGCTGTGCACATCAATCTTGTCTTCAAAACAAACAGAGTTGCTTGCAGAAAAACACACCTGACTAAAAAAACACACAAGAGCAACATAATTTCATCTGTGTCAACACAAGAACGTTGTTTATATAAGAACCAACAAGCGCACCAGGAGGGTAGTCGGGGATACACACTGCAAAAAGACCTCTATTTTGGGATGAAGTGGACATAGTTTATTGTTGAAAGCAGACCTAATTTTTTTGCTAGATTGGTGCATCTAGATGAATAATCACACGGCTTGCCCTGCCATATTTCTTGCGTAACCTCCGAAAATTTTATTTTAAGAAGGGTACCCTAAATTGACAATTTCTGCGACTTACGTCACGGAACATACCGACTATTGCACATATAACTTCATGGAAATCTCTGTATATAATATATGTTGACAAATGGACTACCAAATGAAAGCTAAACATCCACTGCATCCGCTGACATATATCTTGAGTACTTGTGAAATAATAGCTCTATAATGACAATGACCCTGTTGTTATACCGAAACTCCAAAAATGAGTCACACAAATCATAACATAATTTTATATAAGCTGCTAAAAAATATTTTGTTGGCAGCATTATAATTATTACCTATTTTAATGTGAAACATACGTTTATTAGCTACATGTCATATACGTGTCAGCGAGGGAACCGGTACTTATAGACGACCAACGAAGACACAGGCATCGAAAGACAGAGATGCAGTCAACAACAGGAAGACCTTGCTTCTTGGTGGCCTGATAAATCCATTTACCTCATCCTCTTCTGGTCTCTTGAATGTCGCTACTGGAGAGAAGTGTGCCTCACTAGATCTTTTAGAAGCAAAAGAGAAGGGACAGGAAGCACTAGAAGGACTAGAAGCAGAGTTGAAGAAACGCTTAACACAACTGTTACTCCGGTACGTCTGCAGATTTCCACGAAAAGCGACAGAAACCAGTAAAATCACTTAAAGCAAACATATACTAGGAAGAGAGCAATTTTGCCCAGAGCCTCCACTTTCTTCGTGATATTAATAGTGAATCTTTCAGGTATGAGTGGAATAAATACCCTGCTTCTCTCTTTGAGCCAGATGATCAAGGTTACGCCTTGAAGAAGGGTAATAAGGCAGATTATGTTGTAGCTATGAAGAGTCAACTTGGAGATTCTTGGGTAGAAGAAGACCACTTACCACCCACTGATGGTAATGTGCTGCTGGTTGATGCCATGGCATTTATACATCGGCAGCAGGACACCGGGTGTAAGAACTCTTTATCTGCATAAGTTGCTGATGTCCCGTCCACCAGGGTGCAACATGGTCAACTTGGTTGGTGATTGGTCAGGTGTACAATTGAGCCTAAAGGAACCAGAAAGGGTCAGATGACAGAGACACAGGATGAAAGTCGCACACACGAGATTAAGGATAACGTTTCCATAGCAACACGGAAGTCTTTCATCGCTAACGCTAAGAACAAAGCAGCGTTGCAAAAGTGCCTGGCCGAAACGTGGTGCCTGGAGATGTGCAGCGTATCCTTGGAGGCCTCTCCAGTGAATCTGTCATCGTTCAAGGAAATGGATCACAAGCCCTACCAGATTTGTCATGTGAATCTCACGAGGAAGCAGATACACGTATCTTTGCACATGCAGCACTACGGCTACTCACATGCTGTGGTACAAGCCACGGACACTGACATTCGTGTGGTGGCCATCTACCAGAGTGTGCGTATTCCTGGGCTATAAGATTTCTGGATGCAGAAAGTGATACATACATACTAGTGCCCTGCGCGGGCCTAGAATTTGATCCCAAGCCCGGCCCGCAATTAGCAGTTAGAGTCCAGGCCCGGCCCAGGCCCGCAATAATTGTTCAAGCCCGGCCCGGCCCAGGCCCGCATACTAGAATTTAGGCCCAGGCCCGGCCCAGGCCCGAACCAGACCATGAATGTTTGGCCCAGGCCCGGCCCGCAAGTTTTAGGCCCAGGCCCGGCCCATACCCGCGGGCCAAAGATGGGTAAGCCCGCGGCCCGCAAGCCCGCGGCCCGCTAAGTTTAGAGAAGATCTATAATCTTATAACAAAGACGAAAAACAAATAAACTGTAAAACAGTTTATTTGTTCATAGTGTGCTGGATGAGTTCTAAAAATCCAGCACCACCAACTTCTTCAAACGGACGAATATCCTGAAGAAAAATAAAGAAAAACTTCTTAGTGTCATTACTATTAAATATGATAAGATTTGTTATATTTGACTTTAATGTATTGGTTTATGGTTAGGGTACGAGATTTGTTTATCTAACCCTGACTTAACCCTTATGCAAGCCATAACCCCAATTTATATTGTTAATTGAATTAGGTCGACTAAATTAACATAATTTAATATGATATTTCAATTAAATGTTACCCACTGGCACTGACACCCAGTGGCATTTCCAGCAGGCCTGCAGTCACTAGCCTGAGACAGACAGGTTCAGACATGTGTGAATTAGTACAAGTGTGAATGAATTAGGACTGGGGAAAAATACCAATTACCAACTGGGTTGGGTACTGGGTAGTGGGCTAGTGGCCTATTGGGCACTTGGCAGTGGGCAGGTCATTCAGGTGGGCAATGTTTGGAGGGAAGACCTAGACAATAGAATGTCCACTGGTAGGGTCAAAGGGTGATAAGTTGATGGTTAATCATGGCTTGATTGCCTCTGCAAATATTTATAAAGTAAACATTTGGGGCTGGCTACTTCCAGCCAAGTGAACTTATGGGGCCATTAGATTCCATGCAAGGTCTCAATTTGCAACTATATAATACTAAATAAATAATTTTAAGCATTCATTAACCGGAATTACAATTTATAATCAGGTTTTATTAAAAAATAAAGTAATAATCGGTGTTTTTTATGAATATTTTTATTATATTCAGGCCCAGCCCAGGCCCGGCCCGGCCCGGCCCGGCCCGCTCACACTAGGCCCAGGCCCGGCCCAAGCCCGATGTGTTTAAATTGTTTTCAGCCTAGGCCCGGCCCGGGCCCGCAGTATGTAGGCCCAGGCCCGGCCCGGCCCGCGGAATTATGTAGAGGCCCGGCCCGGCCCGGCCCGGGCCGGGCTTGGACCCAAAGCCCGGCCCGCGCAGGGCACTAATACATACCTTGTCACCGTATTGCGAGACAGCCGGCTGAAAAAGAATCATCTGTTGGTGTCTTCAGCTACATCAGCTCTTCGGTGTGATCATATCATGAGTGGATGTAACACGGTGAATTGACCCTTCCCGGGCCGGAAAGAAAAGGTAGTTATGTCTGCTGCACAAGATATAACTGCATTGACCACGTATAGAGACACTGATGTATCCGTGTTTGATTAAGGGAAAAAATCAGCCCGTATCTTCTACCTGAAGCCATACGGCAAATTTGACGGCAATCTGGATGAAGCCAGAGTCCATGCATGTAGTACGACATAGGGGGCCTCAGGCGCCTTCCTCCAACGGAAGATGCATTTCACTACCACATGCTACGTGCACTCTTCCAAAATTCTCATTTGCAAAGCTGCTCAGCAGAATCACCCCAACATACCTGCTACATCATTTGGGAGAGAGATTTGTGGTGGAAAAACTGGTTCCAATCATGACGGACAAGCCATCCAGACCTCCAGCAGCACGTACATGTGTCAAGAGCAAATGCACAAAGATATGATCATGTGCTGCTGCTGGCGGGAACTGTGTGGTTGACTGCACGTATTCAGCCAAACCAAGCAAATGTGCTCGTGTCCTTGATTCTGAAAGTGATGATGATGAGTAGAATTGTGTAGCATTGATCAATTGCATATCTAGCAGGATACCAATACATTTCATTTAATACCAATTTTGTGCTATTTGGGTGATCTTTTTACTGAAGTATATGTAATTGTACCAAATACTCCCACTCTAATGAAATAGTAATTCGAAATTGTTTAAGTTCGTTTCTGCATATAATATTATAACTATTAGTAATAATTAAGTAAAATGGGAATTTCTTTGTTGGTCATCTGGAAATTCAAAATGGCTGACTTAATTCGAGTTATCCATATTATGCTCTTCTAAACACAATTAAATAAGTTTTAAAATATATAGCTGCTTATCTCGGTCCAAAATGTAGGATGAAATTGTATTTTAGAGATAGTGTTTTCACATGTATGTTTAATCATGCAAATGACCAACCATACTTATTCGGCTGTTTTGTGTTGTCATGTTGCCAACACTATAACTACATTTGTATATAATATATGGGCATAAATTTTGTATCAAGCTGTAGCTAATAAACATATAATATATGGGCATAAATTTTGTATCAAGCTGTAGCTAATAAACATCTGTTTCACAACAAAATAGGTAATAATTATAATACTGTTACCAAACTATTTTTTAGCAGCTTATATAAAATTAACTTATGATTTGTGTGACTAATTTTTGGAGTTTCGGTATAACAATAGGGTCATTGTCATTATAGAGCTCTTATTTCAAAAGTACTCAATATATAGTGACAAACCACATGTCATCAGATGCAGTGGATGTTTAGCTTTCATTTGGTAGTACATTTGTCTACATATATTATATACAGAGATTTCCATGAAGTAATATGTGCAATCGTCAATACGTTCCCTGACGCAAGTCGCGGAAATTGTCAATTTAGGGTACCCTTCTTAAAATAAAATTGGTGTTTTTCTGTATATCGCCATTTCTGTCCAAAGCACAGTAGCATCACGTGTTTCCAATGAGACCAGCTGCAGGGGAATATAATTTAAAAATGAATTTTCAGGTTCACGGTAGTTTAACGAGGAGTTCTATGTCAGTACAAAAGCAGTTGTTAAATTGAAATCAGGTTTTTGTTTCAACAACAACAACAACAACAACAACAACAACAACAACAACAACAACAACAACAACATCATCATAACACTAAAATAGCCAAACATAAAATATAAACCACAGTCTGTGATGTTGAAAAGGGAAAGAAAAAGTGTGTCACTTATAACAATTGCCCCATTACCATAAATATAACAAGAAGCGAATAATTTCAGCATGCAACATGCATAATTACAAGTTAATTATTTATATTTCAATATGAGAGATGAAATTTTAGTGTTTACACTACACAGTCACCGTAGCGTAATTCAAGAATAACAACATGTAAAGGCCAACATAAAAAAAAACAATTTATTTTGTAGTTACAACAAATCAATATTTATACAGCCTAGCTGCTATGTTTATATTACATAGATAACTAAAATGTTAGCAGTGTATTTTTTTAAACGATGAACGTTTCTACAACATAATTATTAAAGAGCTGTCAAGTTATTTGCCTTGAATAAGTGCAGTTCGTAAATCCACAATATCTGGTACTTTCAGGATACGTAACTCGGAGAATAGACAAGAAGTGTAATCCAACCTCTTAGCTCTACAAATTAAACGCACAACCTTTTTTTGTAACAATACTAAACAATGACAAAATTGCGTGGTTGATTTACACCATGTGTGGCCTATTGTCGTCAATGCACTACGATATCTTTATTCCCGGGTGCAGTAATCTCTCTTCTAAAAGCATGTGGTTAAAAGGGCCAAACTACTCCATACACTTGGAATTGTTGACCGACTCATCCATATAATTCTCAGTGCTAGCGGAAACATTAACCAGTTATTTTGTGTTTCGACAGGAATGTCAACTGTAAAAATACATTAATTATATCTTAAATTAAATAATAATGTAATCACATCCTTACATGCAGCTTACAGTTTTATTTGTTACAGTCATGATGAACTTGACTAGAACTGATAATTGCGATCTTGATGTGGTTTAATAGAAACTATAAACAGAACTCCAGAAGCGTTTTGTGTCAACCACTGCACTTTTGTTTTCGATACAACCTGGAATACGTTCCACGTCTTGTGTGACCAACACGAACCGGATTCTCGCTTCATACAGCAGGGATCCTTCAACCACATGATACAGCAGGGATCGTTCCATCCATCACTTGATATAGCATGGATCCTTCCACCACTTGATGCAGCAGGGATCCTTCCACCACTTGATGAAGCACGGATCCTTCCATCACTTGATATAGCGGGGATCTTTCCACTATTTGATACAGCAGGGATCCTTCCACCACTTGATACAGCAGGGATCCTTCCACCACTTGATGCAGCAGGGATCCTTCCACCACTTGATACAGCAGGGATTCCACCACTTGATACAGAAGGGATCCTTCCACCACTTGATTCAGCAGGGATTCTTCTACCACTTGATACAGCAGGGATCATTCCACCACTGACACATACATGTACTGCAGGCAGCAACTTGAAATATTAATCTGGACACAGTGGAAATGTTGTAATCTGCAAATCTGCCCTTTTCCCTGTTCATAACTATTTTTTCTTCCATGGTGCAAAATAGTCCTTGAAGGCAACCGTCTCAAAATCACTGACACTTCATTAGTATTTTATGGACCCGAGAGTAAAACAATGATCTGACCCAAGTTGCCACTGCTGTCACCGGTAAAGACGCTACCAATTACTCACCTCCAGCGCTGCGAGTATTTCCGCCCCCTCCCGCTCCCTCCCGCCCCCTCCCGTTCCTGACAACGACGGCTCCTCCTTACGCGAGTCAACACTGAAGGGCTCGCAACACATTTGTCTTTTTCAAGATGGGCATCACCGTTACTCCGCGACATACGTCACACTGGCACATACTCGCCCGTGTCGTATTGTAAATGGACCCCCCCGTGTGTGTGTGTGTGTGTGTGCGTGCGTGCGTGCGTGCGTGCGTGCGTCCGTGCGTGCGTGCGTGTGGGTGCGTGCGTGCGTGAGTCATTGACATAATCGTTTATTGTCATAAACATTAAAGCATGAACTTTA
The DNA here is from genome assembly GCA_963662155.1 of Lamellibrachia columna. NCBI lineage: Eukaryota > Metazoa > Annelida > Polychaeta > Sabellida > Siboglinidae > Lamellibrachia > Lamellibrachia columna. The sequence goes on from OY759270.1 coordinate 15,953,158, forward strand.
AACTAATTCTAGTAGATACAGGCTGCAAGTGAGTCCGAGTTAAAATGTGCTCTTTGTGTAAACATGTTGAGATGCTTCGAGCAGTAAATAGCAAAGCATTATTGAAACTGTTGTTCACACATGATTACTAACATGCACTTTTGAACTCCATTGGGTCCCGGGTGTGGAAATGCAATTTATATGGAATATGGAAGGGGTCCATTCTCAATGGGCGTGGAAAATGTACCACCTCCTTCTATGTACCCCCATTTTCGTTTCTTTATTATTATTGTAATTGAGACACAGGCTATAATAAATGTATCCCATATATGTATCTTTCATGGCCCCGTGTTGTTCTTACGTTATTTATATGGGGGAGGAGTCCATTCTCAGTGGCCGTGGAAAATGTACCCCCCACCCTCCCCCACCCTTTCCATGTACTTCGCAACCTCGGCTTTTTAAAGGGATGGGGAGTTCGAATGAATATCATGTAGTCAAAATTATATTAATTTATAATAAGCACATATCAAGCGTAACATTGAAGGGCAATGAATTGTTATCGCGTTCAAACTCACTCAACAGTTAGCAGCTAGCTGTAATCATCATAACCGTAACTTTAAACTAATTCTAGTAAGGAAAAGCTGTAAATGAGGTGTTGCGCCATATTGCAATTATCTTAAAGGATATTTCAAATAACACTTTGAACCGGTGATGGCCATGTGAGACAATGATCTTACTGTTCAACAATCTTGATTAGTGACAGCTTACATAGTGATTTCAAAATGGAGAACTATTTGCTAGTTTTGCAATGTATTTGATAGTTTTGCCATATAACGATATTGGGGATGCGTGCAACCTGCGATTTGTTTTCAATTTTTACAGATTAGTTCAACGTGACTTCAAAATGGAGAACTATTTGCTTGTTTTGCAATGTAATGCTATTGGGTATACGGGCAACATATTAAAGTTTTTATGTCTAATAGTAACTTAGATATTAGTTCAACGTGACTTTAAATGGAGAACTATTTCCTATATTTGCCAAGCAACAACACTGGAGAGGAATGTAACCTATTAAGCTTTTTTAGAATAAATTTAATTGTCTGATTGAAATGCATTTCTGTGTTACAGTGAAAACATATCAAGTCCATTTTCGGGGGGGGGGTCCATATTCCACAGTGATAAATGGCGGTCCATTTACCACGGATCACCACTGTGGTAAACGGGGTCCATTTATCACGCTGGGGGTCCATATATTTCACAGTGATAAATGGACCGGGTGGTCTATTTACCACGGGGGTCCATTTACAATCTGACACCGGCTCATGCACGGCGCTGCGCCGTCGCCAAACTTAATCACAGTTGATTGCCGCGCGCGCTGATTGTTCTTGTAGCGAGTGACGACATTACAGACCATCAAAGTTGACGACTTGACACTTGAGCCGACATAGAACCGAATAGTAATGTTACATAACACTAGAGTCGACGACTTGACACCCTAAAAGTATATAAATACATACTTTTTGGTATTACGTTCCCGAATTCATGGCTGCCCTTCTCTCTGGTGGTGACTGCGTGTCCCTGTTCATGATATCATGCTTAGCGATTCTAATTTGTTGCAACTCTAAACTCGTGACTCGATGTTATATACCACTAGAGTCGACGACCTGACACTTGCTTGAGCCGACATAGAACGTAACAAGGACACTACAGACCACTAGAGTCGACGACCTGATACTTTCTTGAGCTGACATGGAACATAACAAGGACACTACAGACCACTAGAGTCGACGACCTGACACTTTCTTGAGCCGACATAGAACGTAACAAGGACATTACAGAAGGCTAGCGTCGACCACCTGACATTTGATTGAGCCGACATAGAAAAGAACAAGGACACTACAAACAACTAGAGTCGACCATCTCCTGACATTTACTTGAGCTGACATAGAACAGAACAACGACATTGGTCTTCATGTCGAGTTGTGTTTTCGGACAGTGATGCCACTGCACACCTTCCTGTCACTCATGCAAGTTGACAGTTCTTGCAACATTTGTATCCTTGCTTATTCTGTGGACGTGCATAGGTAATCCGTGCTCACCCTCTTGGTACTTGACCATGCTTGGCTCCCGTAGAAACAAGGGCTGCTGCTGCCATGTTCAGACAAAACTGGTGGGCCGTGACATCGACACCGACACACGTGTCATAACAAAAACAAGACAGCGGCGTTACAAACACAAGACAACGGCGTTACAAACACAAGACAACGGCGTTACAAACACAAGACAACGGCGTTACAAACACAAGACAACGGCGTTACAAACACAAGACAGCGGCGTTACAAACAAGGCCCAGTATCAGACACATGTCAGCCGCAGTGAAGAAATCCTCATTTATCAATAAGTATATCGACTAAAATCTAATAAGCTGAATTAAACAACCATGTACATTTGTTCGTTTATGGGTTGGTTGTAGAATGATATCACGTTACACACCTACAACCCTTTCATCCTGTTATTGGAACACATTGCCCTGCATTCCTGTTCTTGAATAGTCCACACATTCCGAATTTTTCTTAAATAACAATGCCTTACAATTAGGTTACTGGTGGTACTTTAAAATACCCAATTGTCTAACTTGTCTGTGCTGTTCCAAGAGCAAAATGCGACAAAAACTGCGACATTCTTCATCAAAACCATTACCTTGTATTTGTACCTTTTGTGACGTTTGAGCCGCAGCTAAGTGGTTGTAACTCAGCCATGCAATTAGCCTAATGCGCTGGCTGCAGGCTACGTATTAGCGATTCTGTGGTCTTAAATGACGTAAGAACTGTACACAAAGTCGATCTATTGATTCCAGTAAGACGGTCGTCTGCATTGCCTCTACCTAGTGACCCATATTAGTAAGCATCATCCATCGTGGACATAGCTGACTGCAACTTCGATCTTGCTTTGGTCGCCACTGCTACCGATAGAAGTTGTGAAGGTAGTGGCTGTTAAGGCCCATTCACACGAACGATTAATTGTCCGATTGGTCGGGGTACGCACGCACACACAAGCACGCTCGCACGCACGCATACACTGTGCAACGTTCACCCATTTGTATATTTTTCTCTGAAATTTTACACGCTGGTAAAGTGGCTATTTGCCCCTGCGTCGAAGTCACAATCGAAATCGTAGTGTAAAGACGTGACATCTTATCACGATGCGTTTGGTCTATTCCGTTAAACTAAAAGCTATCGACCGTCTGAACCGGACTGAATTCGGCTGTTGCTCTGGGACAACCGTGCCTTATTTCACTAACAGCAATTGACGGCTACGCCATCCAATCCATTCCGGGTCGCACCGGACTAACCAGTCAAATGTAGATATGGGATGACATGATGGAAAGGAATAAAAACAGTTCGTTGACCTGCAATGTATGAAGATGTGCCTTTGTTCCGAGCACAGTCCATTTATCTACATCAATTAATTTGTTTTCGATCTGTTTCAACTACTGTTGCGTCGACAAGCCAAGGAAGAAATGTTATCACCAACGAAGATCAATCGATTAGGTGATCATAACTAACACGCGTAAAATTAATCTAAGATAGGTTTTCAGTGTTCAGTAGAATACATGTTATCGCGGCGGATTAATATATAAAGTAAAAGTTCTGTTTGCAAATAATATTCGTGTATAGTTCATTCATTTTTATGATCTCAATACCAGTTCTCGTTCGTTAATCAAACAGTAGGCCGTTGGTATACTGTAGAATAAGTTTATATCCACATCAGCGTTGTTTTGTTAAATAAGATTACCTTTTAGGACCCCTCATATAACCAATGCATAACTACCCTGATTCTATATTCTGCATCACGTTGCAGCATAGCTAACCAACGTCTTCCCACCATCACCACTAACATGTTTCTATATTATATATATTCTATATTCTGCATCACGTTGCAGCATAGCTAACCAACGTCTTCCCACCATCACCACTAACATGTTTCTATATTATATATATTCTATATTCTGCATCACGTTGCAGCATAGCTAACCAACGTCTTCCCACCATCACCACTAACATGTTTCTATATTATATTCTATATTCTGCATCACGTTGCAGCATAGCTAACCAATGTCTTCCCACCATCACCACTAACATGTTTCTATATTATATATATTATATTCTATATTCTGCATCACGTTTCTTCTTCTTCCCATATACCACGTGAGTTCACGACAAGTTACGCATTCACCTCCTTTTACTTCCCATGGCATAGACACCAGGTACAAGGGGCCTACATCGTTCAGTGTCTGACCCAAAACCAAAACACACATTTGCAACTTTCTTCCCAAATGTCAGGTGCTAAGCGAGTCGGCAAATTAAGCCCAATTATAGCGAAACTGCTGGGTTGGCGGCGGGCTTGGGATCCGAACCTATTACGTCCTGATTACGAGGCAATCACCAAACCATTGAGCCACAGCGCCAGTCATTTATACGCATATCCTCAAAAAGTGCTTTATTTTGCCCCATAATGACACAGTGTTTTCAAGTAATACTTTCTGTCAGTTGGTATTAGGCTCTTTTTGCCCACAGCCATAGCACACATCGCGAGTTGTATTCACGTATCGCCACATATGTTGCCAGTTGCTGTATACCAGGACTGTTGAGAAGGGTTAGTCCTGGACTCTCAACGAGGAAGATTACAAACTATATACGTGCATGATGTTGGCATGGTGCAGAATGCCCAGGATTAGCTGGACGCAGAGAAAGCCGGCCATCTGGGTCATATTAAAAGAAGAAGTTAAGAAAGAAAGTCTGCTATGTTTCATTAAAAGAAGAAATCTGGCTATGTACGCCCACTGGAATAGAAGACCAGAGAGTCTGGCACGTAGCAGCACAGAAGGAGAACTACCAGGAAACAAAGGAAGAGGTAGAAGAAAAATGATTGCAAGAAGACGTCAATGGCTTAACTGAGGTTATGGTTGCACATCATCACCACTATTAGCCGTATGCCAATACTCTGTGTAGCATTGTCAATGTTGTGTTATCTGAGAACACCTACACTACACACTCTAGTCAACCCAACAGGCGTCTAGTCATATCTCCACATGCGGCCATTTGCTGCGTGAAAGCAAATGTTTAACAATAATTGGGTATGGTTCCTCAATGGCTTTGTCATCAATCATTCTGTCGCCTAAACGCCAACGACCTCAGTTTGGCGAAGTGACTTCATAACCTGCCGAGTCGCCATATCCGCAGTGCAGAAGTTACCTACAAATTGCCATTGGCGAAGGTCGAATTATTTAGCGATGAAAGACTTCGTCGACATCTTTCCTGGCGCACATGCGCGTGTGTCTACCGCGTGGGTTTCTATTAGTCGGGCCCACATTCACGGTTTGTTGGTCAGATACGTTATTGAGCAGCGAACGAACGGAAATAAACAATAATAAATAATGTGTAATTTCTCGGGTCCTAACACATGAAACCTGCATTGACCTGTTAGCGTATCGTCTTTTTATTTGGCAAATGGATACCGCGCTGTATACTAACGTACCTTTTATTTACACCTACAACAACATTCAGCAATAATAATAGAATATAATTTATATTGTTTTATCATATCGTCAACCTGCTGAAATAATCGTCAAATTCTGTAATTTTTTCTCCAGAAAATCAACTTGCTCAATAGATCTTACTGTCACTGACACATTGCCAACCTCCGCAAGAAATTTTACTTGATATAGTAATTATCAGATGTGTATACCCCTTTCAAAAATAGGGAACAAATCATTATAAAAGGTGATACCGTGTCAAAATCACCAGGACATCGTGTTTTTTTTTTACCCAAAACTAAAACAAATAGAACCTTGTCCGTCTCCAATTCACCGCCAGATGAAACCAGATCGCGATGCATTTCGGGAAGCGACGATAATGTAGACATATAACGCCATAGTCCAGCCACTGCCTTGCTGTTTCGCTCATTATCTAGATTTAGCAATCGCATCAATCTCGAGGGTTTGGCGTGGGAGGCGGGGGTCGATGTAGGCTGACACCCGGAGAGGAGACGGACTGATGTTCCGCCGAATTAACCATCGATCTTCGCCGTTCATCCCGGTTCAGAAGGTTAGCGTCGCTCGGAGTCACTCGGAGACCGGATTAGCACAGACAAAGCGAGTGGAGAAGCTTGTCGTCGCGGCGTGTGAAGCCGTAGAATCCGGTCCTTGTGCAGTCTGATCGCATCTCGAGTTGAGACTGGCCACGTGCCCGGGTTATTGGCGATCGTATCTAAGAATGTCTTGCTATCCCACGGTGATGTTATATTGCCTAAAGTAAAGTATATATGTACGCACGCACGCACGCACGCACGCATGCACGCACGCGCGCCCCACACCACGTATAACGTATAGCTTATACTCATGAATAGGTCTACATATACATTTGAAAATTAGACAATTTACAATCTGCATAGCTAAACATAAACAAACTATATATATATATATATATATATATATATATATATATATATATATATATATATATATATATATATATATATATATATATATATATATATATATATATGCTTAGTTTGTTTATGTTTAGCTATATATATATAATGTGTATGTGTATCTTGTATATATATATATATACATATATATATATATATAATGTTTATGTTTAGCTATATATATATATATATATATATATATATATATATATATATATATATATATATATATATATATATATATATATATATATATAATGTGTATGTGTATCTTGTGTATATATATATATATATATATATATATATATATATATATATATATATACAAGATACACAATGCGTACGTTTTAAATTAGAAAATATTCTTTAAAATATTTTAAAGAACTTAGAACGTTTGATTAGACCCAGTGTTAACAAACACTAGACATAGCGCCGTGATAAATCACGGTTCTGACTGCATTCAGTATTGCCTAATGCATCAGGTTCGAGTAAGATCGAGTAAGATATGAATTTTAGTCGGAAATGTATCATATTAGCACCGTACGATCGATACATTACGCGCATTAGTTTGTTAAGAGAGTCTTGTCGCATATCATCTGACTCTGCAATTGCCGTATTTCCTTCTGGCAGTTTGTGGAGATTGCACTCAATGCGTTTCGGTTGAGTCTTGTAAATGCCCCGTCATGTAAGATATCGATTCCTTTGCATACGTATGTAGTTATGGCATATTGAACGCGTTAATCGTCTTCTCTAGTGTTTAATGCTAGCAGCTGCTGGATTGAACTGATGCGGTGAAAGTCCGTGAATTAACGTATGTTCTCAACGATTTCATCAAACGAGGTTAAAGTGTAATTCATATTTATAGAATTATGTTTTACAAATATTTTGTTTTAAGCGCCTCTGAACAGGTTTTATATCCGGACATACTATATATCCGGACATACTCTATATCTGGACATACTCTATATCCGGACATACGCTATACAAATAAAACTTATTGTTTTTGTTATTATTGCTATGCTAAGCGTCACTGGATTCTTTCAACGATAGTTCTGGAGATTAAATAGTTTTAGTGATGTCGTAATGCGTGCTTTTCTGTTGATTTTGCGTTTGACTGACAATATGGCTTAGCGCAATGAACAGCTTCATCTGTATCAACAAATAGTAATAATCTACGTAAGCTGAAGCATAAATGTCACTTTTCGATGTTGTGTCAGTTGTCATTTCGGTTATTGCTGCAGAAACGTGTTGCATGATATACAATCTACAATGAAGCATTCAGATTTCACTTCGAAGCCGATAAGTTAAACATTGAGATTACTAGCATACAATGTAAACCTTTGCTTACTTTTAATTAGTTATATGCTACTGCAGAAATGTTGCACCATTAAATATTGTAACAGTTTTCGGTTGTAAAGTATTTCTTTACAAGGGACAACATTTGACACGACGCTAAATATAATCTAACAAAGATTGACGCATCATGTTTGTAGGAGTATACCCTTTATATTTACTAGCAAAAATACCCGTCCTAAGGATAAATCGGTTGTTCGTAAGTGACTGTCATAAGCGAACAGAGTTACCCGACGTTGCACTGGTGAAAAGAATAAATCGGTTGTTCGTAAGTGACTGTCATAAGCGAACAGAGTTACCCGACGTTGCACTGGTGAAAAGGCAGCCACTACAAGATCTGATGACTCATTACACTACCCAGTCAAGTTTAAGTAGGGCAGTGGCAATGGCAATGACTCATTACACTACCCAGTCAAGTTTAAGTAGGGCAGTGGCAATGGCAATGGCGGATACAGTTCCATGCCCTCAAAACCATGCTGAACTGTCTGTTTCACGAAGCGTTCATACCGTAACTGCTGCCACTTTCGGCTCTTGTTCAACTTTTTGCGAACTAATTCATGGTGGTGTAGCACACGTAATTCGTTTATTTTAACCAACATTTTCCGTAAAATTATCAGTTATTTATTTCTTTTGGGATTTTCTCAAAACGACATAATTTTGCATTTTGGGGCTATTTTTTCACCTTTACAAAATGTTTTGCAAATCTTGAAACATAACCAAATAAATGAAAATAGTATATAGTATTTCAACTACAATATGTGAAGAAATGGTTAATTTAACTTACAACGTTTACAGAAACTACTTAATTCAAGACAAGTATATAGTAGCTGCAAAAGCAACCTTAACGTGTAGTTCATGCTTTGTAAACCGAGAAGATTAATGAAATAATGCCAATCATATGAGCTAATGATTAGCCATTAGCTAAAATGTGTATGGATCGTTCACATTACTTTAAATTCTCAGTTCACGCAACTTACGTAACAGTTATATATTTATATATAACAAGATTGCCATACAAAGTGGCAAGTGAACAAGAAAGCCATTGTTCGTATCAAATCAGTAATGTTTTTCAACATATTCACTCTGCTAATATTTGCACCACCAACAGATCATTTGTTCCATTTGCGAATACAGAAACACTGCGTGATTCGAATTTACGAGCTACGTGTAATTCACAGATTTGTGTTTATACAAGGACGGGTAGAAGGTGTCAGATACATCATTTTAACCACATCAACCGGTGTACCCGATCGACGTAGCAACGCACATTGGTTCCCTCCGGAGGTCAACGCGGTTCCCTCCGGAGGTCAACGCGGTTCCTCCCGCACCTGCGCGCTTCTAAACCTATCAGTAACCGCCCTGGAATTCTACAACCTGCGCACACACGTGTTTTTTACTAGCGGACACACGTGTTTTGCTAGCGGACACACGTGTTGTGCACTGGACATTTGTATAAAACAGCGGGCGACCCATCCATTATGAATGCGTGTGTACTGAGGACTTTGCACCTTCAGTAATATTTTCATTTATTTGGTTATGTTGCAAGATTTGCAAAACATTTTGTAAATGTGGAAAAATAGCCACAAATGCAAAATTATATCGTTTTGAGAAAATCCCAAAAGAAATAAATAACTGATAATTTTAAGGAAAATTTTGGTTAAAATAAACGAATTACGTGTGCTACACCATCATGAATTAGTTCGCAAAACGTTGAACGAGAGCTTAAAGTGGCAGCCCTTCACCAATCGTAATTCAAATTCGTGTAATTTTGTCTATACTTGAGACGCGTCCGCGTCCACACGCCAAATTGCAGCTTAGTAAGTGTTGTAGTTTTTCTAAAAAAGTAAATCAGGCATCATTTCCTGGTTGATAGTGATAACACAAATGTCAATAGATACGCGTATAATGCTTGAAATGTGACGTTTTCACTGGCGTTTTACATATTCGTGACAAAACATAACTGCCATTTCTAATATTGACATAGCCCCTTAATTTCCCGCCACAGTGGCCCTTGAATCTGCATTTGTAACTGGTTGTCGTCTACGATATCAGGTTACGCCTGCCATCTGACAAACACGTGGCAGGGCGTGTTGACGATCATTTTGATTGGCCCGTTATCCGCGGGGTCACCAGGTTACATCTACTTAGCCGTTTCCGTTATAGCTTCAAAGGCACAATAAACTACGTTAGCGCTGATATTTTCTGGTTTAAGGACATGATTTAGTTAGGTAGATATAGTACTGATGTGTGCTGGTATCACAGTAACCAGAATAAAGCTGGTTCGAAGATCGAAGCCACACTCGGTCGTTACTATGGAAACATCGTCAGCGTTTTGAAGAAGTCAGGGGGATTTCCAAACTGATTGTTTTTTAAGGATGGATTGGCGAAAAACGACGTTAATGCCGGGTGATTATTTGTGGTGTCGACGTTCAGTTCAATATTTCCTAACATGTTGTGAGGAAAAAGAAAAAATCAACTGACACATTAGCCACTACCTTAATCGCCATAACATATTTTGTGTGTGAACTGAAGTCCATATTAGTTAATTTTCATTCAGATGTATAATTCTCACTCAAACTTAATCTGAAATACGTTTATAGGGAAAGTCACGGTTTTGGGCCATATGCACCTATATGAGTTCCTAAGACATAACCATTTGCAATTACATTTAAGAATATCACGCTAGTGATTTACTAGGAAAACCTTGTTGAACACATAGCATCTTTATTTCATGGGCCGCGCCATACTCTTTGATAAAACTATGTCACGAGTGTCGTAGGGGGGCATCCGTGGCCTAGTGGTTAAGGTGTTGGACTCTAAATTCGAGGGTTGTGAGTTCAAGACCCACACTGGGCACGGTTCGTTTTCGAAGCTTAGGCAATTTCGTTTACCCTTATTTGCCTCAGTCTACTCAGCTGCAAATGAGTACAAACACTGTTTGGAAGGTACCTGCGATGGACTAGTGTCCCGTCCAGGAGAGTCAGTATAACTGCACTCTAAGTTGCTTCGCACTACAGAAACCAGGTTTAAGCACTGGCCATATAAGCCTTCATGGCTTCCTAAGGCGTAATGCCTGGGGGATGACTTTACCTTACCTTTACCACGAGTGTCGTAGTCTGGCAATATTCGCTCGCCAAATTCGTCCTGTGTCTACCGGCAGCGCTTAATATGTCACGCAGTAGTCTTGGTTACCTTATTTCATATAACTGCGCATGCGCTTATCGGTCGCACTGGTTAGCATGTCAGCCCTCCGTTAACCGGAGAAGTGACCAAAATATCCCACCAGAATATCTAATTTTAGAACACAATCTGAGTAAACCACTGGCGTGATATTTTTGATTTTAGTTGACATGGTTAGTTTTGATCATCTCTTTTAGGTGCACAGCCATAAAAAGTATGACTTTTGTTTCGCTTTAAAGACAAATGTGGCAGTATATACCCAAAGGATTCTTTTCAACAGCCAACAAACTGGGCGTTATGCCTCACGCTGTTGGATATATTTATTGTTTTATTGTAATATAATCACATAATGACTGGTGTTTTTTGATGTCACATAATGGCTGGTATCATGTTATGCCGTCGTGTCTCGGAAAGTGGCCAAGCAGGTAGAACTACATTCTGTGGTGACTCAACAGAAACATTTCGTTGCGACGTCGGCTTATGATACGGTCAGTATTTAACAACATATTGATATTTGACATCCTGCGGCGGCCGAGTGTTTGTGCTGATAATCCTGTTACCCGACTCCTGGCCACTGACTAATTACTCTGACTGCTCTAGCGTAATGAGATATAATGTCCAGCCATTGGTCGCGGCGCTCTAAACCGTGCCATGAACGAACGGAGTAAACATCCCAGCGCCTCGTGCGTTATCGCCTTCCTGAATCGTTCCCAGATTACCATCTCAAGTCGTTCACCGAGGCGTTATGTTCGGATAGTGATGAATAATCATCAGCATCGTGTGTCGTGCCTGTTGCGGGCGTAGGCAATCATGACCCTCCATTTTTCACGTGTAACAGTGTCTTGTAACAGTGTGTTATGTTCTTTCCCAAATCAGGCATGCCAGACCACGTATCGAGGATTTTAATTATCTGCCAACCCCTGCATATGTTTCTCGCAATCTCCCCCGTTGTCACCAGATGTTTTTGTTTTCTCTTTCTCGTCACGTGGCCTAGAACTTCTGCTTCTCTTTTCCTGATTGTGCACATGTTCTTCTTTTTTACCGTTGGCTGTTGTTATAATTTCTTCATTATTTTCCTTTCTGTCCACGAGACTCTAAGCATTCTTTTCACATTTCTGCTGCTATATGTTGTTGTCTAATCGTCTACTCATTTACCACGATGAATAGCTTCATTTAAAACGATATGCCCTTTTAGATAAAATACAATCTATCAGCAAAACATTATTATCTGAAGGCAGTTGTGTAACGTCTGATTAGCCATATTTATAATAATAATAATAATAATAATTACTTCTATGGCGCCTATATCCTCAGGAACCTGAGTTCAGAGGCGCAACAAAACAGTATCATCAAGCATAATCGTGAACAGGGACGCGCAAAAGTCATTATCAGAACGATGAACCACTGAAGGTTTATGGTGGACATGTAATTTGGAATAAATGAGTTTTTTTTGGAAAGTAGCTATTGTTTCAGACGTTTTCAAAGTGATGGGGGATTCCTTCTAGACCGTAGGCGCAGCGATAGTATGTTTGTCTAAGTTAAGTTTAGTTTTAGGAACAATACGTTGTTGTGAAATGGATGATCTGAACTGCCTAGGGATATTTTAAAGATGCGTGAGACTAGCCAAGTAGAGTGGATGCTGCGTTGATATAGCACGATGTGTTAGATATAGCACGATGTGTTAGATATAGCACGATGTGTTAGATGTACCATGATGTGTTAGATATAGCACGATGTGTTAGATATAGCACGATGTGTTAGATATAGCACGATGTGTTAGAGAGGACATTCCAGCAATTTCAACATTTGTGTAGCGTATTCGGTTGCTGTGGATGGGCAATCGTTTTGTTAGGTTGATATATTAACCAGTTCCATAGCATATTGTGTGCACTGCATATGTGTGTATCGTGGCCTGCGCACGTGGATTGGCTAACATCGCTCAATCTCTGGTTTAATACGATTATCGAATGTCTATAATTTGATTTGCGTTTATTATGTCCATTCAGGTATGAAAACATAATTCTTAGCTAGTATTCCTAGGAATTGTGCGCCTCACATATTATCCGCTTAAATATGTACATGTTACAACGTAGACCTGCCTCAAGCTGTTTTACGTTGTTCTGCAATATCGTGTTCTGGTCGAGGCACGAGAGTGTTTGGAAGATACGTCTCAACAAGCATGTTTATATTCCCCGAATATTTCGACCGACTCACTCGCCCTTCGTCGGCGGACTGAGGTCACTACGGACGTGTCACATGACCAAAGTGACGTGATATAAGCTTGAGAAAGACTGATGGGAGCTCCTAGCCGGCATCTCGACTAAGGCCAGGTTTCAGGGCAAGTTTACTGAGAGGTAAATGAAATAACATTTGCTACAATCCAAGAAACTGGAACGTCCATCCACTGAAGAAACAAAGTGAAGTATTTATGGAACAACATGCATGTATACACTATGGGCTGTAGGCCCTGTCTTACTAAACTCCAGCAAGCGTATATATATATATATATACATATATATATATATATATATATATATATATATATACATATATATATATATATATATATATATATATATATATATATATATATATATATATATATATATACATATATATATATATATATATATATATATATACATATATATATATATATATATATATATATATATATATATATATATATATACATATACATATACATATACATATATATTTATATATATTTATATATATATATATATATATATATATTTAAGCATCTTATATATATATATGTATATATATATATATATATATATATATATATATATATTATATATATATATAATATATATATATATATATATATATATATATATATATATATATATATATATATATATATATATATATATATATATATATATATATATATATATATATATATTTAAGCATCTTATGCTACTCCTACAAGCCACTATGCATCTTGGGCACCAAACTTTCAGATTGGGTCAACAGGGTTGGGTTGGGTTGGGTTGGGTTGGGTCGTGACACTTATTTTTTTTTTAGAACAGTACTAGTACACTTTCTAGGAACAATCGAATTACACGTTGCTGTTATTACGTACACTTTCCGCAATGCTATACGAACAATTACGTACACTTGTTCACAACATCATGCGTCTTATCTACGAGTATTACGTAAAACAAAGGCAAGGCGTCGCAATACGTTAGTATGAATGCCAATATTACATCACAATTTTGAGAGTGGGATTCCAAGAAGCCATCAAGATATTGACTGGCAGCACCACTTACCAAGGTACAGATGAATATTTCGGTGACATTGTCCTGTATCTGAAATTTTATAAATACTGTTATCATGACAATCACTTACGAACTACCAAGTTTCATGACAATCATTTACGAACTACCAAGTTATCTCGTCCGGGGGATGAGGATTGTTGTTAGCATCAACACTGTACAGATGTTGACGCTGCCCAGCATCCGAATGACTGAAATCACTGCTAGCACACAGCGCCGATACGTGACAGGCCAAACATGATAATTGCATGCATGTGTGAAAAGCTGGTAAACACATAATTTATTTAAATGATTATTTCGCGTATACCAATCCATCATTGGCTGTTATGCAATCTGCCGTAAATAACCTTGCAGCGGACGTGACTACAGTTGGTTCGTCCCGCCATTCCGTACGTTGTGCGTAAGAAATCACGACACCGTTTCTTTGGCAACTTAGAAAATATTAAACTTTAAAAGCATATTGTTAGCAATCAGTTGACGTCTTGCGTCAACCCGTAGACAAATGACATACATCATTTTCTATTAAAAAAACAGTACTCATTAGCTGTCAACAACGGTCGGGTTCATGGCCGATAAAAGCTTCTTTTTCGTGTCCTTCCTTCTTCTTCTTCTCCTTATTATTAGTATTATTATTATTTATTATTATTATTATCATTATCACTAAATGGCTAACAATGTAGAGATAATTCCCTGGCTGGCGGGACGCGGTGGTCTTCATAATAATGAGGGCGCCGTGGCCGCTGCATGAAGCCGGCGTTGCCCACGGATGACCAGTCATTACAGGAGATTTAATTGGCACTGCACTTAACAGTTCTTAATTGTGTCCATTGTAGATGGTGTGAAGGAGAAGCTGCCAGCAGAACCACCATCTATCACCGGATCCACCATCTAACACCGGATCCACAATCTAACACCGGATCCATAATCTAACACCGGATCCATCATCTTCCACGGGATCCACAATCTTCCACGGGATCCACCATTTTCCATCGGATCCACCAACTACCAACGGATCCACCATCTACCATAGGATCCACCATCTACCAACGAATCAATCGTCTGTCACCGGATCGATCATCTACCACCGGATCCTCAGTCTACCATCGGATCATGGCCCCGATTGCGGTAACGCAGGCAGATTTAACTGGTGGCTTGTCCAGCCAAAGTGTGCTCGTGACGAAAAGGCGACTGAAGCACCCTTGATGTTCGTGAGAACGGATTAGACATTGCGGAAAAACAGTGTCGTTTGTTTCAGAGGTTAATGTTTAGTCGGCACGTAAGATGCCACGCTGGCGTGTAACAGTGTTGTTATAAAAGCATGGGCAACGATATCGTGGCAGTGTAGTGGAAACCCATTATTGGCCGGATTTAAGTGAGAGCAAATAACATTAAGAACTGCGTAACAACATTAAGACTTGGTGAACACGTCGTAACCGGGTAGAAGGGAATCAATCAACAAACACCGTCACAATCAGCGTGTAGACAATAGGAGACACGACACGCGCTGAAGCGTCCTGCAGCTGCTGCTGACCAAAGGATTCGCCGGTTACCGCAACGACAAAATGACCCAGCGTTGATTACACCGCACGGCCGCACCGTAATCAGCGACACCGAGAGAGCTGCCGTCGGTTGGAGCGGAGAGTCGTTGACGACAGCCGCAGACCGGTCTTGTTCCTGCTACGAGCGGCTCGTGCGAGAGCCATGAGCAACCGCAGCGTGCACTCCACGTGGTCGATCGTTGTCGGCGGACGACTGGAGTCCACGTACACGTGTCTGTAGAGCCGATGGCGCCGCCGGCCACTCCCACAGGGATGCTCATCTGCCTCTACGTTATCGTTGCCGTGCTCATGCGACAAATGGTTGGTCTGCCGAACGTTGTACGCATAGGTGAGTTGAAAGAAACCGTTTCTATCTATATATTAACACGCTAACTTTGGGGGCAGTCTGACAGTATCTCCTACCTGGTGCCGACGGCAACTCGCATCTTTCTAAGTTCCTTCGCTTCCATGGAGTATTTTCCTTTGATCTAACGATTGGCAATGTATTAAAAAACCCACAAAAGGTTTATTTACAGTTATTTACTTTGCTTACGTCTTTCTGCTCACCCGATATGCTTTTCTATCAGTCAGAGAAAGATGGAAACATTGGGCGAACAGCGTGGTCAACCAGAAGAGCTCTGTGGCTTTTTTACCGGAAGATATCGGGTGTAAACTAGTGGTTATGTATTATCGATATGTCCTCCCCACAGTAACCTCGGCATCACAGTAGTATGCCTGTTGTCCATTATAATATAGGTGAGTTAAAGATACCGTTTTCTCTTTTCGTGCATTGCCGGTATGTTACCACGGTAATATCTCCAGCACCGATATGTTTGATGTCCATTGTTATATAGATTAATAAAAAAAACAATTTAATAGGGTCGTGTATTGACTGTATATTCCCCACAGTAACCGCTCCATCACTAATATGTTGGATGTACATTATTACATAGATTAACCAAAGAAACAATTGACTATTATCGTCTATTGGCGGTATGTTTCCATCACTAATGTGTTTGATGTCCATTATAGTATTGGTGAGTCAAAGAAACCGTTTACTATGGTCATGCATCGAATATATGTCCCTCACAATAATCTATCCATCACTATTGTGTCTGATGCCCATAACAGTATAGGTAAATCAAAGAAACCATTTACTAGGATCACGTATTGATAGTTTGTCCCTCACAGTAACCTCGCCATTACCAATATGCTTGATGTCCATTATAATATAGCGATTTATAAAACATATTCACGACTACGTAGTCACGAATAAATTAAACTACTGTAATCTCCTCTTCACCTTACGGAATTGTGGTTTTAAATGATCTGGAAATGATCCCTTACTGGATGGAAATTAGTAATGAAGCCGTTATTTTGTTGATACCTGTGGCGTTTTCCTACTATATTTATTTATACACTTTAAGCCTACTACCAATGGAACTGTGAGCCGAAAGGGCAGGGCACAGTCCACAATATTAATATGCCACTAAGGCTCTCTCGCCATCTTGGTTCTCTGGCCATCTTGGTTCCCTCAACACCTCGGCTCTCCCACCACCTTGGCTCTCTCGCCATCTTGGTTCTCTCACCACCTCGGCTCTCCCACCACCTTGGCTCTCTCGCCATCTTGGTTCTCTCATCACCTTGGCTCTCTCGCCATCTTGGTTCTCTCACCACCTCGGCTCTCCCACCACCTTGGCTCTCTCGCCATCTTGGTTCGCTCAACACCTTGGCTCTCTGGCCATCTTGGTTCTCTCAACACATCGGCTCTCTTAACACCTTGGCTCTCTGTCCATCTTGGTTCTCTCAACACATCGGCTCTACCACCACCTTGGCTCTCTGGCCATCTTGGTTCTCTCAACACATCGGCTCTCTCAACATCTTGGCTCTCTCGCCATCTTGGTTCTCTCAACACCTCAGCTCTATTAACACCTTGGCTTTCTCGCCATCTTGGTTCTCTCAACACCTCGGCTCTCTCAACACCTTGGCTCTCTGGCCATCTTGGTTCTCTCAACACCTCGGCTCTCTCAACACCTTGGCTCTCTGGCCATCTTGGTTCTCTCAACACATCGGCTCTCCCACCACCTTGGCTCTCTGGCCATCTTGGTTCTCTCAACACCTCGGCTCTCTCAACACCTTGGCTCTCTGGCCATCTTGGTTCTCTCAACACATCGGCTCTCCCACCACCTTGGCTCTCTGGCCATCTTGGTTCTCTCAACACCTCGGCTCTCTCAACACCTTGGCTCTCTGGCCATCTTGGTTCTCTCAACACATCGGCTCTCCCACCACCTTGACTCTCTGGCCATCTTGGTTCTCTCAACACCTCGGCTCTCTCAACACCTTGGCTCTCTGGCCATCTTGGTTCTCTCAACACCTCGGCTCTCTCAACACCTTGGGTGAATATTATCCGGACTTTCCGGATTTCTTAAATTCTCGCACTGTGGAGTCAGTTCCTTTCCACTACGCGCTTTTCTCTGCTGACTTTTCGCTAATACAGAGACCAATAATTATTATATAACTAGTTGAAGAGTCTGGTGTGCTATTGGTATGCATTAGTGACACGAATGTTCTAGTCAACTGAAATGTATGACTGGTAATTTGATGTACACAACATCGATACATACATTTGATGGATTTGCGGAAACCCCATTAATCATTTGACTGAATAATTGGAGAGTAGTTATTTTGATCTGCGTATAACATCAACATCTTATTGGGACTGCGTGTTTCGCGACTGCACGAGAATAAATGAGTTTCGTTATTCGGGAACCAGACAATGAATTGGTTCTATCAGAGATCCGACGTGGCCACGTGACCAAGTCATTCAGTGACATTCGCGTAGCTCTAACACGCACACTATGCCTAACGAGTCCTATTTCCACGTGTCACTTCGCAGTGGAACATGGGAAACAATAACATGTGCTCCATCACACGGATAGAGCGCTTGCGATGTAGAACATATTTTTGTTACATGCATGAGCACCTATTCTAAAAAGTGAGAAAAACGCAAGTTATTATAATTTGTATTTGTGCAGTTCGATTTCACAATGTTGCGTGTGGAGCCGGCATAACGCGTAGCCACGTGATGTCATCGTCCTCATCCTTCTCATTTCTTCTCCCCTCTTTCCCCTCATTCCCTCTCATCCTCTCACCCTCACACCCTCCCACCTCACCTCCCCCTCTCTCTCTCTCCCTATCTCCCTCTTTCAACCTGCCTCCCTCACTGCCTCCCTCACTGCCTCCCTCCCTCCCTCCCTCCCTCCCTCCCTCCCTCCCTCCCTCCCTCCCTCCCTCCCTCCCTCCCTCCCTCCCTCCCTCCCTCCCTCCCTCCTCCCTCCCTCCCTCCCTCCCTCACTCCATCCATCCATCCATCCATCCATCCATCCCTCCCTCCCTCCCTCCCTCCCTCCCTCCCTCCCTCCCTCCCGCCCTCGCTCCCTCCCACCCCCTCTCCTCTCTCTCTCTCTCTCTCTCTCTCTCTCTCTCTCCCTCTCTCTCTCTATCTCTCGCTCTGCGACATGATTAAAAGAGCTGCTGCCAGGTGATTTTGACCAAACTTGTTCAGAATATCAATCACATGATGGCGGTGGCTGTCAATTTTTTTTTCAGAATGTTTGACAGTTCACTTGAATGTATCCTTGACGCAAATCCGTTGGAGCTTGAGTGCTTTGGAGATAGAGAGCGTTGGTTCTACTGTATTATATTGAATGTCTTCTTGATTGCGGAGATCAGGAACGGATATGCTAAATATTCTCGGAGTAGGCGTCTACGACGCTAGGAGTCGACATATGGTGTAGTAACGTGTTCGTTTTTTTTCGGAGTATATATATGATGTAGTAGCTGGCTCGTTTTTTTTCGGAGTAGATATACGCTGTAGTAGCTGGCTCGTTTTTTTCGGGACGAAAATTGTAAGCCCTGTCTCACTACAATTCAGCAAGTGTATGTATCTATGTTTGTGTGTTGTGCTTCTCATATAGACGCTGTGCATTTCGGGTGTCAAACATTCAGGGGTTCATCTACGGGTATCATCCCAGTAGCTCCCGTGTCAGTAGCCCCCGTGTCAGTAGTCCCCGATGTGTGATTTGGGTAGGTCTGCTATTGATTTAACACTTCCTCTAATGTATTCATTATTTAGTTTGACAATAAAATGATGTTGTAGTAAATGCTCATCACAAATATGATTATTGTACAACAATCTAACAAAATAAGACTCGTTATTCCCAGCAACCCACAGGGGTGGGTGGGGGGGTAGAGGTACTAAACCCATCTACGACCCCACGGTCGTGTCGTCATAGTTTTATTTTTTGAAGCTTTCGCTATCGAACCCTGAATTTAGTAGCGTTTAATTTTAAGAAAAGGTTGCTAAATACAAACACTCGATGGCATGTGCAGCCATCACAAGGCCACTAAGAGAACATATTTACAAGTGATGGGGACCTGACCATTATCGCAAAATAAGTGACCAGTAGTAACCTCATATTGGGCTTAGCGTGTTCCTAAACGACTAGGAGAGAAATCGACTGTATCCAATATCCGAAGGTTCCTAGAAAGACGTGCAAATCTGTTAGGTTCCTATTTTTATACATATTGCAATGCGTTGATTGTATCAGTAAACTGTATAACCCTATATTCCGGTGTCTCCTTTCAATGTACCTCTCTGTCTACCAAAGAACGCAAATAACAAGAAAGCGAGTTAGGATGAACTGGACTGTGCCGAGTTGCGTCGGGTCGTAACGTGTATGTACTAAAGCTCGCCATGGACATACCGACTTTCAGTCACCAACAGTTTGTCTGCCGACAATTATTTGGCCACTACCCATCGGCCGACCGTCGGCCGACCGATTTGCCATATGCTAGATGCCTACAAAAAGTGTTGCTAGTTGTTGGGGGAGAACACGTACACATAGCGGCTACATTTGGACTGCCAACTGAAGAAGTAGTGGCCAACATGCTGGCAACTTCAGTGTATGGCCGGCGTTACGACACCGACGTTTGTCGGTTTTGTTGCGCCGAACCTAGTTGTAGTTAGTGGGCCGTGCTAGACAACTATTAAGGCCGCCATACGCATATCAACTTTTAATCGCCAATAGTTTGTCTGCCGACAAATATTTGGTAACTACCCATCGGCCGACCGATTTTTCACGTGAAAAACGTCCACAAAAAGTGTTGTCAAGTGTCGGTGGAGAACATACACGTAACGACTTGTGTTGGCAACTGAAGATTCAGTATGTGTATGGAGGACTTTACGTGTATACGCACCCGCGTAACAGACTTCAAAGTGCTGAAACAGAGCAGATCGAGAGCACAAATAGGACGATTGAGCAGCGTAACTGTATTTCTGTATTTATTACTGTATTAAGAAATTGTCTTATTTTAAAACAAAATTCTAATTTAAATTGTTCAATATTTGATATATTTTCGACATTTAACATGAAATGGAATAGTCTTCCCACATAGATGGTGCAGGCCGTCGCACTGGAGTCATACATATATCTGCTGGTGGGTGTCCCAGTCCTACAGCGAAACATACATACGTCATCACCTTTCATTTATATATTTTTTACTTGTGCACGTTATATTTGCTGTAATACTGTTTTTACATTGCGCACTAGAACTATGCGTAACCAGGATTGGATATCAGTAAGTACTCATTCTTACATAAATAGAACAAATTATCCACAGATTGTGTAACTGCTAGCAGCGTGTTTATGTTTAAAAAATGGACAAATTTCTCAGGAGGGCGGGTTGCACATCAATGGATATGTGTTGGACTCTCCAAGCCAATGGCTTCCTTGTGCACTCACTAGCCATCTGGTCTTTTGTATTGGATGGCAGTTAATTGTACCCATGTACAAAGCAATAGTTGGGCCTCATTTGGAATATTGTATACATACATGGTGGCCATGGATATCGTAAGGACATAAATACGCTAGAAAGAGTACAACGAAGTGCAACTAAGCTGGTTCCAGAGAGTGAGAGAGAGAGAGAGAGAGAGAGTGTGTGTGTGTGTGTGTGTGTGAGAGAGAGAGAGAGAGAGAGAGAGAGAGAGAGACAGAGAGACAGAGACAGAGAGAGAGAGAGAGAGAGAGAGAGAGAGAGAGAAAGAGAGAGAGAGAGAGAGAGACGGACAGAGAGAGAGAGAGATAGAGAGACAGAGAGAGAGAGACAGAGAGAGAGAGACAGAGAGAGAGACAGAGAGAGAGAGACAGAGAGAGAGACAGAGAGAGAGACAGAGAGAGAGAGAGAGAGAGAGAGAGAGAGAGAGAGCGAGAGAGAGAGAGAGAGAGAGACAGAGACAGAGACAGAGACAGAGACAGAGAGAGACAGAGACAGAGAGAGAGAGAGACAGAGACACAGAGAGAGAGAGAGAGAGAGAGAGAGAGAGAGAGACAGAGAGAGAGAGAGAGAGAGAGAGAGAGAGAGACAGAGAGAGAGAGAGATACAGATAGAGAGAGAGAGAGACAGAGAGAGAGAGATATATATATATATAGATAGAGAGAGAGAGAGAGAGAGAGAGAGACAGAGACAGAGAGAGAGAGAGAGAGAGAGAGAGAGAGAGAGAGAGAGACAGAGACAGAGACAGAGAGAGAGAGAGAGAGAGAGAGAGAGAGACAGAGAGAGAGAGAGAGAGAGAGAGATATATATATATATATATATATATAGAGAGAGAGAGAGAGAGAGAGAGAGAGAGACAGAGAGAGAGAGGACGAATGGAATGTGTCGAATGTGTCGAACTGACGTCTAAGAATTACCTGGAAGGTGAGCGAAGGGAAACGGGGAACTGTGAGAAGGGAGGGACCCGGTGACTGCACCCGGAGCACTAACTGTAAATGCCATCGGAGGAGGCACTTCACAAACACCTTACGCTCGTGATATAACAGCACTGAGTTCACATCGCCTGCTAATAAGCATCGTGAAATCTGATACATGTCTTGCCCGTCTTAAATGGGCATGTCGTCATATCACTAATGGTAAAGGAGATCGATAAGAGTCTAATATAATTCGCTGACCTCGGTGAAGACTGTCAAATGTTCGGCAGATGCTGATCTCGAGGAATGTCCCAGGAATCTCTTATTAGAAATCGTTATTGAATAATTAATCAGGGATGCAAAATTAATGTTTATTGCTCTCGATACATTAGGCTGTAATGTGGCTGTGCGCTTCCATTAGTCTTGTAGTTTCGAGAGACGACGTTCGTATGTCTATTTTCATATCTGATTCCTTGTAATTTAGATTGAACAAGAATGCGATCCAAAACTACAAGTTCTTTGTGGCAAGTAGACAAAGAAGCCATAGGCTTATCGGGAATCCAACAATTGTTTCATCAATAGCCCACCCGTATCATATACTTTATTTCTAAACATATTCACGCTACTAGCACTAACACAATCATTTGACAGTTTATTCCATTCAGTTATCACCCTCTGAGAGAATGAGTCCTTTCTCATAACCAATCTACACTGTTTCTAATGCTGCTTTGTGTCCTCTGGTTCTACTGCCTTCTTTAAGTTTGGATAACGTATTCATATAAATATCGTCACAACCATTAAATATTAAAAAACTTCTAGTTGGTCTCCTCTTAGTCTTCTGGGCCCGAATGCACGGGGAATGTTTTCGTTATCTTGCAGGTAAACGCTAACTTGAGATTAGCGCGCTTACCATGTGCATACGGGCCCTGCTCTCTAGCATTGTCAAATCACACTCTAACAAGCAACTTTCATAACTAAATTGAAATGTCCTTCGTGCAATGGGATACAATGCGATATATGCTAGCTTCATCATCATGTCGGTAAGTTTCCAGCATGACGTCTCGCACGCTTGGTCTCTTGGTTAGTCCAGCACGCTTTGATGCTACGTGTCCAAGCCATCGTCACTAGACATACGCTGTACGTGCCCAAGCCATCGTCACTAGACATACGCTGTACGCGCCCAAGCCATCGTCACTAGACATACGCTGTACGCGCCCAAGCCATCGTCACTAGACATACGCTGTACGCGCCCAAGCCATCGTCACTAGACATACGCTGTACGCGCCCAAGCCATCGTCACTAGACATACGCTGTACGCGCCCAAGCCATCGTCACTAGACATACGCTGTACGCGCCCAAGCCATCGTCACTAGACATACGCTGTACGTGCCAAAGCCATCGTCACTAGACATACGCTGTACGTGTCCAAGCCATCGTCACTAGACATACGCTGTACGCGCCCAAGCCATCGTCACTAGACATACGCTGTACGCGCCCAAGCCATCGTCACTAGACATACGCTGTACGTGCCCAAGCCATCGTCACTAGACATACGCTGTACGCGCCCAAGCCATCGTCACTAGACATACGCTGTACGTGCCCAAGCCATCGTCACTAGACATACGCTGTACGTGCCAAAGCCAGCGTCACTAGACATACGCTGTACGTGCCCAAGCCATCGTCAATAGACATACGCTGTACGTGCCCCAGCCATCGTCACTAGACATACGCTGTACGTGCCCAAGCCATCGTCACTAGACATACGGTGTACGTGCCCAAGCCATCGTCACTAGAGATACGCTGTACGTGCCCAAGCCATCGTAGTCGACTCTTTGTGAGAGTGCTGCTCAGTGGTTGCAGCGTTGCAGAATCTCAAGGTTGGTGACTTTGTCCTGCCATTTCACGCCTAGGCTGTTTAAATTACCACAGCTACACTAATGTGGCCCCATTCTGGTTGGAATTGTAACAATGTGAGAAGGTGGGGGATTTCTACGTGCTTACAACAGGTCAGCCAAGTTGAGCAACTATGGACCATTTGATGCCAATTACCATGGAAACTGTACAGTACAAGTATTATGTCTAAACTGCACCAGCTATTGGTCAACCTGGCAGTTAGAATATTATGATGGTTGTATACAACAGCGGGGGTTAAATACTATAGTTGTATTTTGACCCCGGGGTCAGAATAAATCATGGTGTATTGACCCCTGGATCAATTTACTATGGGGTCACCTTTGTTATACTATACCGGCCGGACTGAATTGCTTTCGAAATTGCTAATTTTAACACACATTATGTTCTATTCAGCCACTGAATACTGAACCGTAAATTGGCAAAGCAACCACGAAATGCTTTAGTGAAACGTCGAACCTCGGCACAATTACCTCCTCTGTCAGGCAGAGTAAGCGCGCCTAGGTGGAAGTAGCAATTATCGTCTGAAGAACCAAGAATCGACCGGTCAAGGGATAATTGAACAGTCGGACACTACTTATATCAAAGAAAGGCCATGGAAGCATGAAAGCATGAACGATCAAAGCAAGTGAATATGGCTTCTTAACTTGGCGACATTCGTACTTATCGAATTCTTGAATTTCAATCACTGAGATCTCGTGTTTCTGTGACATAATTTACATAGTTTTCGTATATGTTGTTTGTTCCTAAATTGGTAAACTGCTGGTCAGATCGAGGTAACGCACTTTCAAACAAAATACAGCATATTTCATTACGTATGCTCTTCTTCCTCCGTGCTTTACAGGGGTCAGGTAAAGTATTGTCGAGCCACTCTTTCTTTCCATAGTATCAGCCGCCCCCTCTCTCCATCTTTCATCCTCCCCCGATCTTCTCATATCCCTCCTCACGCAGTCCTCCCATCTCAGTGATGGCCTCCCCATTTTCCTGTGTCCTTGGTGTTTTTTTCCACCTCTGCTCTCTTAGTTTGCCTGCATCCATCCTTACCAAGTGGCCTGCCCATCTCATTCTGTTTCTCACCAATTTTCCTGTTAGGCTGCATTGCATGCCAACCTCTTTCCTCAGGTCTTTCATCTTCTGTCCACCCTCTTTGTTCTTGTTATTCGACGAACCCAGTTGTTCGCACAAATTTGCAGCTTCTGTTGTTGTTGTTCTGACAACTGACTCCAGACCACACAGGCATGCCGGTGTAACACACGCTCTCAGCTTTTTCGAAATTGTTCTGTCCAACATGACTCCCTCTACCTTTCTCCAAGCATTCGCTCCCGCTTGTATACGACGTCTCGTTTCTACCTCTGAATGCCCATCCTTCGTTACCATTCCTCCAAGGTACACAAAGCCATCCACTTGCTTGATTTCCTTACTTTCCAACATGATGTTCAAGTCCTCTCTCTGCTGTCCAACCCCCAACACTTCTGTCTTCTCCAGGCTCGTTCTCCGTCCATGCTTCTTGGTCGCCCCCTTCCACTCCTCCAACATTTCCTGTAATTCTTGTTTGCTGTCTGCTATTATGGCCAGATCGTCTGCAGTGCATACATCATCTTCTTGAGAACATACTTCGTGCCGATCTTCCTGCTAATTAATTCCATGACCATGATAAACAGTAAAGGGCTAAGGGCACTTCCTTGCGTCAAACCGATATTAACTGAACACTCTCCCGACAATCCAGATCAAACCACAACTCTTTCTTTTGTTCTCTCATACATTACTTCCATCATCCTGGCTTCTGGCACTCCCATTCATCTCACTTTTGCCGTCACCATCTCTCTTGGGACTGTGTAGTTGGTAATTCCAGATCGTTGTTATTTCCTTCCTGGTTCAGTAGCTCCTTGGAGTAACTTTCTCAGACCTTCAGCACTGCCTCTTGTTCTGTCACTAACTTCCCATTTCTATCCTTGATCACCGTCCCACCCTTCACGTCCTTATTATTTTCATCCCTGTCTCGGGCCATTTTGTATATCATCTTCTTTCCACCATCCTCATCTTCTGCCGTATGTTTGTATCATCCTCTCTATTTCTTTCCAAGCCGTCACCCGCTCCTTGTATTCAACAGCGACTTCGTCTTTGCACCTCCATCACTTAATAGTCGTGCGGCCCACGGTCTTATTTGTTTCTTCTTCTGCATTCGCACAACGAACACCACTGGCTTGTGCTGTGTCGTGACATGCTCTCCAGCCACAGCTTTACAATCCATTATATTATATCCTATTTGCTACAGATGTCTTGATACTTGAACAAGACACGTTGGACAATTTGTTTGCAAGGTTAAAGACGACACGACTTCTCTCACTAGATGTTAATTAAGAAATGCACTTAAGAAAAACATATAACATTGTAATCGCCGGAACCGCCGGAATAATGTAAAATACAAGGGTCACTAATGATTTGCTGGATGGTTGAAATTATGCAAAAGCTACGATGTCAAGGAAACGCACAAAAGTGGTGTGATTATACTCTGTGCGATCAGTAATGGGTCCAATTCTTAGGATGAAACGAACAAGATAAATGAACTAATAAAACGAATGTGTGGCAGAACGAAGTCACGAGAAACTAGATGCTGTACTAATGAAAGACTTTTACAACATGCGGATGAATACACAAATATAGGACTATTAGAACACGCGGATGGATAAGCAAAGCAACGAAACGTAAAAACTACTAAGCAAACCATTCTACGTTGAAGAAGTTGTGCACGGTTGGATAACGAAAGGAACGGTCAAGAGTGGTGTTTATCATGGACATTCAACTCAAAGAAAAATTTCATAAAGTGGAACACTAAAGAATTATAGTAATTTCATAATTACGTTAACATCCATTGATGGCGAGTGACCGTCCACCAGAAGCCGGAACCACGTGGAGGATAATACAATAAACAGTGGTCAATGAACTGGACTGATGTATAACTGACCGCTACAACTGGATGACCGCTTACAGGCATACAGGAAAACAGACGAGAACATTCACCCCAAGCGGTTTGCTCTAATGAAGGTATAACATGAACAAATTGCTTGTTAAATTTCATATGACAGCGACGGCCGTGATTACATCATGCTGCTGAGGCTGGTTTCAATGGCTGGCGACGAAGACAGCTAAGTGAATAAGGTTCGCTCTAACGTCTCTTTGATGTTCGTTGAACAATTACGGCACACGCTCAGCATTTCGGGAAGCCTCGCACAAGGACGGCTATAATAAAGTGGCCGTAATAGTAATCCGTATGGTAACATAATTTAGTGCTGTCGGACGTCCTGGGTGTTGTAAACAAGCGTCTATGATTGCTGTTCTGCATTAATTGTCATATCTGTGGGACTCAAGTCGCGCTAGAGTCGCACTTTTGCGAGGTTTCATTTGAGACCCTGAGACCCGAGTGTGTATGTATGTGTGTGCGTGCGTGCGTGCGTGCGTGCGTGAGTGTGTGTGTGTGTGTGTGTGTGTGTGTGTGTGTGTGTGTGTGTGTGTGTGTGTGTGTGTGAGAGAGAGAGAGAGAGAGAGAGAGACAGAGAGAGAGAGTGTGTGTGCGTGCGTGCGTGCGTGCGTGCGTGCGTGCGTGCGTGAGTTCGTGTGTGAGTGTGTGAGTAAAAGTGTGCGTGTGTGCGTGCGTGACTGTGCGTGTGTGTAATTGAGATATGAGCGAACTCGCTACACGTAATTAAAATTTCGATCGATGCTGGTGTGCCGACAGCCGACGACAGCCGACGACAGCCGACGACAGCCGACGACAGTATAGTATGGGTTGACACCTCCCTGTAAGAAATGCGCATACACGATTGTAGCATTTGTTATTGGTACAAAGACTTGAGACTTGAAGTGGACTTGAACTTTGACTCAAAGAAAAAAAAACACACTTCCAACAGCTCTGATTTATTGTCAATGTTTCTGTGTACCAGAGGGATCCCGTAAAGATATTATCGTTGGACGCAATAATAGAATCAAGAATTTTTAGTCAAGATGTAATAAACTGTAAGACACCGCATGTTTGTTTTACGTATCTTAGAATATGTCATACTTAGAATGGCGTCCATAAAGTAGCCATTGTTGTTTATGTTGCGACCGAGGCAAGCCTCGTTTCCGATCCATAATATTCATCGGCCATGACATGTTTTAGGAAAACACCCGAACCGAATATTTCCCGACACATTATCTTTTGCGTCTGTATCTTTGTTGTGTTATGTTAAGCTGTATTACAATTGTTCAGGAATGATTACATGTGAGCTATAGTAATATTAGACTCGTTTGAGCGTGGTGGTTTTTGGGGACGTTTCAGTCTCAGGCTGTTTCCGTCCAAGATGAGGTGTCTCGGTGTCGTTCATTGTGATATGTACAGTTCTATTATCATTTCAAGTTAGTCAGTATGTTATAACCATACAGCCCAAAGGGCTGCCCATAAAAATTTTATATAGCTACACTATTAAAAGAACATAGTTTGTTAAAAAAGAAAAGTTAGCAGAGCGTGGTTTCGATCCACGGACCTCTGGGTTATGGGCCCAGCACGCTTCCACTGCGCCACTCTGCTTCGGTGCAAGTCTCGGCCCAGTCGATCCTACTACTGCGATACCCGCTAGATGGCGAACTGCTTTGACTAGCTTCTGGCTTTTGTCAGCTTTTATGTACATATATTCAGTTAACATTAGGATAAATATAATTATTTTCCCTCTACATTTATTAAAATAGATCAGCTCATTTCAGACTCTCTGAAAACATATCTCCGCCATATTTCTGTTTTGAATAGACAACGATTTGCGCCGTGGTGGTCAACTCTGTGTTGTGTATCGCCTGGTGTGGCTCAACAGGGATCAGACCTCTGTTAGACTTCCTCGAATGTAGGGCACAGTAATTTTAGATATGTGTAATTTAAAAAAAATCATATCATCTGACATAACTGCATTTAAGTAGACACATTGACAAGTTTGCTGGTAGAACATGTTAGCAGTGTAACCGTGCATTTTTAGATGATTTAAATAGGCGGAAGAATTTTTGGCAATTTTTTCGCCACAAGGCACGTGTGCGTAGTAATTTATGCAGAAATTGGTAAATATTGACGAGTATGGCACGTTCAGCCGTTTTAAAAGAGGTAGAAATATGTGATTTTGACAAAACTCTACCAGCATGTCAATGAGATGATGACAACGACAGGAAAGAAGTTTCAGAATTGTTGATGGTCCCGTTTTCTTATAATCGTGCAAAACGTTAACATGGTCACCAATGGGAAACGTAACAGTAGGCTGAACCCGAAAGCCCCACTCTGGCGTGGCTGCTACTGCCGCACTGGCTGCAGGTGAAGGCAGTGGGCGGAGATAGTGCAGAATTTGTAGAAGTCTTAGATATGCATAGACTGCGATCGGTCATCGGTTACCAGGATTAGGATTTCATATTTATTTTACATTACACATTCAATTTGACATCAGTATTTAAAAATATTTTAATGACGTCACATCATAATGTTTCTTGTTACAATGTTTTAATTTTTTCTGTTTTAAAATGTTATACACCAATCTATGTTTTTTCTGGTTCTACACTACCGATGTCACAATTTGCCTATGCATTATAGGTCTATATATTGTTGTCGCAATTGAACTTTTATTGGTAGCAAGAAAGAACTGAAACCTTACCTCTTCCGTTATTGTCTTGCTTAATCTGCGCAGCTGTCACTTGCTGTTAGTGAAATGAGACACGTGTGTCCCAGAACAAATGTCGAGTTCAATCCCAGGCGGTCGATAACTCTTAGTTTATCAGAATTGACCAAACGCAAAGTGATAAGATGTCATTACTTTATACTA
Source organism: Lamellibrachia columna (assembly GCA_963662155.1). NCBI lineage: Eukaryota > Metazoa > Annelida > Polychaeta > Sabellida > Siboglinidae > Lamellibrachia > Lamellibrachia columna. The sequence continues at coordinate 15,983,496 of OY759270.1, forward strand.
CGACGCGCACGATTTTGGTCATGACTTCGATGCAGAAGCAAAAACGGCCACTTTACCAACGTGCCGGATTTCGAAACAATTCACGATGCACGCGCGTGCTTGTGCGTGCTGGTGCGTGCACGTTTTGCGTGTGCATTGTTGCGTGTGTACAATATTTGTATTTAGACTATATACATCATTAGACATGTTATTTACCTCTCGAGAAGCCTGGTGGTACCAGCGTCATGTGACACCCCCGTAGCGAAGTCAGCCAACCGACGAGGTCCGAGTATGTCGAACGAAATATAAAGAGAATATCACCAATTTCATTGAGAGGTAAATAACATGTTGAATACAATTATCATGTAGACACAGGACACTCCGTCAATTCAGGTTTATATACTTATACTCGTTAACACAAAGTATCTGTGAGGGGAGCAGTGGTCGTGTGGTAGAACGTCGGTTTGTCGGTCGAGGGGACCGAGGTATGAAACCATCTGCTACTGTTCCGAAACTTGGGCAATTTGGTTCACCCCACATTGCCTGTGTGGGGTGAACCAAGATACACTAAAAACCGTTGGTCCCTTCTACCTGGTGTCTGTGTGTGTGTGTGTGTGTGTGTGTGTGTGTGTGTGTGTGTGTGTGTGTGTGTGTGTGTGTGTGTGTGTGTGTGTGTGTGTGTGTGTGTGTGTGTGTGTGTGTGTGTGTGTGTGTGTGTGTGTGTGTGTGTGTGTGTGTGTGTGTGTGTGTGTGTGTGTGTGTGTGTGTGTGTGTGTGTGTGTGTGTGTGTGTGTGTGTGTGTGTGTGTGTGTGTGTGTGTGTGTGTGTGTGTGTGTGTGTGTGTGTGTGTGTGTGTGTGTGTGTGTGTGTGTGTGGTTGTGTGTGTATGTGTGTGTTTATTTATGTTTATGTGTGTTTATTTATGTTTATGTGTATAAACATAAATATATATATATAATTAATTAATTAATTAATTAATAGTAACAATTATAATAATAATAAATGAATGAATAATAAATTAATACGGTGATTCTTGTAGGGGGGTTGTTTGAGGACGACGAGGATCCGACGACGGAGAATGCGTTCCGCTACGGCATCCACAGCGTCAACGCCGACCAGACGTTGTTGAGGGAGGCGAGGCTCTCGTACGACATCCAGCATCTGCCGGCACGGAACAGCTTCATCGGATCAAAGAAAGGTTTGTTTTCAGGCGACTGTGAATGACCATGTTTATGCTTTCTAGTTTGTTTTCAGATTACTGTGAATGACCATGTTTATGCTTTCTAGTTTGTTTTCAGACGACTGTGAATTACCATGTTTATGCTTTCTAGTTTGTTTTCAGATTACTGTGAATGACCATGTTTATGCTTTCTAGTTTGTTTTCAGATTACTGTGAATGACCATGTTTATGCTTTCTAGTTTGTTTTCAGACGACTGTGAATGACCATGTTTATGCTTTCTAGTTTGTTTTCAGATTACTGTGAATGACCATGTTTATGCTTTCTAGTTTGTTTTCAGATTACTGTGAATGACCATGTTTATGCTTTCTAGTTTGTTTTCAGATTACTGTGAATGACCATGTTTATGCTTTCTAGTTTGTTTTCAGATTACTGTGAATGACCATGTTTATGCTTTCTAGTTTGTTTTCAGACGACTGTGAATGACCATGTTTATGCTTTCTAGTTTGTTTTCAGATTACTGTGAATGACCATGTTTATGCTTTCTAGTTTGTTTTCAGATTACTGTGAATGACCATGTTTATGTTTTCTAGTTTGTTTTCAGATTACTGTGAATGACCATGTTTATGCTTTCTAGTTTGTTTTCAGACGACTGTGAATGACCATGTTTATGCTTTCTAGTTTCCCAGTTGCTTCCAGCGCTCGGCAACGTTCTCCAAACTAAGTAATATGCATTATATGTTGTGGTTACTAGAAACAGACGAGTTCTGATTGAACATTATTGCCAAGCAGACCTTTATAGACTGGCATCGGGGGTGGTCACTGCCAGGGTGCTTATCGTCCAATTAAAGAGACGGAACCGACATTAACATGACCATCCAAGTCACTAGGGATGCACCGTCCCCAATATTGAGAGCCAGGTGTTTACGCCAAACAAAAGGCAAAAGTGGTTCCGCCTCTATATCTAATATGACATAAAGCTATTCATACTTTTGTAATTTACCCGATCTAACAATCAAAGTTAATTATTTAGAGGATTTTAACAAAAGTGCGTTCTCTGTTAGTAAAACGACTACGCATCTATAATATAAAGTAGTTTGTGGCTGCCTTTGTTGGTCTGTCTGTCCCCTTATGTCTCCGTCAGTTTCGTATGTATTTGCCTACAATGTGTAGGCATGCTCGGGGGCCCACGGGAATGATTTGTACATTGAAAAAAAAATTCCCCGGGGAGTGGGGATCGTACGAAGGAAACCGGCATTGGTACATGATTGGGGGGGGGGGTAGGGTGGGCATGAAATCGCATCCATCATTACCATTGGCATTGCCCTACCAACACTTGACTGAGCAGTGCAAGGAGTCGTAAGCTCTTGCACTGGGTGGATTTTCTCCAGTGCAGCTAGGCTAGTGTTACATCAAGTATTAACACACTACAGATTTGAGCGTCAACGAACTTGATTCATGGTGGGCTAAATTAATTGAGGAGGGAGATTTCACAGATAACCGAATAAACGGACCTGCCCGTATGGTTTCCTTGCTTGATAAGCCGGCGTCTCTAACATTAAGACGGAAAGCTTGAGAGCTGATTGATTACTGTGCCCGAGGTCATCATTAACAAATGCTTCGGCGCTTGCACTGAACACGAGAACAACATCGTCGGCGACGCGAATACACGGACTAATACACGGACTAATACACGGATTAATACACGGACTAACAGGTCCCCCGCCACGTCTCAACAGACAGGCGCAACAATCACGTAAAACAACTTGGTTTGTTGGTGCTTCTGGCGTACCGTATACGTCAGGTTTGGAATATTTGATTGTATAGAACAAAATGTTAACTACAAGTATCGTTGACGATGTATATATATATATATATATATATATATATATATATATATATATATATATATATATATATATATATATATATATATATATATATATATATATATATATATACATATACATATAGATATACATATAGATATACATATACATATAGATATACATATACATATACATATACATATACATATATATATATATATATATATATATATATATATATATATATATATATATATATATATATATATATATATATATATATATATTCTAGCATTTTAATGCGTTTTAATTAATCTTAATTCAATTCAATTAATTTATTTATATGCGCTAATATAATGTGACAGTTATCTGTTTAATTTGAATGTTTTGTGACTAGGATTATGTCGCTAGAATTGGGCATTTTGACCGCGACCAACAGCTGGTGCATCCGTCGCGACTTATCATCAAAGCTCAAGTTGGTATTGGCGCGAGTCAGTAGGTCGCACTCGCAATATCCAGACACGTCGCTCGCATACGTAATTAGCTGCTCATAGTCACTCCACACTGTGTCGCCCAGACAATTGCTCGTGTAAACCGGCCTTAATTGTGGTCTGACGGCATCTATGTCTCCGTCTGCAGCCTGCAACCAAGCGGGTCTCGGTGTGGCTGCCGTGTTCGGCCCGAGCAGCGCCGTCCTCGCCAGCCACGTCAACTCGATGTGCAGCTCGCTCGAGGTGCCGCACGTTGAAGCCAGACTTGTGCCGCCGGTCAGTAGAAATATCGCGCACCAACAGAAGCGTACATCGTGTTAAAGCAACAAAATTGTTTTTATTCTAAAACCATGTTACATGGTATAAACTATATATTTTCTAACATCTCAACAGCCCAAATGTGTTTTAACGAACCATAATATTTAGCACATTTTTACCGTCATATGTTTAATTTGAATATTTCGACTCGAATGAACGGCTAGTCTGCTATATTCTTAAACAGACGGTGAAATTATACATTCACATATTATGAAATAAACACAGCATTACATATCTGACAGCGTGACGAGCAGCAGTTATTCTCCGTGAACGTCTACCCCGATGCATCACACCTCGTGGACGCATACCTCGACGTGCTGCGACATTTCAACTGGAAGAAGTTCTGTGTCGTGTACGCCGACGAAAGCGGTGAGAAACGGGCATATATTGTACAGGTCGCCGACATGTCATATATCAGGTCATGACTGCACTGACGCTTAGCGGTACAAAGCGTGATCGCTTTTATCGTAAACTCACGAACAGTTTGTTCACATAATGTATAACAACAACGACGACGACGACGACGACGACGACGACGACGACGACGACGACGACGACGACGACGACGACGACGACGACGACGACGACGACGACGACGACGACGACGACGACGACGACGACGACGACGACGACGACGACGACGACGACGACGACGACGACGACGACGACGACGACGACGACGACGACGACGACGACGACGACGACGACGACGACGACGACGACGACGACGACGACGACGACGACGACGACGACGACGACGACGACGACGACGACGACGACGACGACGACGACGACGACGACGACGACGACGACGACGACGACGACGACGACGACGACGACGACGACGACGACGACGACGACGACGACGACGACGACGACGACGACGACGACGACGACGACGACGACGACGACGACGACGACGACGACGACGACGACGACGACGACGACGACGACGACGACGACGACGACGACGACGACGACGACGACGACGACGACGACGACGACGACGACGACGACGACGACGACGACGACGACGACGACGACGACGACGACGACGACGACGACGACGACGACGACGACGACGACGACGACGACAACAACAACAACGACGATGACGACAACAACAACAACAACGACGACGACAACAATAACAACAACAATGACAATGACGACAACAACAACGACGACGACAACGATGACAACAACAACGACGACGACAGCAGCAGCAACAACAACGACAACAACAACAACAACGACAACACAACATAATCCAGCTACTTTAATACGGTTGCAACCACCGGGGAGCTAAAACTTGGTGAATAGTTCCATTGGGCCTTCAACGCCGAAAATCTATAAAACTATATGTATACTATGAAAAGCTTAGTACTATCACAATAACGCCACTTAGACCCAAAGTGCATCGTCCGTTAATGATCAAACATTTACTAAACAATACAGCAATTATTCTATGCTGTATGACTCTGTTTATATGACCAGACAGTGGTCCGTTTTTAAAGAAATATTTGCATGTACCAATCTAAAAAGTTTGTGTACATCGGTTAAAGGTGTAAAGCTATGGAATTCACTTCTTTGATGAGCTGTCTAAGTGTTCATTATTTTAAAAACAAATATACAGATGACATACTAAATAGTTATGTAGTAAATGTTTAACAGTTCTTGGTGGGGGAAAGGCGATTTATTGCAACATTACTTAACATCATTTTAATGATGTTGGTCTTCATCAGTTTGGTTGTTGGTAGGTTAGGATAAATATCTAGTTAAAACACTGTCACTATGCTAGTAATGTATATATGCATAAATGATAGTGTAACACGTGCATGCTACTGTACATACTATCATCATGTCTTATAATAATGTTTTGCAATAGGGCAAGTATTGTAAGTAATACACTTCCTTCTCGCCCTTCTTTCAACATTTTATAATATGAAAATACTAACTCAATTGTAATTTTCTGCTGTGATGTTTGTGTGTGTGTGTGTGTGTGTGTGTGTGTGTGTGTGTGTGTGTGTGTGTGTGTGTGTGTGTGTGTGTGTGTGTGTGTGTGTGTGTGTGTGTGTTTATGTGTGTTTGCGTGCGTGCGTGCGTGCGTGCGTGCGTGCGTGCGTGCGTGCGTGCGTGCGTGCGTGCGTGCACGGCCGGTTCCAGTGCGTGTCAGGTACTCGGGTATCCCGTTTTATTTCATCTTGTTTTTTTCATTAAGTCATAATCAGTAATCGAGATCCACGGTGTGGCGTCCTGGTTCAAGGTGTTCTCAGAACTGTGCATTGTGGTGTGGTTGAAGGTGTTCTCACAACACCCACCCTGTGTTGTGGTTCGAGGTGTTCTCACAACTGTGCCCTGTGTTGTGGTTCGAGGTGTTCTAACAACTGTGCCCTGTGTTGTGGTTCGATGTGTTCTCACAACTCTGCCCTGTGACGTGGTTCGAGGTATTCTCACAACTCTGCCCTGTGATGTGGTTTGATATGTTCTCACAACTGTGCCCTGTGATGTGGTTCGATGTGTTCTAATAACTGTGCCCTGTGTTATGGTTCGATGTGTTCTAACAACTGTGCCCTGTGATGTGGTTCGATGTGTTCTAATAACTGTGCCCTGTGTTATGGTTCGATGTGTTCTAACAACTGTGCCCTGTGATGTGGTTCGATGTGTTCTAATAACTGTGCCCTGTGTTATGGTTCGATGGGTTCTAACAACTGTGCCCTGTGTTGTGGTTCGATGTGTTCTAACAACTGTGCCCTGTGATGTGGATCGAGGTGTTCTAACAACAGTGCCCTGTGATGTGGTTCGATGTGTTCTAACAACTCTGCCCTGTGATGTGGTTCGATATGTTCTAACAACTCTGCCCTGTGATGTGGTTCGATGTGTTCTAACAACTCTGCCCTGTGATGTGGTTCGATGTGTTCTAACAACTGTGCCCTGTGATGTGGTTCGATGTGTTCTAACAACTCTGCCCTGTGATGTGGTTCGATGTGTTCTAACAACTGTGCCCTGTGATGTGGTTCGATATGTTCTCACAACTCTGCCCTGTGATGTGGTTCGATGTGTTCTAACAACTCTGCCCAGTGATGTGGTTCGATGTGTTCTCACAACTCTGCCCTGTGATGTGGTTCGATGTGTTCTAACAACTCTGCCCTGTGATGTGGTTCGATGTGTTCTAACTGTTCTAACAACTCTGCCCTGTGATGTGGTTCGATATGTTCTCACAACTCTGCCCTGTGATGTGGTTCGAGGTGTTCTGACAACTCTGCCCTGTAATGTGGATCGAGTTGTTCTCACAACTCTGCCCTGTGATGTGGTTCGAGGTGTTCTCACAATTCTGCCCTGTGATGTGGTTCGATGTGTTTTAATTATAAAAAAAACATATATTCATTCTATTTGGTTTATATTTATTATGCACAATTTGTTGTTTATCATATGCAGTGATCTTATAATGGTACTATCACAAGAGGCCACCCTCACCTGAGGCCACATAGCCATGCAGCAAATAACCTTCCCCATGATAACTCCACCTCACGAGAGGCCACCCATGGCAATTTCAAGACGTGTTGGGCTTATATTCTGTAGACGTTTTAAAAACTACACGTCCTACCACACGGCGTCTTTTTGGGAAAACTGGGCACCCCCCTTTTCAGAGTCTGAATCCGCTGTGTGCTTGTGCGTGCGCGTGTGCTTGTGTGTGCATGCCCTTGCGTGCGCATGTGCGTGTGTGTGCGTGCGTCATACATTGAGTAAAATTGCACCTTCAACAAATTGATATATACAATATCCCTACACAATCGTCGAGACCATTCAGTCAGAAATGATGTTCCCACTTCATAATCGTTGTCTTCGCTCACAGATCTGCTGCTGCTTCAAGCAATCATCCGGGCACCACTGGGTAACGGTATTCACGTCATCGTGCGTCAGGTGCGACGCGATAACATGCGCGAGACTTTGAAGGACATCGAGAAGAGAGGAGTGCGCAAAGTCATTGCTCACCTTGACGTCGACAAAACGCAGAGGTTTCTCAAGGCTGTAAGTTGGGATCAAGCCACTATCAATATTCCCATTGGCGACAATGTTAAAATTTTTAATGCAGTTTGCAAATTTATATTTTGAATAATTGAGTAATGTTCATACAACTGACGTTAAACTCACTGGTCTGTAATTTTCTGGCTTGTTCCTCGATCCCTTCTTAAATAGGGGTGTAATGTTTGCTTCGTTCCATTCTGAAGGAACTATTCCTTCTTCTAGTGACACGTTAAACAATTTTGCAAGTGGTGTACTAATTTGCTCAACAATTTCCTTAAGCAATTTTGGTGGTATCCCATCAACTCCAGGTGATTTATTATCTTTCATCTTCTTAATTTTCTTTGCTATCATTTCAGGAGTTACAAATAACTGCCCTAAATGTTCTGATTTATTGCCCCCATATTTAGTAAATGGAACTGGAAGTCAGTTGATATCTTCTGTGGTAAAAACTGAGCTGAAATACTCAATCTCAAACTCTGCCATTTGGAACCCATCTGAAATTATGTTTCCCCTATTGTTTTCCAGTGGTCTGACCTTATCTCGAACTTTCTATTTACTCCTTACATAAGCATAGAAACTCTTGCTGTAATTTTTTATATTACCTGCCAATTTTTTTTCAAAGATTCTTTTAGATTGTCTTATTTCCCTCCACATAGTTAAACCCTCCACATAGTTTGCTTAAACACTATTTTTCTAATAGCTTCTTTTGACAAGTGTTTGTTTCTAGACCGTTTTCCTTGTTTTTTCAAGGGAACACATTTATCGATGATATTGATCCGTTCCCAGTCGGCAATGCGTACTGCGGTTGTGAAGCTGGGGACAGATCATTATTTCGTTTCCGGGTTTAAGTCGTACGAATGAAGTGCCAGCTATTTTAACACCATACCCCGGATTTCTTGCACCCTGGCAAATAGTTTTGAGCATGGAAACAAGACACAAATGGATACAAGACACGAATGGATACAAGACACAAATGGATACAAGACACGAATGGATACAAGACACGAATGGATACAATACACGAATGGATACAAGACACAAATGGATACAAGACACGAATGGATACAAGACACAAATGGATACAAGACACGAATGGATACAATACACGAATGGATACAAGACACAAATGGATACAAGACACGAATGGATACAAGACACGAATGGATACAAGACACAAATGGATACAAGACTCCAATCAAAATGTTCAGTTTCTATTAAAACCTAATCGTAAGTTCGTACACATTGTGTATTTGCCTGACTTGTGTTTCGCCCTGGTTTCACTTGCACCAACTGTGTAAGTCGCGTCCACAGCATGCGAATAAGAGAGCAACGTTTTCTATCGGATCAGACGGAAATATGCGCGCGCGCATGCAACTTGGTAATGAGTGATTACCGTTTGGTTTTAGAATGCATAGAACATGACATAACATCTGAACAAGCGGCCTGCAGTTGACCCCGATGTGTACTTTCCATTCTTTTCACCAGCAATGTCAGCTCCCACTATTCAAAAGATCCCAACACATCTGGGATATTGTTTTTTGAATTACCAATCCCAATGTATTTTACTCTAAAACCACATTTTTGAAGTATCATTAACACATATGCAAAATACATGTTCACAATGGAAACCGTTTGTCAAACTTCTACCCGCGGAATATTCGCATACCATCGTATAAAATTTAGGTTTTTTCCTCGAACAATGTGCCACATTGCTATGATGTATTTTCATCACACCAACGGAATGCTTTTGATTACGTTTAGTGGAAGGCCGTGCATCAGGTCCACAATTTATGTCTCGTACATAGCTGTCCTATAATCAATTTTCATTACGCGCACCATCGTTGTCGTTTAATGGTCGGTTGTAATTTCGTGTTAGAATTTATGTAGAACATTTGTTGCAATTATATTTCACCGATGTCTTTTAAGAAAATTTTATTTACGGCTTTCTTAATGGTAGAGTAATTCTCAATGGCGACATGGAGTAAGGCATTGTTTAAGTGGTGTACTAATTATCAGCGATACTATTACTGAAATGTTTTGTTTTAACATATTTCAGTGCCAACGACAGTGATGTTAATACTTACATGTGCAAGTTGTATATTTGCAGGGCCTATTTGTAATTTTGTCTGGATATAGGTTGTAGGGGAAGATTCAATAATATAAGCATATTGGTAATATATCCATAACTTAGAAATGGTACACCATATGTTGCCATCTGCAAGAGTGTTCAACTTGTCATTAAAAGAGGGAGTGGTTCATTTTGAATGGAAAGAAGCAAACATCATATCATTATTTAAAAATGGTTCGAGAAATAAGTCAGAGAATTACAGACCAGTGAGTTTAACATAAGTGATTTGTAAATTATTAGAAAGGTTAATTAAATACCATATGGTGGATTTCCTTGTTAGGCATCAATTATTAAATCCATCTCAAAATGGATTCTTAAAAGCGAGGTCATGCTTAACAAATATGTTATGTTTTTGTAAAGAAATCACTAAGTGCATAGACGAGGGATCATCAGTAGTATAATATACTTAGATTTTTAGAAAGCTTTTGACAAAGTGTCATAATAAAGTTAAATTAAAAGCCCATTGTATCGTGGAAGGCATAATCGACTGGATAGAACAATGGCCGACTAACGGAAGGCAACGTGTTGTGGTAGATGGGGAGGTTTCAAGCTGGAAATCAGTTTTGAGTGGGGTACCACAAGGATCAGTACTAGGACCTTTACTATTCTTAATATATATATCAATGGCTTGGACGATAATATAACAAACAACGTACTGAAATTTGTGGATAACACAAATGTGTTTAGAAAGGTTAACAATGATGGCGATAAACAACATTTACAAAGCGATCTAGACAAATTAGTTAAATGGTCTGAGAAATGGCAGATGTTATTCAATTTTAGGAAATGTAAATGGCTACACACAAGTAACGGGAACTTGGATGTAAATTATAAAATGGGAGATTTAACAAGATTTAACAAGATTTGCCATCCAAGCCAAAGGCCCAGATGGCAAGTGGACAAGGACGCCATTGGCTTATCGAGAGTCCAACAATGTTCATCTACGTGTAACCTGCTCTCCTGAGATACTGTTCTTAGGTACTACTGTAACAGAAAAGGACTTGTGATGGGGTGAATAATTCTTGTATGGGGTTAGGCTATGACTCAGGTATGTCTAGGATCATCTTGGGTAATATGATCATTTATGTTTATAGTATCCACGGGCCACGTTCACATTTCCAACGCGTAAAGTAAAATGAGCCATTTGGAGAACATTGTACACAGCAAATATCTTGTCATACAGTCCCAGAATATTAATGTGGAAAAAGTGGCTCATGTTATCGAACCTTCCCCTATATGACTAGCAAAATATCCATCCTCCGGACCGAATAACTTAGTAAAAAATAAAACTTAGATGACCCGACCGTGGGGTCATAGATGACCCGACCGTGGGGTCGTAGATGACCCGACCGTGGGGTCGTAGATGACCCGACCGTGGGGTCGTAGAAGACCCGACCGTGGGGTCGTAGATGACCCGACCGTGGGGTCGTAGATGACCCGACCATGGGGTCGTAGATGACCCGACCGTGGGGTCGTAGATGACCCGACCGTGGGTCGTAGATGACCCGACCGTGGGGTCGTAGATAAACCCCTGAAAGCTTGGCGCCCGAGATACAAAGTGTCCAGGAGGAGTAGCATGAATGCATACATACATGCATGCATTCACACATGCGGTGGATTTTAATATAATTGCTTGTTCCAGGCTCTGCAACTTGGTATGATCGACCCGTCGCATCACTTCGTCTTCACAAACCTGGTAAGGTTGTTTAATTAAGCTTGCCTTCTTGGTACGTCACAATTTCTAGTCAATCCAATTATTGTTTTTTGAGGCGGAGGAGGATCCCAGCGGACTCTCCCAATAGGGAATAACAAGAAAAAGAAGACGATGTGTGTACCTTTAGTTATGCTGTTCGAAAATAGTTATTAGAAACCTTTACTGTGTCACATGTCTGCAATATTGGCTCCCGGATATTGGCTCCCGGATATCGGATGGACGGGATGCTACAAAGTTCACTATGGATACGCTGTGCTATTGCTTTGTTGTATCAGGATCTCGATGTTACGGAGTTAGACGACTTTCGCTATAACCACGTGAATCTGACTGGCTTCCGATTGGTTAATTATCATGACCCAAAGGCGAAGGACATACTCCGCCGGATGCGGGCCGACGAGAAACGAACGGGATCCAAATTATTCAACTCGACCTCAGTCATAAAGGTATGGGTACACAACTCAGCACATTCAATGACAGTCGTGGCATTTAGCCGGTGAAATATCGCTTGGTGGGTTACGTTTCTTTAGATTACGACAGCTTTGTAACAGCGGGAGATGTTTGTCCGAATAATGCTGCGAAATTACTTCCGGACAAATGTATGTTTGGTTCACATAAATACCAATCAAAACTGTTGTGCAGATAATTAAAATTGCGCATAGGTGCAGCGATGTAATACAAAAAAAAAATAGTGTCTTGTGTATATATCAACTAAGAGTATATGTAAACATGAACTAGTGGTAAAACGTGGACCGTTAGCAAAGTCAATAAGGACAGGTTATTACCCTGTGGTTTTAATTTATTATCCTCATGACGATTGGTCAGACGCTAGATAACCGCAATTATTGATGACGTGCTGTGTTTATCTTTTCTTTCCTGCCACCAGGTCGAGGCGGCGCTCATGTATGACGCGGTGCACGTGCTCGCGCATGCGCTTCAGCAAGTGGACCACAGTACTCGTTTGCGACTGGTGAATTTAAGTTGCGATGGCAACCAGGCTTGGGCGTTCGGGAGCAGCCTTTATAACTACTTAAATTTGGTTAGTGGTTTCACTCGAAATGTCCTCTAGGTTGAGCGTATAAGCTGGTAATGATGGGTGTGATCACACGCGGAAGGTATTTGTGGCAGGAACGTGTGGTTGATCGCGTTAAAACCGACAAATAACAGGACAGCAATGCGCAAGTAAATATCAAGTCTTGCAAACAGTTCGACAATTTAAGCTGTAACTTACCATCTCATGTACAACCTTTTTTCGTGTATTTATTATTATCGTCTCTATTCTGTCAATCAAACGTTTCTCATTTCGTCTTCGTCTCTTCGTTTTCTTCGTTGTCATCTTCTTTTCTCCATCTTCTTCGTTATCATCTTCTTCTATTCATCTTCTTCGTTATCATCTTCGTCTCTCCATCTTCTTCATTATCATCTTCTCTTCATCGTCATCATCTTCTTCTCTCCGTCTTCTTCATTGTCATCATCTTCTTCTTCTCTTCATCTTTTTCATTATCATCATCTTCTTCTTCTTTTCATCTTTTTCGTTATTATCTTTCATCTTCTTCTCTAAATTTTCTTCATTATCATCTTCTTCTTCTCTCAATCTTCTTCGTTATTATCTTCTTCTTCTCTTCATAATAATTCCATTCCACTTATCCGGAAACTAAATATTTTGGGCGTTCGTAGACATAATCGGAATATAAAACAAGCTGTACTTAATAATTGATTAATTTAAAATGATTGAAGCGTAATTTATGCACGGCTTGCCATTCTGGCGAAGGCAGTCCTAGCGAAAGCATAGCCACTATCGTGATAAATATATCAATTAGTGCATGTCGGAATGTCAACGAATCTCGTAGGAATCCAGCGAAATTTAAGTTGCTGTGAAGGTGTGCTCCCTGTCGCTCCCTGTCGCTCCCTGTCGCTCCATGTCGCTCCCTGTCGCTAGTTGCAGAAATAAGACTGGCTAAAAGTCGGACTTGTTTGTTGGTTTGCATTAACACCTGCATCTAATGTCTGATTGAATGTTTGTTTCCGTTATTCCTGATCAAAGGTTTTGTTTTGTTTTCATAAGTGTGCATTTGTTTGACTAACGCCGTTAACAGTGCAAACAAATTAGCAACAGTTTTCTTCTCACTAGACATATATTTAACACAGATTCGTTTTGGTCATTATTCATCTCCATGTATATGCAAATATGTAACATAGAAGTTGGAAATAATGTATAGAAGATTTACATCAACTAACAGCAGCAGCAGCAGCAGCAGCAGCAGCAGCAGCAGCAGCAGCAGCAGCAGCAGCAGCAGCAGCAGCAGCAGCAGCAGCAGCAGCAGCAGCAGCAGCAGCAGCAGCAGCAGCAGCAGCAGCAGCAGCAGCAGCAGCAGCAGCAGCAGCAGCAGCAGCAGCAGCAGCAGCAGCAGCAGCAGCAGCAGCAGCAGCAGCAGCAGCAGCAGCAGCAGCAGCAGCAGCAGCAGCAGCAGCAGCAGCAGCAGCAGCAGCAGCAGCAGCAGCAGCAGCAGAAGCAGCAGCAGCAGCAGAAGCAGCAGCAGCAGAAGCAACAAAAACAAAACAACAAAAACAACAACAACATCAAAAACAACAACAACAAAAACAACAACACACCCATGATGCTATACGTCTACAACAGTAATAAATGAATGACTCGATGCGCAAGTTTGTTCCGTATCAAAGGTTGATATTCTCGGTTTGACGGGGAGGATCAGCTTCGACAAAGGTCGACGTGTGAATTTCAACCTGACGATCCTGCAGCTGCGCCGTCAAGGCCTCGTTGAGGTACGTCCAGTAGAGGAGTATTGGATAGTTCACTGAAGCATGTCGATATCACTGTTAACGACATCATTGTTAAAGTCTGGTTAGCGCGGCTAAATTATGTGTGCGTTTAAAAGAGCGACCTACATATTGACTCGCGCCACTCCTGATTAGAGCTTTGATAAAGAAAGGTGGAGTGCACCTGCGGATGCACCTTCTGGCGATCGATGTTGGTCGCTGATTGGTCACTGCTTGCCGTCGAATACCGGTTAAATTGGACCTATCCCAAATCTACCTAATCAATCGCTAGCGTGTTTACACAACCGATTATTGTACCGCGATATTGCGCGACATCGTGTCGGCAATTAATCGCTCGGGTAAACCGGACGTAACTTTTCAGACCGTCTCAATACGAAAACGGAAAGAGCAAAGAGAGCGATATTGGACAAGAAATGAAAACATGGAATAAACTATATTTCACTAATTGATTGAATGACGGGCGGTTGAAAATTATGAAACGAATCGGTAGAATGAATTAGAGGAATTATTTTGTGGACTGAATATGTGGCATGAAGTGGTGGAACGGATCGGTGGAATAAATCGGTGGAGTGAATTCGTTGAATGAATTGGGTGGAATGAATAGTTGGAATTAGTTCGTGGAATTCATTCGGTGGAATGAATTAGTGGGATCAATTGGTGAAATCGAGAGGGGAATGAAGCGGGGTAATAAGTTGGTGGAATGAATCCGATAAATGAATCGATTGAATGAATCGGTCGAATTAATCGGGGTAATGAAAACATAAAATGTGAGGAAATGACTGCGTTGAATAATACGAGTGTCGTGAATATAATGGACGAATGAATGTGTGGGTGGATGAACGGACGCCTATACATTGAACGGAATGCGTGCGCCATTTGAATGGGACTGCGGTTTCCTGGAAGAACTGCCGTCTCGTTGGCAGACTGACCGACCCGTCTCAGACCTCATTTAGTCGTTGCATGTTTAATGGATGTCTGACGTCAGACCTACGTAACAGCTTCGATCAATCAGAGCGTGTGTCTTGGCCAGTTCCGGCGGTTGACACTTAAGGATAGTGCGCCAAGTTTCAGGGTCCTCGTCCAGCTAACAATTCGACTAATTTTATCCAGCCACGCTGTACGTTGACCTTATCCACTGCCGTCTCTGTCGCTAGCTCTTAGTTGGTTTAGTCGTAACCCGACATCCTGACAATGCGTCGTAACCGCAATTATGATATGTATTTAGCAAAATAAGTACAGTATCTCTGTTTCAGATACACAATATCGATACAATATTAATTGCTTCATTAATCCGTTTTTTCTGATTCCGTTTCCGCACACAGTTTTGGAGAACATACTGGCCGGATAACACTGTCATGCTATTCACTCAACCAGTTTGTTTTAGATTACTCAGAAATTCAAACGTCATACGCAACAAATCAAGCAATTAAGGATTCGGTTATTGCTTTTACATCACAGCTACATTGTTTTGTTCTTTGTTCAAGGTGCTGTCAGTGACTGGAGATCGCTAATATAACAAAACACATAGACGGACCCATACTTATGGGTGTGCCTAGTTTCCCAAAAACAACACCAGTTGACATGAAAGTTATCTATATGCATGCCGGGTGCACGCCTGTACGCACGCGTATGCACACAAACAAACATACTAGTCCCCCTGTTATAAGAGGTGGTGACCTCTTGCGATAGGGGCTTATAAGAGGAGGTGACCTCTTGCGATATTGGCTTATAAGAGGAGGTGACCTCTTGCGATAGGAGCTTATAGGAGGAGGTGACCTCTTGCCATATGGGCTGATAAGAGGAGACCCACTGTGTATAACAGGTACAGTAGGTTGTGTAGTATAACCTTTGTGCGGTCGTGTCCAATACCTCCATACCACCATGGCATAGCTGTTCGAACACCTCCAGGCTTCATTGCACCAGCACAACGATCAACTCATTGCGGCCTGTAAAGGTCCGTAAACTCGGAGAGACTGGCCTCGGCCTTTGTGATCATACCTCCGAGCTTACCTTGCCACTTTGGGGAGGAATTGAAGACGTTCGCCACTGTTGTAAATGATGAAATCATAGTAAATACAGAGGTCTATCACTTCGCATGCCTTAGCGAAGCACTCACAGGCTTGGTCGTGCATCTTCCCGAAGTCCAAGTCGAACTGCTCGACCTTTTCGGTGATGACTGCTTTTGTAACTGTGGAGTAACACAAGAGAAACTCGAAGAATTCTTCACGGGTCTTCTGCTTTTCGAGAATCTTTCTGGACAAAGCTTAATTGTTCTTAGTTGTGATATGTCACATGCCTCATCAGTGCTAATGGAATTTTTTTTTTTCGCATTTTGAACATGCTCTTTTGCTGGATCTGCCCCCCACCCCAGTGATGAAAATAATTTCGTTCTATTTTAATACATGGGATTATTGTTTTGTGCCACCGAAAGCAATATTCTGCTCTTGATGGAAAATAACCGTCTATACAATGGGCTGCAGCTAAAGGCGGTTGTCTTGCACACTTGTTTGCAAGACTGTACACAGACTGTTCATAAGACTGTACACAGACTGTACACAGACTGTACACAGACTGTATACAATACTGTACACAAAGTGTACACAGACTGTACACAAGACTGCACACAGCCTGTACACATATCTGTACACAGACTGTGCACAGACTGTGCACAAGACTGTACACAGATTGTACACAGACTGTACACAAGACTGTACACAGACTGTACACAGACTGTACACAGCTGCCGACCAGTGGACGTTCACACAAAACATTAAATGACAACAAGAACCAATGTGTGCTTATTAATGTGTACTACGATGAAAAGGCAGGATGGAGGAGCTAATTAAAACGACTGGGGACAAAGGGCAGCACTGGTGGTAATGCCTCTAGTCTGTATGTTAAATGTCCTCCTCCGAGGAACAAGTGCAAAATCGAGGGTGCCACCTTGCGGTATCTCGACAACTAATTCTAATCCAGCCCAAATAAAGGGGGTGCCCGGGCATTTGATGGACACCTGGATCCGGCCATGAAACACTATACATTATATGCTATACCTATTACAGGCTTACGGCATGAGCGAAAATAGGTTGTTTCACTAATCAACATGATTCGTTAATCCAGCCAAAACCGCATTTTATAAACAATACTGCCACTGTGTGTGTGTGTGTGTGCGTGCGTGCGTGCGTGCGTGCGTGCGTGCGTGCGTGCGTGCGTGCGGGCGTGCGTGCGTGCTTGCGTGCGTGCGTGTGTGTGCGTGTTTGTGTGCGTGGGTGCGTGCGTTTATCTTTGTGATCATCATCAATGATAATGATTACGATGTCACTGATGATGACGACGGTGATAATGATGTCACCACATTGTCCCGTTGGTTACAGGTTGGTCATTGGACCCGTAACAAAGGAATCAACTGGACGTCTTCGTTTGAAACATTGAACACGGACGGAATGTTTAGCAACAAGTCTATGCTCGTTACCTCCATATTGGTATGTGGCGTTAACACAATTCAACGCAGTTACAGTACACACATATAAACCCTATTTAAATTAAATAATAATAATAATAATATTTAGATATAATATCTGACAGTCCACAATGTTGTCTCACGCACGGGACCGTTCAACATTTAAGCAACATTGTTATTCATATCTATATACAGTCATGTATTCTGTTTATTAACATATATTTCTTATTTATAATATAGCTACTAAAAGGAAGCAAAAAACTGTATCACTAAATGGCAAACAAACATATTATTTATTGTTCTAGTGTAAAATATATTTCTAAATACTTGAACATGAAGAAAATGGCAAATGTTTTATTTAATAATATAGCTCCCTAACATGGCTGCATAGCTACTTGTCAACGTGACTCGTGCACGTCAGGTATTTTTAAGAGGTCAACCCTATCATTACAACACGTTATAGAGGATCCCCTAATCTGTATTTACATAATAGTTCACTGTCGACGTGTGTTTCGCATTGCCCATGCCTTAAATCTTATTCCAGAATTGAGGGAGCTTTGTTAGAAAAATCGCCTGATGAAGTGTGGTATGTCAACACTAAAACAAGAAAATTAAGAGGAGACCAAATATACTTTTTTAAAACATTGAATGGTTTTGCAGGTATTGATAGATACATTTTCTTCAAACGTAAAGTAGGTAATATAACTAATAACTACCATGAATACAGGAACAGTGTAGATCGCATATTAGAAAATATTCATTCTCCCTAACAGAGGACAACAAATGAATAAAACAAAGTATCTACTGATTGTGCTAAAGCTAACAGCGTGAATATGATTGCCATTTGGAGTCTATCGCTTTGGGTGACAATCTTGTTAATCTTGTGAAATGTTCACGGACAGGAGCCACCCTACGTGATGATGAAGCGGTCCGAGTCTCCTCTGTCGGGCAACGACCGTTACGAGGGGTTCTGCGTGGACATCCTGAAGGAGATCGCCGAGATCGTCGGCTTCAAGTACACCATCAAACTAGTGGGTGACGGAAAATACGGCGCTCCGGATGACGAAGGCAACTGGAACGGCATGGTGCGAGAACTGATCGATGGAGTGAGTGTCTGATCACGTACGACGGGTCAGGGACATAGTCTCGCTTATGCGACTCTCGTCTTTGTGAACTCGCTTAGATGAGTCTGGTCGCGTCAGAAACATGGTTTTACTGTTTCGGACAACCATTTTGTTTATGCGGTACCGTGAAGCGCCAGCAGCCAATCAGCGTCAATATCGAGATTCTACACTATAACACTATTTTGAATGATTTAACTTTTCAGTGTGACAGTTGTGTCAATGTAATTTAAAGTTTAAAGTTGATTCGTATGCATCGTATAAACTTATACAAAAAATTACTCTTATTCAATGAGTCAGCCAAATCTGGATGCATATATAATTTCCGTTACAACGGAACCTACACTTCAATTCCAAGCTCTGGTGTGTGCGACAAATGGTGGCGCCACACCCCGGAGCCTGGGTAATCGAGGCTACAGATAGCTAGGGAAATTTTTTGCGAAACCTACCGGATTTCGTTTGTTATAGGTAAATCTTTTCCTAAATCTTTTCCTTCAATTTCTTGAAAGAACATTCAGTTAAAACGCGTCAGTTAAAATGGTCATATTTTGTAAATCCGGTTAAAAAAAATATTTTGCATAAGTTCAGTGGAAATCCCCAATACGTAACTGTAAACTACTCCGTGTTGCAGAACGCCGACCTCGCCGTTGCGTCTTTGACCATCAACTACATACGGGAGCAGGTGATTGACTTCACGAAGCCATTCATGAATCTCGGTATCAGTATCCTCTTCAAGCGGCCGAGACGGGAGAGTCCCGGCCTCTTCTCCTTCCTCAACCCGCTCGCCGTCGAGATCTGGCTGTACGTCATCGCCGCCTACTTCCTCGTCAGTCTCATTCTGTTCGTCTTGGCGCGCTTCAGCCCCTACGAATGGTACGTCGTGGTGTGGCAGAAACAAGTTTTGAAAGCACATATCTATTGTGATTTTTCTGTATATTGGATATCAGAAAGTACTCATTCTCACAGAGGACACTAAATGAATGAATAGAACACATTATCTATAGATTGTGTCAACGCCATCAGCGTGAATATGTATAAAAGCAAAATACAAATATCTCAGAAGGGCGGGTTACACATAGACGAAAAATAGTTGGACTCTCGATAAGCCAGTGGCTTCCTTGTCCACTTGCCATCTTGGTATTTTGCCTTGGATGGCAATATTGTTAAATCTTGTTAAATATTATTACATTTTGTTAAATCGTGTTAAATATTGTTAAATCTTGTTAAATCTTTTATTCTGCATATAAGGTTGGAATGTTCGTTGGCGGTCTTCAGCCTTTTAAGTTCCCCGTATACTTGGTGTACGTCCACAGTTCCCCGTATCCTTTGTGTACGTCCACAGTTCCTCGTATACTTGGTATACGTCCACAGTTCCTCGTATCCTTGGTGTACGCCCATAGTTCCTCGTATCCTTGGTGTACGTCCACAGTTCCCCGTATACTTCGTATACGTCCACAGTTCCCCGTATACTTGGTATACGTCCACAGTTCCTCGTATACTTAGTGTACGTCCACAGTTCCCTGTATATTTGTTATACGCCCACAGTTCCTCGTATCCTTGGTGTACGTCCACAGTTCCCCGTATACTTGGTGTACGTCCATAATTCCCCGTATCCTTGGTGTACGTCCACAGTTCCCCGTATCCTTGGTGTACGTCCACAGTTCCCCGTATACTTGATGTACGTCAACAGTTCCCCGTCCAGAGTTCCCCGTATCCTTGGTGTACGTCCACAGTTCCCCGTATCCTTGGTGTACGTCCACAGTTCCCCGTATACTTGGTGTACGTCCACAGTTCCCCGTAAGCTTGGTGTACGTCAACAGTTCCCCGTCCAGAGTTCCCCGTATCCTTGGTGTACGTCAACAGTTCCCCGTATACTTGGTGTACGTCCACAGTTCCTCGTATCCTTGCTGTACATCCATAGTTCCCCGTATCCTTGGTGTACGTCCACAGTTCCCCGTATACTTGGTGTACGTCCACAGTTCCCCGTAAACTTGGTGTACGTCCACAGTTCCTCGTATCCTTGGTGTACGTCCACAGTTCCCCGTATACTTGGTGTACGTCAACAGTTCCCCGTCCAGAGTTCCCCGTATCCTTGGTGTACGTCCACAGTTCCCCGTATACTTGGTGTACGTCCACAGTTCCCCTTAAACTTGGTGTACGTCCACAGTTCCCCGTATCCTTGGTGTACGTCCACAGTTCCCCGTATACTTGGTGTACGTCAACAGTTCCCCGTCCAGAGTTCCCCGTATCCTTGGTGTACGTCCACAGTTCCCCGTATACTTGGTGTACGTCCACAGTTCCCCGTATACTTGGTGTACGTCCACAGTTCCCCGTATACTTGGTGTACGTCCACAGTTCCTCGTATCCTTGGTGTACGTCCACAGTTCCCCGTATACTTGGTGTACGTCCACAGTTCCTCGTATCCTTGGTGTACGTCCACAGTTCCCCGTATACTTGGTGTACGTCCACAGTTCCCCGTATCCTTGGTGTACGTCCACAGTTCCTCGTATCCTTGGTGTACGTCCACAGTTCCCCGTATACTTGGTGTACGTCCACAGTTCCTCGTATCCTTGGTGTACGTCCACAGTTCCCCGTATCCTTGGTGTACGTCCACAGTTCCTCGTATCCTTGGTGTACGTCCACAGTTCCCCGTATACTTGGTGTACGTCCACAGTTCCCCGTAAACTTGGTGTACGTCCACAGTTCCTCGTATCCTTGGTGTACGTCCACAGTTCCCCGTATACTTGGTGTACGTCCACAGTTCCCCGTATACTTGGTGTACGTCCACAGTTCCTCGTATCCTTGGTGTACGTCCACAGTTCCCCGTATACTTGGTGTACGTCCACAGTTCCTCGTATCCTTGGTGTACGTCCACAGTTCCCCGTATACTTGGTGTACGTCCACAGTTCCCCGTATCCTTGGTGTACGTCCACAGTTCCTCGTATCCTTGGTGTACGTCCACAGTTCCCCGTATACTTGGTGTACGTCCACAGTTCCCCGTATCCTTGGTGTACGTCCACAGTTCCCCGTATACTTGGTGTACGTCCACAGTTCCCCGTATCCTTGGTGTACGTCCACAGTTCCCCGTATACTTGGTGTACGTCCACAGTTCCCCGTATCCTTGGTGTACGTCCACAGTTCCCCGTATCCTTGGTGTACGTCCACAGTTCCTCGTATCCTTGGTGTACGTCCACAGTTCCCCGTATACTTGGTGTACATCCACAGTTCCCCGTATCCTTGGTGTACGTCCACAGTTCCCCGTATACTTGGTGTACGTCCACAGTTCCCCGTATCCTTGGTGTACGTCCACAGTTCCTCGTATCCTTGGTGTACGTCCACAGTTCCTCGTATCCTTGGTGTACGTCCACAGTTCCCCGTATCCTTGGTGTACGTCCACAGTTCCCCGTATCCTTGGTGTACGTCCACAGTTCCCCGTATACTTGGTATACGTCCACAGAATCTTGAAAGAAGGGAGAGAGAAAAAGTCATAAAATTGTTAAATGCACAAACACATGGCTAATATAGTTAAATCACAAGCAACTATATAACTGAACAAGTTTTATTTCAAGACAAAAAGCTACATAAGTCGACCTCATCGCGCTATAATCAACACACGCAAATGGACAATGGAATTTACCGGGTAATGAACGTTAGATATGCAGCTGAGTTTAGAATGCCAAGAATGTGTGACTTTATTACAGCTAACTAGTGCTATGACTGTCCCAGGTCTGTAAGGTTGTAGAACTGAGGCCCGTGGTAACCATTGGGACCTACGGTTTCCAGACTTGGAACCCTAAAACGTATGCATGTTTAATGCACTCCGCCAAACCTCTCCTCGCAGGTACAACCCACACCCGTGTAACGCTGACAACGACGTCGTCGAGAACATGTTCACGATGTCCAACAGCTTCTGGTTCGCCGTCGGCACGCTCATGCAGCAGGGCTCCGACATCAACCCGCACGCCGTGTCGACCCGCATCGTCGGAGGCATCTGGTGGTTCTTCACTCTCATCATCATCTCGTCCTACACGGCCAACCTGGCTGCCTTCCTCACCGTCGAGCGGATGGTCTCGCCCATCGAGAACGCCGAAGACCTGTCAAAGCAGACAAAGATCTCCTACGGCACCATCGCTGGCGGGTCAACGATGACCTTTTTCCGGGTGCGTCGCAGACTCGCTGTCGTCTGCAGTATTCAGATAGCAATTCGGATTTGATTTTGTTGTGTGTTATGTCACCGGTGTGCAGTAGAGTCGGGGCTATCCCGCTATTTTTCTTACTTTTTTGAGACCCCCCACCCCCTACCGTGTCATGCGTCGTAACCTAAGACCGCCCCCCCCCCCACACACACACACACACACACACACACACACACACACACACTCGTATTATGCGTACAGTTATTTTCCACCAAGTTTGCAGACTTTTTACGCGCCAGTAAAGGCTTCACTGATGCATTTCTTTTCCGTTCGAATTTAGCTGAAATATACCCCAACACTAGCATAGCAAACAATGCTGTCAGTCAGGTATCGACAACTAGACGATCAAACACACTTTTTTAATAACGAAGGTAACGATCGCCAAGACACCCCCACCCCCATGGCTTTGCGAGAGTGCAAAATGTTTTCATTTTTGTTTAGCCCACTCTTTTCAGATATCCGTTAATGCTACTTATAAATATTTTCATAATGTTAGCATTTCTACAATCAGTAAATAATGTGTTCCGTTACCCTGCATCTTCCCATAACACACGGACAGATCCAGAATATGATGTCACAATCCTAATATTGAGCGTGACCTCCATCAAACTTCGCCTTGGCTAACATGTTTACATACACAGCTGTATAACTGTATATATACCTTACATTACTAGGGCGGCATTTGCCAGATCAAACTTTACCCTTTGTTCTTTTCGCAAAGACAAATGCTTGGATCAAACATTCAACGAAACGTACGACGTAGTGTCCGACAGCGGCGGCCATGTTTGTTATCTTGACTGACCTGGTTGCTAAGCAAACAATCACGTAATGGGTCTAACAATGATGACAGTGGTATGTTACAGGCACACATCTACCAAATCAACCTTTCCCACGTACTGTTCTCGTTGAAACAACTATGCCCTTTGTTTTTGTCGCAAAGACAAATGTTTGGGTCAGAAATTCAACGAGAAATACGACGCAGTGTCCGACAGCGGCGGCCATGTTTGTTAGCTTGACTGACCTGGTTGCTAAGCAAACAATCACGTAATGGGTCTAACAATGATGACAGTGGTATGTTACAGGCACACATCTACCAAATCAACCTTTCCCACGTACTGTTCTCGTTGAAACAACTCTGCCCTTCGATTTTGTCGCAAAGACAAATGTTTGGGTCAGAAATTCAACGAAAAAT
This sequence comes from Lamellibrachia columna, assembly GCA_963662155.1. Classification (NCBI taxonomy): domain Eukaryota; kingdom Metazoa; phylum Annelida; class Polychaeta; order Sabellida; family Siboglinidae; genus Lamellibrachia; species Lamellibrachia columna. The sequence goes on from OY759270.1 coordinate 16,007,927, forward strand.
ACGACGCAGTGTCCGACAGCGGCGGCCATGTTTGTTAGCTTGACGGACCTGGTTGCTAAGTAACAAGTCACCTAATGGATCTGACAATTATGACATTGGCATTTCGCCTTCCCGTAGGAGTCGAAAATCCCCGTCTACCAGCGCATGTGGGCGTTCATGGAAAGCCACGAGAGACCGGTGTTCGTGAAGACATCGCGGGAGGGCATCAGCCGCGTCCTCAACGACAACTACGCCTTCCTTATGGAGTCGACGATGATCGACTACAACACACAACGCAACTGTGAACTCATGCAGGTCGGCGGACTGTTGGACAGCAAGGGATACGGAATAGGCACGCCCATAGGTGAGTGGCACCTTTAGATAAGACACGCCCAGATGCACGAAACGCCTGGTTAAATTGGCGTGGTTCACTTGTTGGTTGGTTTGTATGGTTGACTATGTATATCGGTTAAGCTTGTTTTATTCCACGTGTATGTGCGTGTGTGCTTGCGTGGGTGCGTGTATCACGTGACTATGTAATTATCAACTGCAGTTAAAGCCCGACCAATAAATATTTACCTTTGAAGGTGAAATATAACGTCCTTCATCGGCTGATATGTTGATATGTCAAATACACAATATGACATCCACAACACATTCGGCGGTGTCCTGTTCGACCATCGTTTTGTCTGATTATAGGAAAACTGGATCATATACTAGTATCCTGCATTTTTCAGATATCCCCAGGCAGCTCTGATCATCAATTTCAAAGCAACTTATTGTGCCTAAAACAAAACTTAACTTGGGCAAACGTGCTTTCTCTGTCGCTGCGCCTAGGGTCTGGAATGAACTCCCCATCACTTTGAAAACATCTTAAACTATAGCTATCTTTCAATAAAACACATATTTATTCCGAATTGCATTTCCACCATAAGTCTTCGATTGTCCCTCGTTCCCTGATAATGACTTTTGCGCATCCATGTTCACGATTATGCTTAATGATTCTGCTTTGTTGCGCCTCTGAGCTCGGGTTCCTGAGGATATAGGCGCCATAGAATGGAATTATTATTGTTATTAATTATTAAACAATTGTGACATTTTTACAGCCACCGACATCGTATCATTGATATTCTGAACAAGTCTCGTCAAAACCCCCCAGCGCTTGTAATCATGTCGCAAACGCGGCTCCCTCACAATTGGTAGTATTTGCCAAATACAAATATGCCTACCTGTATTTCTGGAATGTCACCATCAAAATACCTATGCATCTTCGAATCCGCTTCATACTGCAATGTCTCACTGCCAACTGTGAGACGTTTCGAATGTTCCAACCTTGCTTGTTAAATACAGTTACTTCTTGGTAAATGAAATCACTAGAATCAGCTATTGCATATGCTTAGACACTATATTTAGACATTACATTCTGGAAGACTAAAGGCCCGTTCACACGAACGATTAATTGCCCGATTTTCATGAAAGCAAAAGAAACGATGCGTCCAACTGGTTGCGCGACACTGCGTCGCTCGATCAATCGGACAACTAATCGCTCACGTGAACGGCCATTAACTGTGGTCTGACCCCTTCAGGTTCGGCGTTCCGGGACCCGATCTCGATGGCGATCCTTGAGCTTCAGGAGAACGGGCGCATCCAGCTGCTCTACAACAAGTGGTGGCGCAACGTCGGCACGTGTAACCTTGACGACAAGAAGGACTCGAAGGCCAACTCGCTCGGCATCGCCAACGTCGGCGGCATCTTCGTCGTGCTGTTCGTCGGCCTCGCGCTCGCAATAGTGACGGCCTTCGTCGAGTTCGTGTGGAACTCGCGCAAGAACGCCGCCGTGGAAAAGGTGAGCGATTGTATATTGACCCCCCCCAGTAAATGGACCCGGGGGTGCAGTTACCACGGTTGCTGTCCGTTGGACCCCCTGCGGAAATGGAATTTTTTACTTAGTGAGTTGATGTTTTTAGATGTGGTACATTGATGTATGGAAATATAAAATGTGTTATTCCGAAAAAAAGACTGTGTCATAAAATGGTCAAAAACCGCTTTTATAGATTTAACAGATTTTTGAAATTGCCAAAGGTTATTTATATCAGCACCGTTTGGACACTAAAATGTCTAACTCGCTGAACACATAACAATTTCCATTTTCCACAGAGAGATCCATTTACAACGAACACATAGGCCTACCCTGGCTAATTGTCCCGGGTGGCTTATTTATATTGGTTTAGGCACCAGTCGCTATACTTATTATAATAAGCCGTTTTCACAACAATCCGAAGAAACATTTGCGCAAGAGATCCTTATTCTAAATATCTAACAGTTATTTTATTGACGCAGTGCAAACAGATGATTAGAAAAGTTCCTTCTATTGAACGGCGTACGATTATCGAACAATGTTTCGCAACAATTGACGCTTACTACGCCAGTCATGATGCATGTATTATCCAATCAACGATCGTTGTCCCCGTTTGCCCGTCTACGTATATGACGTGATGGTCACATACCTTTACGGACCAATTGCAACAGTGGTCGATGATTGGATACTCAAGGGTCCCGAACGGTAGAGAGCAGCTACTGGTGCCACTGCGAATATAAATGATAGTAATGTGTATGATCCAAAAACCAGGAGATACTGGTATCCCCATGACAACGATATTTGATAACAGATTTTTGACAACAACGTCGTGTCATAAATGCGTATACGATTTTGAAACGTAAACTATTCAAAAGAAACACCAGCAATGCATGGCTGACCCTACTCTACACATACAAGCTGGCTGTCGCGAAAGACACTCTTAATAAACACACACTGTGTACATGCAAATATAAATTAGAATTTTCTGGAAAGCATTCAGCATTGTTGGAGTCACTACGCAAATAAAAACTGTTCAAGATAACCACACGTTCCATAGCCAGGTACAAGCCAGCCAGCCAGCGACAACAGCATTCATCAACTATGGTCCGGGACCTTGTTGTGAATGCCTGGGACTAGGGAGCCGTTCAACATTGTCAACATTTAACTATTCGTACAAAGCATACAAAGGGGGGGGGGTCAATGCTCGCGTACTAATTGTTTTGGGACTAGGGAGCCGTTCAACATTGTCAACATTTACCCATTCGTACAAAGCATACAAAGGGGGGATCAATGCTCGCGTACTAATTGTTTTGGGACTAGGGAGCCGTTCAACATTGTCAACATTTACCTATTCGTACAAAGCATACAAAGGGGGGATCAATGCTCGCGTACTAATTGTTTTGCGTCATGCAGCCCCGGTGAACTGTTACGGAGTTATTGTTAAACATCAAATCGCGTAACCGGTCATAACATTGTTACTTCGAACAAATTAGAGTCTGGAAAATTCTCAACATTTTAAAATACTAATTCAGGGAGGGGAGGGAATTAGTACGCTTTGTACAAATAGGTATATGTCGAACATTGTGAACGGCCCCTGACTCAAGAACGGTTGTGACGCTGCATCAATATTCAGCTGCGATGCTATGACAGGTTCTAAGGATAGGCCAGCCATGACGAGGTAACAGCCACCGCCGTTGTCGTTTAAGGGTTCTGAGGATGTCCATGTTGTTATTTCTAGCAATCCATCTGGACCGAGATGGTTGAGGAGCTGCGATTTGCCGTCCGCTGCGGTGGCTCGGCCAAGAAGCCGGTGTTGCGACATCCGAACTCGAGACGTCTGAGACCAGCCACCGACCCATGCACCATAGACTCCCCCAACGGCATGATACACCTGAGAGACATGGAGGTACGACGTGTGCAGGCTCGAACACTTCTTTCTCATGTCGTATACATGCAAACGGTTAGGATGTCAGCACATAGAGCGGCATATTGGCATTACAGTGTGTGTGTGTGTGTGTGTGTGTGTGTGTGTGTGTGTGTGTGTGTGTGTGTGTGTGTGTGCGCGCGCGCGCGTGTGTGTGTGTGTGTGTGTGTGTGTGTTTGCGTGCGTGCGTGCGTGCGTGCGTGCGTGCGTGCGTATGTGTGTGCGTGTGTTCGTGCTTGCGTGCGTGCGTGCGTGCGCGTGCGTATGTATGTACGTATGTATGTTCGTACGTATGTTTCCATACGCGTACGTATGTATAATAGCAAATAAATATGAACAACGAAACCACTGCATTTAATAAAAAAATATATTTGTTTGTAATTTACATTAATACATGTTTTCAGGTATCTAGTTACATTTTCACATACACAAGGTAAATGTGCATGCATATTAATACATATATCCACAATCACTCAATCATGCACGAGCTGACGCCTACACCCACGCTCTAACACGTCGTCTTCTAACCCGTCACAGCATTCGCCTCGAGCCGCCACAGACACCCGCTTCCGGTACCATGTGGACGTGCCCGATCACTACCGAGGAGAATACAGCTACTGCGAGACGTCCCAAACGTGATGATTGCTCGTCTCTATGGCCACCTTCAAACCTCACAAACGCTCCCGTCAAATGACGCGTGCTGCAGCAACATTTCTTTCGCGGATAGTCACGAGACGGTATTGTGACGTCACTGTGTGATGACGCTGCAGTGTAGCGTCACGTGGACTCTCGGTGACGTAGACGTAGGCGAAGATGCGCCGACGTGGGGAGAGAAACCGTCGTGTTATTGAATGAGTGCAACACTATGGCTCTTGCCAGGGTGTGTGGGTTGGAACAGCGGTGTGTCGTTTTTCCGACGTCACAATATTTCTTCTGCCGACTGTAGCATGGCTGTTTGTGTCGAAGATATTTCAAAAGGTGGTGCAAACTTTGCACAACACGACATGCTCTCCAACACCGCACAGTGAAATCCAGTCGGTGTTAACACTTAAATCAACACACGCCACGATCGTGGCGAGTGGAACTTTTTGTACAGGGCGTGAAATACTTGCTCCGTACGCAATTGTATACCAACCAATTGTATGCCAACCAAACTGTGAGTCATTGAGAACTATGTCGATGGCATATGGTATTAAGTTACGCTGATCTTTTGAACGTTTGTGTCGTGTTTTTCTTAGACTGATATATATATATATATATATATATATATATATATATATATATATATATATATATATATATATATATATATATATATATATATATATATATTGCAGGTGCAATGTCTAAGGCTATTTTAGTAACAGTCTGCATGATGGCATGCGTTAAAACTCTATGAAATAGGGTCTATGGGATTTTAATGTAGTAGCCAGAACAGAATATTAATTAAGTTGAAGCAAAGAAAGTTAAGGTAACAAATGTATTTGGCAGAATGGATAAACAAGGTGAAGGTAACAAGAGACGACCAATAAAATAATGTATCATACTTGAACATTTAAAATAAATATTGGAGGTTCGTGTTATTTGGTATTTGGCATTTGAGTTGCGACCACTTCGGTCCGTATTGGTATATGTCCATGCAGCGGTTTCGCGCAGAAGGTTCTAAGTTGGCGTATGTACCACACATATGGGGTATTGACATACAGCCTACTCGGAGGCAGTGTGCAATATGGGTGTCTTGAAAGGGTTCTATATGTGGCGCTTGGGTAGGTAGTTGCGAACCTTTGCTGTTAGTCAATCTTGCATATTATGTTGCATGGGCGGTGCTAAATCCACGAACGACCGGCAGAAGTATGAAGGATATATATATATATATAACAGATCATTACTTCGCATTGTCTTTGTCGCTTATTGAAAAGTTTTTTATTAAATATACCACGTGCTGTTTACAGATTGCGTGTAAACGCATATTCGCATCACACTACACGTAGCGGGGACAGTTTCGCATGTCCTGCTTTCAGTATGTTCCCACTAAGCTTGTTCCACTGACGTCGGATATGTGACCTCAGCCGTTCTATATCTCGCTGGCTGCTGAGACGATTGTCGACTTTCTACAGATGTTTGTCATCATGAATATACAATAGGTTGTACGGGCATTTTTTTTTCAAATGAGTATCGTTATATGTTTGTGTTAATGCATCTCCTTTCTAACATTGTAACCTAGACTTTTTGAAACACTTTTCTTCAGACTGTTGTATACAATTTTATTCGGTTTCTTTATCGGTACTAACGCAAAGCGGTATCTGGTTGAGTTTGTTTGCTGTGAGCGAGTCTCGTGTTTGTATAATGAATACTATCGTGTTTATGTCTAAGTGTTTAATGGACCAACTTAACGATACTATTATTTGTACTTCACGAACGAGAGAAAATAAAAACATGAATTTATGACACATTATATTTGTTTTATTCGCTTACAAGGACATATAAATATCGATTAACGCACTATGGAAACAATACAATTACACGTGTATAATTGCAAATTAAAATAACTGTTATTATTGTCTCGTATTGCAAATAACGCAGCATTATTAAACTTCTTGATATACATACCAAAGCACGAAACTACGATGCAAAGATCATTTACATATCTTTTATGTCATTAATCAACACAAGATACTTATGCATGCGCGGCATAATAACTGCTGGCACATGTGTAATGAATAGTACGAATCCACGACATTGGCTTGATGCACGATCATCCAGCTAATCTCCTGTGTGTCTTTATCATAAATTGTACAAGTACATGCCATTTCAAAACGTGTCATAATTTCATACTATGTACATATTAACACCATTACATACAAGTCATATTTACTGATTGTGTTTCCGTTGTCATAGTTCTCGAATTAACAGCGTATATCAGATGTAATTCCTATATTAGATCTCATTGAAAACGAGACATTTTCGGGCATGGTATATAATACTAGACATTGAATGTGTCGCGTTCATCAGCAGTCTGGCAGTAGAATATAATATTACGTCCAGAAGCACGCCATGAAACTCAACAACTGATAGTTGAAGCATTGGCACTTGAATATCGATGGAGGAAGTGACGTTTCTGGACTGAAGTACAATACAGTTACTCGATCGCGCACATTCTCGCTGTAGGGAAGTTAATTATGTGCCTCCTTGTGCGTCGATTGGGACAGGCGTAATGACCTAGTCCATTGGGTTGTCGCACCACGTAATCCCAGCCAGCGACTTATCAACAGTACAACGTACATATGTACAATCAACGTACATATATACAGTCAACGTACATATATACAATCAACGTACATATATACAAGGATGACCATTTGGTCATCCTTGTATATATGTACTTTGATTACTTACAAACCAATCAGTCATATCAACCATATACAGATCACCAAGGCACAGGATGCACCCAAATGTAAAGCCGACATTGCGGAAGTTCCACCTTTTTGTCATTCAACTATTTAAGGCTGGTTTACATGAGCGATTGATTGCCCAACTAGTCGGCCAACGCGGTGTCCCATGATATCGCGAGCCAGATTAGTGAGGCAAGTTGTGACAACTATCGTGTGGGTGTAATAACACACGCACGCACGCACGCACGCACGCACGCACGCACGCACGCACGCACGCACGCACGCACGCACGCACGCACGCACGCACGCACGCACGCACGCACGCACGCACGCACGCACGCACGCACGCACGCACGCACGCACGCACGCACGCACGCACGCACGCACGCACGCACGCACGCACGCACGCACGCACGCACGCACGCACGCACGCACGCACGCACGCACGCACGCACGCACGCACACACACACACACACACACACACACACACACACACACACACACACACACACACACACACACACACACACACACACATTAGCTGTCATGCGATGTCGCCCGATTAAGTTGCTGGCCGACCAGTCGAATGAAGTCCCATAGTCTACTACGCAAACACACTCTGGCCTTGCGGGGCGGTCGGAAAAGACGGCTTGGTCATGTAGCCGGGGACGGGTGTCACGAGTCGGGTCCCGGACCCGTCGGTCAGTCCGACCGGGTCGTGTCGCTGTTGTACCTTCCGTCTCGTCGACGAGCCGAAACACTGCGTTGCGAACCGAAGTTCCTTGAGCATCTCAGTACAAAGTGGCTGCTGCAGCAGAGAGAAACGACATCTGTGAAACACTGTGTAGACCCACGACAATGGTTATCATGTTGGGAGAATTTATTATAGAGTTCCATTTGAATGCAATTATTAAAATGTACTTAGTTCAACCGCATTATTGACTGAGCACACATAAGTGTACGATAGATAACGGAGGCTCTCTGGGTCAGAAAGACAACACCTATCATGAATCGAGACGGGGACGATGCCGACTCACAATAATCATTCGTTAAAAAAACACATTTCCGTTGCTTTGTTCTTTTCTAATTGTTTAGTCATTGACCGCTTCTTATTTGATAAACATACTTATAACGTACCAGTCCCTTTTAATAATGAACCCAAATATCGTCATATGCCATACAATAATCTTCATGTTGTTCGTTAATTAGCACCAATGAAAATGCTTTACAGAGATTTATCAGGGAAGTAGTCAGCCACGTTGGTATTAATGCGCGATAAATTTATAAAATTCAATCGACGTATGTTGTTGGGTGGCAATTTATGCAGCTGAACGAACATGGATGACGAGGATAGAGATACTCCCTGCGGGTCTGCAAGTAATGAACACCTACTCTGTCGATCGCCGAGTCCTTTTGCGCCTTCCAGACAAACTCTATGATGACGACGACGAAAGATAGCATCAGACCGCAGACCAGCAGCACGAAGACGCCTCCCACGTTGCTGTAACAAGCAATCACAGCTAAATGCATAATTATTAGTGTTCTCACGGTTCTGGGTCTAGAACCTAAACAGCGGGTCTCGGGTCTACACCCTTCCAGACCCGGAACCATCACAACACTAGTTATCGGTAATAAAGTCGCACATTCTTGGTATTCTAAACTCAACTGTATACAATGCCCATTGTCCACCTGCTAGTGTTGACTATAGCGCGATGAAGCCGACTTGAATTCTGTAGTTTCTCGTCTTGAAATTAAACTTATTCAGTTCCGTAGAACCGCTTGTGATTGACCTATCTTAACTCTATGTTGGGGCGTTTAACAATTTTAGTAGTTTTGTTCTCCCCCTTCAAGAGTAGACAATTCCCTGTCTCACACACTGGAACCCTGGCAGACTAGTACCGTGAATAAATGGTCATCGAGAACCGAGAACCGAGAACCGTACAGACCCGTACAAACTGGAACCACGACAGCACTAATAATAATTATAAAATGGTCCGTTGATATATATATATATATATATATATATATATATATATATATATATATATATATATATATATATATATATATATATATATATATATATATAATTGCCCAAAGGTGCATTGAGCTAGCTGCATCGCAAACTGTAAATTGTAAAGACGTTTCAACTGTACAATTGAGTAATTATGCAGAAGTATATTGAGAAAGTAATAATTTGTGTGCACATTTACTGTGATGTGATACTAATGATACACCAATCCACCCAGCCCAATACATTCTGCAGATGACGTTATTGATACATTCAGCAAAGTTACTCTCTCAGCATTCGGGGGAACCCGAAGGACATCTGAGTGGATTCTCCGTTGCTTATTGATGACGTACCTGAAGCCGAGCGAGTTAGCATCTTGCTTGCCTTCATCAACGTCACACTGGCCCGCCCCACCCTTTTGCTTCCACCATTTGTTGTACAGCACCTGCAAATGTGTAGTTCTGCACTAAAGGCCCGTTCACACGAGCGATTAATTGTTCTATTGATCGGGCGACCTATACATTGTCACCCGACCAGTTGAACGCGTCGTTCCTTGTTGCTTTCATGAAACAATGCGTCCAATTGGTTGTAAGACATTGTGTCGCCCGATCAATCGGACAACTAATCGCTCGTGTGAACGGGCCTTAACTCAATGACCCATTGCATTTATAGGTTGAACCTGTAGTGTAGTGGTTAAAACATCGGACTGTAAATCGAGTGAACCGGAAATCGAATCCACCTGATAGCGTTTCGAAGCTTGGGGCAACATATACGAATTAGCACCTGGTTATAGATAGTGGTGGATATATGTGAACGAATAACCTTCGCGTAGTAATTACAGCATGTCTGAATGTTTCACAGAGAAGTACATTGACATTGGACGAAATAAGTATGTCATTGCAAATACTTGCAATACGGTACTGCCAATTTCGAGAAATATTGCCAATACCTATTTTTCAATAATCAATTTTGAGTATTGCAATACTGCAATGCGTAATATTCCAAGTACTGCGCCATCCCTGAGTACTCCCACGTAATTGCAACGGTATGACAAACAGTTATACCCGTCTCGTTAATAATTTGCGCATTAGTAAGATACACTCGTAGAAGAACTGGAACAGTGTAACATTGTAACCATAACACCATCAACTGTACTATTTCCGCTTATCCTACTCTCGCGTTGAGACTGGTCCCAGATACATGGTTTGACTGTTACCGACTACATTTTCGGTGCGCCAGCAGCCAATCAGCGTTATTATCGAGATTCTACACTATAGAATTATTTTGTATGAGTTAAATTTTCATTGTGACAGTTGTGTCGATATAATCAAAGTTTATGCATCGTATAAAGTGAAAAACGTTTGTTTTTATTGTATGAGTTAGCCAAATCTCCGGAAGAGAGCGAAATTATATATGCACCCAGAAACTGGGAATGCATCCGGGTTCCGTCACAATGGAACTTACGCTCTGATTCCAAGCTCTGGTGTGTGCGACAAACGGTGGCGCCACATCCCGGAGCCTGGGTAATCGAGGCTACAACTTTACCTGCATGATCTGATCTTCCTGAAGTTTCAAGATGGCGTCTGACAGCAAGTCCCTGAATGGCGAACCTTTAACGAGATGATCACGAGTTCATTAAACTACGCCACATTCGACATCGCGCATCTATCGTACCTAACGGTAATGTGTTCGTAAGCTACGTTTCTCGTGTGTTGTCTGACAGTAGGCTACCAGTAAATATAATTAAACCAAATTCGTCATACGCCCATGATGTTTTGAAAGTAGATCGGAAAATAAAATCACATAGACCCTATATGAATCCATGATTCTACCAGTGCTGAATATGCATCACAAGCATGGGACACTTGTATCAATAAGATGTAAATGAATTAGAGAAGGTCAAAATGAGGGCGCTTAAACTTAGCAGAACACCTATCGAATTAGTTCCTATGGAAACGAGACGACTTCAGGCGGACCTATGTAAGGTATAAAATACATCAGTACCCTAAACAGGAATAACCCAGAATAGTTTTGTATCATTGCAGTAATAATCTGAAGGGCCACAGCTTAAAGCTAAGAAAACGTACTCACGTACATAGATTCATAAACATTTCTTTACAAATCGTCTCACAACTGCCGGAATAAATCGTGTCAGTATCTACTGTTAACACATGTACAAGACGAAATTGGGCTTTCTGGTTACTTGCTGAAAGCGATTATACAGCCAAATACACCACGTAGATAAGTAACTGACTATACCATGGGCCACTATCCTCTAAAAATTCGAAAAATACTACCCCTGATAATTGGGGGGGGGGATTTCGCGGCCTGCACGACCCTGGTTGGGAAAATATCTCACGCCTAAGAAACATCCAGAGGTTGATAGTTTCGTGACCCACCTCTTGGCGTTCCGATGCCGTATCCCTTCGAGTCGAGCAGTCCCCCGACCTGCATAAGGCTGCAGTCTCGCTGCGTGATGTACTCGTTCATGGTCGACTCGAGCAGATAGGCGAACTTGCCTTGTCTCACCCTTTCTATGCCCTCCTTGGTCGAGTTGATAAACACGCTCGGCTTGGCCGACGACATGAAGTTCCACATCCGCTCGTACGTCGGTATCTTCGATGTCTGCAAATGGATGCTTAAGCATATTTAACAAAAATTAGCAAGATTGCCATCCAAGGCGAAAGGCCCAGATGACATCATTTGTTGTCCTCTGTGAGAATGAGTATTTTATGATATCTAATCTACACTGATCCTTCACTTCGTGTCATCTCGCTATGCTCTCTTTCATAAGTGAGACAACAACATTTCTATCAATATTTTCATACCAAATTCATATTTTATTAAAAACTTCAATCTGCAATATGATCTCATCTGAACCTCCTTGTCTCTAGGCATGTTAAACCACATTCCTTTAGACGTTCTTCAAAATTAAGATCTTTCAGTTCTGCTATCCGTTTAAAGCTGCAGCTCTAAACCCACATCTATTGCTACTGTACAGTGAACTGCGCTCGGCAAATCCACGTCGCTGTGGCATCGCAAGAGATACGAAGACTGGCCGGAGACAAAGTGAACATCACTTGTCCCCTCGGAGTGGGAAGCAATTACTCAACACGGCGTTCGTTTGCGAAAGGAAAATCACAAAAACTTCAATGCCTGAAGTGACTGTCTCATTTGGAAGGAACTGGTGTGAGCAGCTGGTCATTGGGAGGAACTGGCGTGAGCAGCTGGTCATTGGGAGGAACTGGTGTGAGCAGCTGGTCATTGGGAGGAACTGGTGTGAGCAGCTGGTCATTAGGAGGAACTGGTGTGAGCAGCTGGTTATTGTGAGGAACTGGTGTGAGCAGCTGGAGGCTCGTGGCTCTGCTTGCTGAACAACAAGAGGCTCATCGGATGATCAGCTGGTTCACAGACAGCTCTGCTGAGCAACAAGAGGCTAAGAGAATGGTCTGCTGAGCAAAACAAAGCTCAGACAATAGTCTGCTGGGCAAGAAAAAGTACACAGAATTGTCTACTGAACAAAACAAGTTCGGAGAATGGTCTCCCGGCAACCTAAAGGCATATGGTCAATATGAAATTTGTTTTAATTTTTTACTAAGACAGTACATATGAGTTTATATGTTACAGAACCTGTGTGCTACGCGTACCTCAAAGAACGTCATTGTCGAACCTCCGTAGATTGGTCCGTATTTTATCTCGGTTTGCTTCGACAAGTCGTCAGCATTCTCGATGGGTGACGTCATTCTCTCAACCGTGAGAAACGCCGCGAGATTTGCCGTATACGAAGAGATTATGATGAGAGTGAAGAACCACCAGATGCCACTAATGATCCTCGTCGACACAGCTCGGGGCAAGATCTCGGAACCTGCAGGAACACGTGACATGTCAGCTGATCTATGTTTTTTTGGTCGTTATGCCTGCTGACGAAATAGGGAATTATTAATATGTATTCCAATGTCCCTGTTATCGCCGAATTGTAGTTGTTTTCACCTTTATGGTATCGTTGTTATGCAAGCTATGAACATCATCATCATCATAATAATAATCATCATCAGTAGCAGCAGCAGACGCCGACGACGACGATGACAACAGCAACATCAAAACAAATACAACTAAGCAAGGCATCGCAACAATCAGGTCAGTAGCAACAAAGAAAATGGCGTCACATTCGTCTTTGCCGATGACGATGAGGATAAATATTTGCTGACAACTGTTATGCTTGTGCATGCAATGCCACATACCCTGCTGCATGAGAGAGCCGATCGTGAACCAGAGACTGTTTGCGAGTGTGAACTGATTCTCCATGATGTCCGAGTCCTGATTACACGGGTGTGGGTTGTACCATTCGTACGGCGTGAACCTCGCCAGGACGAACAGTATGAAGCTGACGCCGAGGTAGGCAGCCACCACGTAGATCCAGACTTCGAAGGAGAGTGGCGCAAGGAACGAGAAGATGCTTGGGTTTGTCTTCTCGGGCCGCTTGAAGAGGATGCTGATGCCGAGATTCATGAAGGGCTTCGTGAAGTCGATCACCTGCTCCCTGACGTAGCTGATCGTGAGGGATGCGACGGCCAAGTCGGCCTTCTGTTGGAATCCAGAATGGGGTACTGTCGTATTTATGCTACATATTATGCTAAGGCATCATCATCATCATCATCATCACCATCACCACCACCATCATCATCATCATCATAATGATAATCATCATCGCTATCACCATCATCATCATCACCATTACCATCAACATCACCATCACCATCATCGCCATCGCCATCGCCATCGCCATCGCCATCGCCATCGTCATCGTCACCGTCACCATCACCACCATCATCATCAGTATCATTAAAACCGCCATAGACTGATGCAAGTATTGCTTGCAGTCACGAAACCCATAGAAACATATCACTGCACTTCGTAACCGCGATCCTGGTCCTTCGACTATAAAATCGTGGAATAGAGGGATTACATAACTAATAATTAACTGAGTAGAAAGATGGTCGACAAAGGTGTGTCAAAGAGCAGATAGTAAATTGGAAACATAGAAATTAGAAACCAGTTTTGAGTGGGGTACCGGGTAGACCGATATTAGGAACTGTGCTGTTCTTAAGCATTACAATTGACTTGGAAGATGGTATTTGCGGAAGACAGTATACAGAACGATTAATGATGACCCATCCCGATTACAAAGGTAAATATGTAATGGTAAGTTATTATATAACGCGGTTTCCAGTCTTTAGGATTGCTCAAAATGCTTTACACTTCATTCCATGGCAGACATATTCATTCCAACACTGACCCGACTGCAATCGGAAGCATGCAAGACTAGACAAATACGTTAGTCAAATGGTCGGAAAATGGCAGGTGTTATTCACTTTTGGGATATGTGCAAGAATCGACAACAACAAATGGGAAAATAAAATTAATACATGATTCGATACAGCGCAGTATGCGTCACACTGCGAAGTTTAAAATTCCATCATCCCAAACTGATTTTGCAAATCACGAATCCGGTTCGTTGATATCTAAAGATGTAGTGTGTGAATAGTTTAAGTAATATGTAGTGTGTGAATAGTTTAAGTAATATGTAGTGTGTGAATAGTCTAAGTAATATGCGCAGTCGAATCAATGTAAAAAGTGTGTATTTTTTTTCAAATCGTCGAAAGAACTGTCTTTGGTTGCTAGATCTGGTAACTTGCAGAGTCAGTAATGAGCCGACCTTTAACCTTCAACCCTTTGAACTCGTCGGTCACGTATTCCGCAAGAGTAAGGAGAGTTGATAACATAAACAGCCAAATACGATATTACACCAAGTTCGTGAGTTTTCCATTTTTACTTGCAATTAATGTTTGGCCAAACATCAAATAGTTTAATAGTATATCTGATGATTTCGCGAAGACTATATAAAAAAAGTTGCACAATCAAACTAACACGTTATAGTGGAAAATATGTAGGTTTTATTTTTGGTAAAATTAATTTGAGATGCTACGAGCGAAAACATCGAGTTGAGGAGGGACCTTTAACCAAACATGTCTTATTAGCAGTGTAACTTCTACGTGGTTAGTGTGTGCCACTTGCCTTGTCCATGAGTTCGCGGATCATGCCCGTCCACTCTTCTCCTTCCATTGAGCCGTACTTGCCGTCAGCCACCAGACGTATGCTGTAGTTGAAGTGTAAAACCTTAGAGATCTCCGTCAGCAAGTCGACGCAGTAGCCTTCGAATCGATCGTTCGGATCGAGAGAATCGTAGTCGCCTGCCTTCAGCATGACGTACGGGTCCTCCTGTGGACACATAAAGTACTTGTAAGTTCTTATATAGCATGGTATCCAGTAATTTGGATTCTTCAAATCGCTTTACACTTCACCCCCTGGCAGACCTGTTCCTTTACATTTCACCCCCTGGCAGACCTGTTCATTTCAACACCAAACCGATTTCTCTGTGAAGCATTCAGCCACGCTGCAATTACTGCGCGAAGATTCTTCGTTTACACATCCACCGCTGTCTAGCCAGGTAATGTATGCAGCTGAGATAACTGAAAGAAAGTTGA
Organism: Lamellibrachia columna; assembly: GCA_963662155.1. Lineage (NCBI taxonomy): Eukaryota > Metazoa > Annelida > Polychaeta > Sabellida > Siboglinidae > Lamellibrachia > Lamellibrachia columna. Next base: position 16,023,637 of record OY759270.1, read on the forward strand.
GTACACAAAATTGTCCAAGCTTCGAAACGGCAGCAAGATGATTCGAATCCCGGTTCTCTCGATTGAGTGGCATATGTCATAACAACTGCGCAACCGCAGCCCATATATAGAGCAGGCATGTGTGCAGACGTGAACATAATACAGAAGTACAGAAGACGACAAATCAATGGAACAAATCATCTACTGATTGTTAAAATTGTAGCAGCGCGAATTCTTTTTTAAAAATTCATAAATATCTCACAAGGGCGGGTCACACATAAATGAATAATCGTTGGACTTTCGACAAGCCAGTGGTTTCCTTGACCAATTGCCAAGTAGACACTTAATATGCCTACTTATAATACATGCTTTTATTCAAATCTAATAAAATTTACTTGCACATTAACAAGCCGTATTCTATGTGATATCTCATATATTAGTATTAAGGGATAATACTTGCACATTAACAAGCCGACCAGAAATGATAATTATATTACGCTTACAACACAGAGCCAAGGCAACATTTGGCTACGAATTGTAACGTGACATTCAACGTTGCTTCCTGTGATAGGCCTTACCAATATAGTGGTCACAATCAACGTCTTGTTTTTTAGGGTCGAAGCAACTTCTCTCACCAACGCCGAGTAGTCCTTTGTGATGTTGATGCCATCAGCTAGATTCCACGTGCCGATCTAAAACATAGGCAAACATATGTACGTATATATATATATATATATATATATATATATATATATATATATATATATATATATATATATATATATATATATATATATATATATATATATATATATATATATATATATATATATGTATATATGTATATATATATACACACACACAAATGATGTAAATTAATTAGCAAATAGTAGAAGCCCACGAGTATGGAACACATGCAAAGGTTCAAGTTGTACTAGACACGGGCATAAAAGATAAACACACTGTTGGTCCACAGTGAACCACACCACAAAGTGACATGGCACGGTTATTGCAATTCAACTAACCTTCTCGCGTGACGATACGATTACATTAATATAGGCATCACATTCGTTTAAGCGAATTACGATTTCCATAAACCTAGAATGGTCTATGGCTTTTTACAATGCAATGCTCTATAAAACATTATTTATTTACACCCTATTGAAAACATATGAGGTAGTTTCACGAACAGTTTGTTGCCAGTAGGTGTACGTGACACACCAGTAAGCAGTACCTTCTCGAGTCCCTCTATGTTCAAACCGACCACGTCCAAATGGAAGTCGGATCGTCTGCCTTCATTGTCAAACTTCACCTTCCCAGTCAGTCCTTCTGTTTCAGTCTGCAGCGAACAATACGAAGATCAACTTAGCAACAACAGACAACAGTTTCTACGCTACAACAGATAATTAATCTTTTACTCCCTGCGTTTCCTGTATTAAGCTACTGTCTGAAAAACTTCGAATAAAGTAAATAGTTGTCAATTGTTAAATGTGTTGTGGAATTTTAATAATCCAATAATTAATATGAAATAACATAAGCATATAGACGTATAATCATTCGGGCATAACCGAAGAACCAATGAGCAGAAATACAGATACTCGTACACAAAAAGTAATTATTCAAAGTTAATTAGCATTTTGATAAGCTGTTAGACAACAATAGATTTGGTGAGATCAATATGAGACCACATATAAGTATTCTTAATGTGCATGCTTGTGTAGGTATTGGTAGGAATAGCGTCCACAGACTTTAGGAACACAGTGGTGGTTTAAAGCATTCGTGGGCCATTGGCATCGTTAAATTAAAAGTACTTTAAAACTGAACCATTGCAAGACATCTCTGATATTGTCAATATGTACAGTGACTCTGTATCTTTACCGTAGTAATGTGTTAGTTCTTCGCACTTGGACGTGATATCGCATTGGTATAACTCCGTTAGCTTATTTATACCCAACCACAACTGAAGACTGAGAGTATTTCGTACAATAAGACCTCTAATGTCCTTTAACAGGTACATCAAGATTATTCTGTGAATATTCTGTCTGGAAAACCAGGCTCGGATATTTTCGTGGGCCCTAGGCAAGGGCACTAGGCCCTAGGTACTATTGGTTAATTCGCCACTGCAGGAATGTCGCAGAAGTGTTAGTAAAAATGGATGGAACAAATGATATACTGACAGCGTCAATGCTAGCAGTGTCGATACGTTTCGAAACAGAATTGACAGATATCTGACATGGATCGGCTCACACAAATGGACAACTGTTGGACTATCGTTAGGCCAACATGGCTTAATTGTCAACTTGTCATATTGCTGCTTTGGATGTCAATATCATTAAAACCATAGTTCCGCAGTCAGACTAACAAGTAACATAAACAGACACACTGAACATGTTAGTACGCATGCACACTCGTTGACACGGTGATACATTTAGAAGGAAGTGTCAGGTACCGACCATCTTCAAGTAATTAATGAGACTGCTGCCGTGGACCCAGGGTTTGACGCGGTTGCATGAGAGATGAGCCGTCGAGACTTCCTGTGCTCGCATCAGTTCCGTCAACGCCTTCGCGAACAGCAGGACAGCGTCGTAGACGAGGCCTGTGTGAGTCTGCAAGCAGTGGCCAGAACGTTACAAACCGCACACATACATGTTGTGTACCTTTATTCCATCTTTGGATTGCAAAATAAATAAATGCTTATGATGATGATGATGGTGGTGATGGTGGTTGTGGTGGTGATGATGGTAGTGGCGGTGGTGGTGGTGATGATGATGATGATGGTTGCGTCGGTGATGATGATGTTGATGATAATTATGATGATGATGATGGTGGTGGTGGTGGTGGTGATGGTGGTTGTGGTGGTGATGATGATGACGACGATGATGATGATTATTATTATTATTACAGCCGACCCATTGATGCAAGCTTTACGCCAACCCGACTCGAAATCAACACCTCTGTGCTGAACCTCGAAGGTCCTGCTACACGTGTTAAGTGTTTATTGTGCATTTAGATTTCCAGATATCCACATGCGACTATAGACAGAAGGCAAATCAGAAATGTACAATGCAAGAACTACCAGATGACAAGTAAAGCATATTGTGTTTGCATTCCAGAAAAAAAAATTGAACTCCATTTTTTAACATATGAGGAGGGCTGGGGATTTCTCTTCCAATATTTTTTATAACTCTCCAGATATGACTGCCTTCAAAACAGGAGTGAGTGCATTTTTCATTGGCCAGATGGATCATAATTATGTGCTTATATTTTTTATTATATTTAGGTAATTATGTGATGTCACTCTTGCTTTGGGCCGCTTGTCGTATGTTGATTTAAACAGATAGTCCGGGAGTGAGTTGTGTTAAACTGGTCCGAACCTTGTTTTGTGATATAAAGTGTTTTCTTGGTGGATTCTAACAGTGTGTTTGATTTGCAGTAGGATAGCCTTGAAATCATTGCGCCATAACGAATATGCTATTTTTTGTCTTTTCATAAATATTAATAAATAAATGGTAATTCACAAAGCAGACAAATCCAACGTTTTTCCTTTGTATAAAACGATAGCATTTCTTTCTTACGAAGATTGAACCTTAATTTGGGAGGTTTTCCCAAATAAAACTCGTTGTGTAACTGTGCTATCAATATTTGATTAGTTTAACACGAAAATAGGAACCTGATATTCTGCTGATCTGATCAATTATTGTATGGTGGCGTATCAAACAGATATATCATTCAGAGTTAGCGTACTTATCAACACAGTCAGCGGCCTGCCATTGCCTATGGGTAGGCGAGAAACTAAGCATAGCTATCTATCACGTTATTCACATCGGTGGCTGCTTCGCCTGTGAAGAAATATGACATTCTGCCTCTTTTTCATCCGCCGTGTTCGTCCCGCGGTTGGGCAAGTACTTCTCCCAAATGAACGCTACTGCTACGCTAATGTCTCTGTCGTATTTATCACTTCATCTCACTATCTATAAAAACAAAACTGTCAAATATCTCAGGAGGGCGGGTTACACATAAATGAAAAATGGTCGGACTCTCGATAAGCCAATGGCTTCCTTGTCCACTTGACATCTGGGTCTTTGGTTTTGGATGGCAATCTGGTTAAATCTTTTAATCTTGTTAAATCTTGTTAAATCTCCCATTCTGTCGTCTGGGTGTTCTTCGTCTATGGCCAGCTTCCCATTATTTTGTCTGATCTGATCAAGCGATGTTAGCATTCACAGTTTTCACACCACCCACACCATAAACAAATATTCAATGGAATGCGACCGACCCATCAAAAGTTGCAACAAGAGAATCTCTTCAGAACTTTATATTACTGCTGACAAAACTAATTCGACGCCGGCGTGACGTCACAGTTGATGTATACGCGGTTACTATTGTTGTTATATACCCAAATATAATATTCATAAAAATGTGGTATGTCTGTGGTGACTGCGGTGGCACTAAACTCGCCTGCTAAATCAAATTTGGCGAGAATCATGTCCAACCTTAATAATTAATGCGCTGGCCAACAGCTGCGAATATGACCACAGGGAAACATATGGTTTGGAGGCCTGAATAACACTGAAGTAGTCTATAAATATGGATGCAGGCATATATGTACGCAGTGGTCTAAGGGCCTTGCATACATTGCTAATGTGAAACTCCACTATGTATGTATGTGATTTATATGTAACCGTTATTGAAAAGAACATTTCAAAAAAGGTTTTGCGAAGGTTTTGACATGCCGCACTGAGCTGAACCTTAAAAAGGCCGAACGTTTGTAGGTATGCACTCACGTACGCACACACGCACGTACGCACGCATTCATGCACACGTACACGCACACGCATACGCACATGCACGCACGCACACACACACACACGCACGCACCCATACACACGCACACACACACACACACACACACACACACACACACACACACACACACACACACACACACACACACACACACACACACACACACACACACGCACACACGCACACACGCACACACGCACACACGCACACACGTCAATATTGTGATATCGAAGTCAATCCTGTATTACGTTATACAAGGTGTATATTCAGGTGCCGTTTGACTTGTCTGTAGAAGCTGCAGTGAAACTGAGTCAGCTAGAACAGCTTAAACAAAACAATTCAAATGCGAGCGTAGAAATGAACGCTTACCAACACCGAATACTGTGCGTGTAAAATTGTGTGCATGTAAATTGAAAATAAACGACCATTAAATCAAAAGTAAAATAAATTATCATGCTAAGAAATATTACACATTTGACGGTCGGCTACCACTACTACGAAACGAAAACGAAAACGAAAACTACTACGAAATTCTCGTAAAATTCTGACCATTGCGCGGAATGTTAATTTAACTTACCGATAATTCGTCTTGCTCCAGCGTTGAGTTCTGTCCACGAGCAGCATTAAAGGGAATAAAAACAAGGCACTAGCTAAATTACTTTTCGGTGTTTTCACATTGTTTACACATCGTATGTACTATATGCCAACCGAAGAACGTAACATAAACATTTATTTATAGGTAAAATGTGATGTTTAATGCGTCTAACTGGCAAAGCGCGCGTAAAATTCGAAGTTAATTAGATGAGGGATCACGTGGTTTTGTGACGTCACTGATGACATGCTAATGTTAATGTGGAACTAAATCAATTAACACATAAGAGAATATATGCTTTATTTACAGCGAGACACACATTAAGCTTCATGTGCTCGGTACACAATCGTTTGGGCCAAAATCACTATGCTCGTTGTGCTCTGAGGCCGAAGTCACCAAAGAATGTTGTCCGAATTCACCAGGCCGAATTCACCGTGGGCCGACATCACCTGTATTCGCCGTGACAGCTCGAGGTAGGCCGTGGTCGTGGATGTCCGTGTCGTTGCCTGTGTTCTACGGATTGATGTCATATACTACTGGGAATAATGTTCGCACAATATCCTCTTTCAAAGAGATTTTAGTACCAGGATAACACAGGGCTACCATCTTCTCTGGTCCGGATCGCAGTCGAAACACATTTTCTCGAAGCGAGCTTCGTCGGCTTGAAGTTTACTTTAAAAAAAAAGTTGGCTCCGTAGGGAACTTAAACTCAATGTCTATACGCCATATTCTTTCAGAAAAGTAGGAGATAGGTTTCATATGGTGTTGTGCATTGAAAATATTTGTTGTCATTTTCTAAGCACACCATTAGCTTTGATATATTATATACTAAGTTGTTTTCCGGAGAGAGTTATATAATTCTTTCTATAAAATAGGTTAACCATTGTTGTTGCTATAAATACAAAAGCAGAACATTAACATTAGGGCCTATTTGTATTTACCCGTATTCCTTTCTCCTCTTCTAGCGGTGACTTGCCCGTCCGGACTTTATCAAAAATCCAGTCGCTTGTGACGTCAATCACCTGCTGCCTCGTCGGGTCAATCAGTTGGAACGCTGTGACGTTGGCGCCACCATATTTGAAATCGTCCAAGTCGACCAGCGACACGTCCTAAATAGTAATAATGTTCACGCCAAAATAGCACACGCGATACATGTTAATAATTTTAATATTTTTCACTACGTTACGTATAATATATTATTTTTTTGTCCTCCTTAGTGGCACCTCTCACACTGCTTTGTTATTTGTCAAACGGTTCATTCGCTAAACATGTCTCGTCCGTCGCTTTGCTTGCTGTCTTAGGCAGATAATTGATCGATTTTACCCTCGTTTTCATTCTTGTTACAAACTAAAATATACTGTATTACTAAAATAGTAGTGATAACAATCCTATGTAAATCGATTTGAAACCATGTATAATAATAGGTGTATTAATAACTACAATATATATATATATATATATATATATATATATATATATATATATATATATATATATATATATATATATATATATATATATATATATATATATATATATATATATATAGTCATTCGCAACAATTCAATAATTATCCGTTGTCTTTTTATGTTGGGTGATACTTTAATACTTTCATACCTTTATTATCTAATATATATATATATATATATATATATATATATATATATATATATATATATATATATATATATATATATATATATATATATATATAGGCCTCCTATCATTAATCATGATTGTGGCAACACTACACTGAAGAAGAAAAGTAAAATAGAACAAAAAAGCCTTCTAAATCCTTAGATAATAAAGGTATGAAAGTATTAAAGTATCACCCAACATAAAAAGACAACGGATAATGATTGAATTGTTGCGAATGACTTGTTTTCAATTTCAGTGTGACAGGTGTTAAAAATGTGCTTCATAACTACGTACAGTATCATGATTAACACTTAATATATGACGTAACAACAGGGACATCAGCAGCAGCTACGTCAACAAATCTTCATTTATAAATGTTACATGATCATTCACTATAGTTACACACGTTACACAAGAAGGCATAGAAGAAATACAGATATGAATATTGCCTCTTGGCAACTTACCAACGTGGTCAGCATGTAATGATAATACGGCGTCATCATGTTAATCGACAGCGCCTGCAATGGATGGTAAATATGATACTAGACGCATCGAAACAAATATGTCCAAATTGGTAAAGAAAAAATTCGGTCGGTCGGTCGGTCGGTCGGTCGGTCGGTGGGTCGGTCGGTCGGTCGGTGGGTCGGTCGGTCGGTCGGTCGGTCGGTCGGTCGGTCGGTCGGTCGGTCGGTCGGTCGGTCGGTCGGTCGGTCGGTCGGTCGGTCGGTCGGTCGGTCGGTCGGTCGGTCGGTCGGTCGGTCGGTCGGTCGGTCGGTGATATATCATAAAATGATGATAACTAATCAACCGACCTGGTGAAGCACCCTCCTGACTGTCTTGTACGAACAGTCAAGCACCATCCTGGTTCCACCCATCTTCTTGATCCGCTTCAACAGTGGACGGTAATCGTCGTTGTTCGGTTCAAGTTTATATACGCTGATCTTGAAGTGATAGTCCGTGGGAGCCTTCAATAATTCTTGCAGGCGTATTAGACCTGCGCCATTGTACATGTATGTTAAGCACGTCCGTGTTCCTAAATGTGCTAATATAATACAAAATTAATTAAGGAGACGTGGGATAAACTGCATTAAAATATTAGCTGTTTGCGAAACCCCTTAACTATGCGTGTCTTTGCGTAAACTCGACCAGTTAACAAGGAGAGATGACGTCTTCTACTGCGTATGAGAATAAGGATGGCATCGATTATTGTTACCATGAATATACTTATTATATAATCAAACTTTTCAAGACACCATAACATATACGTCGGCCTTTTTTGATTGTCAGCAAAATAATTTATAGAGATACTAAAACATGTGAGAAAATGCCATTCTTCAATCTCTAAATGGCTAAAGAGTCAACAAAATGGCTAAATTCTTGATCCTACTGTGGGCATTTACAGCAAGAGGACTTATGTTCACATGGTAATGTCTACGTTCAGATGGTAATACATTTACGGCAAGAGGACTTATGTTCACATGGTAATGTCTACGTTCAGATGGTAATACATTTACGGCAAGAGGACTTATGTTCACATGGTAATGTCTACGTTCAGATGGTAATACATTTACGGCAAGAGGACTTATGTTCACGTGGTAATGTCTACGTTCAGATGGTAGTACATTTACGGCAAGAGGACTTATGTTCACATGGTAATGTCTACGTTCAGATGGTAATACATTTACGGCAAGAGGACTTATGTTCACATGGTAATGTCTACGTTCAGATGGTAATACATTTACGGCAAGAGGACTTATGTTCACATGGTAATGTCTACGTTCAAATGGTAGTACATTTACGGGAAGAGGACTTATGTTCACATGGTAATGTCTACGTTCAGATGGTAATACATTTACGGCAAGAGGACTTATGTTCACATGGTAATGTCTACGTTCAAATGGTAGTACATTTACGGGAAGAGGACTTATGTTCACATAGTAATGTCTACGTTCAGATGGTAATACAGCTGTATTAAAGTAAAAACATGCACATGGATAAAATACAATGCACATACCTTCATCGTGTTCGTACAATATGATAAATGAAGTCCATTGTAGATGCTTTACGTAATCAACGTACGCTTTGCTCATCGATAGATAATGAGGATACATATTTACTGAAAAGAAGTCCCTATTTTCGTGAAAGTCCCATCTTGTTTCAATATGAGGTATCTCCATTGTATCACAGACAGATTGTACATGCGCCGCCGGTAAACTCGACATCGGCCCAAAGATGGCCGCGACGCCATCTTTGATTTGACGGCAGACTGCAAGAGAAACCGGAAGCGGAAGATGAACCAACAGTAAAGTAGGAAGGTAGCAAATAAGGGCTTAATATATTGGCACTTCAAAAAAGATGGACGAAGTTCAAGATGAATCGAAGTAACGAAACATTGCGGTTATGAGAAATCATGTGATCAGAAACATGGCGAAGACGAACGAAACAAAAGTAGCCATTGTAACACCGACAATCAGGTGTAACCTTTTCACTAGCCGCTTCTCCTTCCAGTCAAATACAAAGGTAATGAGTAGTGTGAGAACCCGGAATATCTGAGGAATTCAAGGTGAACGTCGGCCTGAGACAGGGGAATGCCCTACGCTGATCACTTCCACTGTTGTTCATTGCAACAGTGGAGGTGGTCAGCTGGAAAACAATTATGAGGGACATTCTGCACAAGTTGCTATACGCAGACGACCTGACGGTAGTAGCAGACACTAAGACTGACTTCTAAGAACGGTTGGTGGAGTGAAAGAAAATCGTGGCCGACTTGGACTTAGAGTAAATCTGGAGAAGACGGAGGTGCTTTGTGTCGGGCAGCAGAAAAACATTAGATATAAGCCTGGAAGGGAAGACACTGGAGAATACAAACTGGAGCGAATGTGGGGAAGAAACTGGGACGGGTGATGGAAGATAGACATATATCTCGGAATTTAAATGGAAAGTCGATTCGCTCATGCTTAGCACCAATCAACCTATACGGCCTGGAAACCAAGGCGGCGACGGAGAAACTGCAACTTTGCTGCGAGAATAATTTGGTGAGAGTAATTACGGGAGTGAAAAGGTACGTTTTTACAGTCCTTGGGACTGTTCAAAGCGCTCCACGCTTCACCCCCTGGCAGACCTGTTCATTCCAATGCCGTTTCGACTTCTCTTGGAAGCGTTCAGTCACGCTGCTATTACTGCGAAGACTATTCGTTCAAACATCCACCTCTGTATGTAGCCAGGTACTCATCTATACAGCTGAGTGAACTGTGGCAACGTGGGATGGACAAAATTGCCAAAGTTTCGAAACGGCAGCAAGAGGATTCTAACCCGGGTTAGATTGAGAGCCCGATTCTCTAACCGCTACGCCACCGCCCCCCCCACACTAAAAAGAATATACTTAGCGAAGAATGGAGGCGTTGAGGGAGGAAGTTGGTGTGAAAGAGATTCTCAGGACGACGCTGGTGATGAGCCGGCTAAAGCTGACTGGACACGTGGAGAGAATGGGGGTTGTCGAAGAGAGCGGGTGTACTTAACAGTGAAAGGTAGAACGAGAAGAGGAAGACCGAGACTGAGATGGGAGGACTGCGTGAAGAGAGTTTTGGCGGAAGTGGAGAACGAGAGCGAGGGATAAGGGAAGTGGAGAAGGCAATGAAAACGGGACCAGTGACGAAGAAAAAGGGGAAAAAAATCGACGACCTGTATCGGTGCCAGCCTCACCCCGGACTTCAGGGATAAAGGGAAGAACAACAAACAAACAAGGTAGCGCCATAAATATACATTATGCGCACCTAAACAAGTAACTATGAGAACTTGAAATTTCTCAATCTTGCTTCAATACAAACGTATTTTATCTAATCGGTAGATAAATTAATTTTAGGTATAAACTCTTTCAAACTACTTGCTATCATAACAACATCCGTGATGTGATGATACTGTGGTGTTGCCTTAAATCTAAATTATATGAATTTGCAATGTAGTTTTAATGGAGGATTTATTACGTATACTTTACGTTGGCGAGTTGCCGTGGCCAAATTCTCAGTGAATCAAAAGTCTACATACAAACCAATCCCAGACAAATTTGGGTCGCCTAATCGACAACAAGCCGTACCACGGGAATTATAATTTTGCTCGCAGCACACAGCCAGTAGCGACTGCTAGAGTAAATATTTGTCTGACAGTGCATACATCAGAACTAACGAGTTTCCCTCCGATTGGCTACGATCGACACAAATTGTAAACGACTGCCGTAATTTAGACATCGATCCAACTTGACGTTTAGTAAGTCACATCGGACCCTTAAGCCATTGCGCACGATGAATAAGTGTTGATGTAACTCGCAAATTTCAGAAGGAATTACATCGTAACCTGAACTACCATCTTAATTTCCACAGCATATTTTGCTCGTCCACGATATGTTCATTTCCGCTAGGTGTCGCGGCAGTCTCTTTTGAACTGGTTGTCGCAGTTGGCGTGACTTATGGGACATTTATGCGTAACCCGATTTCACATAGGTTGCATTGGACGCGACACAAAGTGGATCCTGTATGCTGGGTGATAATGCTATATTATGTTTTTATTTAGAAAGACACATTCGCTATATAAGGTATAAATAGTGTAAATAAAAAATACACAATTTTGTAAACGTGCATATATGCCTAAACTAATATAAACATAGAAAGTACGTTCACATATTTTCTTCACATTCAATTCAGTTAATAATGCAACGGTGATCGATGGTGATTAACAATAATAAATAAATAAATAAATTAATTAATAATAATAAATAATTAGAAGTGTAATTATACATCGACCTATCGATGCATCTCAATAGTCAATGTGTCGATGCAATATAGTCAATAGTAAATTTAACTATCAATAGTTATCGTCCATAGTACTCTCAACTATCGATAGTAACGATTCAGCAGGGCTACTTGTGGAACTGTAACGATATAAATAAACATGTTTTTCAAAAATATTTGATAATTTGATTTAATTATTGACGTAGCAATATTAGTAACATCAACAATCGTCGATTATAGCTGCACTTTTCAAGGATTCATCATTTTTAATCTACAACCTCCAAGGCTACGCTATAGCGTCAACCCGGCTTTGGACTGTTTTCTTAGCTGTTGCTATTCCGTGATACTATCGCAATATTATTGCAACGCTATCGCGATAGTTCGCAAAATAAGTAAAACTATCCCCGATAGCTACCCATACCTTTTTTAGAGACGCTGAAGCTGTCCCCGGGGGCCGACCGTTGTACGTCGGCCAACAGTGTCGTGGACGGCAGAAGATCCCGGCGAGAGTTGATTCTGTCTACGGCATATTTGAATGCCAGGGCAAGGCTCTCATGTTCCGGCTCGAACAGGCCTCCTGCAATGGGGAGGAGAATGTACCGATTTCATCAGTGCTTACTTCAATCTGAACAAATTTAGTTATAAATTAGTAACACACACGCACGCCTGTACGCATGCAAACACAAGTACACGCGCGCGCACATACACACACACACACGTGCGCGCGAACCTTCACGTGCATGCGAACGTTCACACAGGGTGATATGTTTAGAAGGAAGTGACAGCTATTGACCTTATTGAAGTAACTAATGAGAGTGCTGCCGTCGACCGAATGGGTAAAGTGGGAAAGTGCTGGAAGCCTGCGTGGTACCAGCTTGTGTATGTTGGCAACACTTGCACTGGCAGACAGACAGGAGGAGAAGCTACAGAGAACAGAGCAGAGAACAACTGGGTTCGCTGAATATGTAAAGTGAAACAAGATGACAGAAGGGAGATGGGGGAATTAAGAGAAGAGATCAAAATGAAAAGACACCCGAGGATGAAGGTAGTGGGGAGGATGAAGGTAGTGGGGAGGACGGAGGTAGTGGGGAGGATGAAGGTTGTGGGGAAGATGAAGGTAGTGGGGAGGATGAAGGTAGGTGGGAGGATGAAGGTAGTGGGGAAGATGAAGGTAGTGGAGAGGATGAAGGTAGTGGGGAAGGTGAAGGTAGTGGGGAAGATGAAGGTAGTGGGGAGGATGAAGGTAGTGGGGAGGATGAAGGTAGCGGGGAGGAGACTGCGATGGACAGGACACATACAGGGAATAGGTGAGGAGAGATTTACAAACACAGCGTGTAAAACAGAAGAGGGTGGTAGAAGGAAAAAAGGAAGACCGAAACATTGAGAAGAGAGATTTAAGAATCAAAACGCAAGACGATAGTCACACACAAAATTAAAGGGCCGTACCCGGGCGTACTACTGAAAGTTGTTGGATATATTATATAATTTAACAAGATTGCCATCCAAGGCAAAACACCCAGATGGCAAGTGGACAAGGAGGCCGTTGGTTTATCAAGAGTCCAACAATTTTTTATTTATGTGTAACCCGCCCTTCTGACGTATTTGTTAATTCTGATTCTAAACATATTCACGCTGCTAGCATTTACACAATTCGCAGATAATATATATATATATATATATATATATATATATATATATATATATATATAAAGACCACAATAAAACTGTCACCTACCTATACGTATATTCCTGGGAGCTCCGCGTCCATACTTGACGCACGAGTTGAACAGAAGCACCATGCATAAGCTGAACGCCGACATGCCGAGCCCAGTCGCTACAGCCATCACTTCTTGTCGACGTCTTCACCTCACGAGGCCTTTGCACAGTCCGCAGTTCCCGCACACCAGCATCCATCTATCAACGCCGCCGGTCGCACGTCGCTGCAGTCGTCGTCACGCCTGGCTGCGTTCACAGTCTGGAGAGAAACGCGACGACATTAAATGACAGCCTGAAACTGCAGCGCTTGGAGGCAAGACGTGAGCGCCGCCAATAACCGGGAACATTTACCCGGGGCGGGGCTGCATGGGCCTCGTTTGACAGCTGCAGCGATGGGCTCGTTAGCAGCACACGTGAACTATCAACCTCTCGAGAATGCACCCCACCGGTTCGGACTCAGTTGGCGTTAAGCCGATAAGCCAGTTTCTAGGAGAATGTTCCGGGTCGCCGCATCTATACATACGCGGGATTCTACAATCAGTTAGTCTGGTCTGGACGGCGATTCCATGGTCGTTTTGAATTGAGCAGTTCAAGTAAAAGCTCCGAAGATAAGTACCACATTTTATGTAAAATTACAGTGAAGTTGAATGACAGCTAAACAGGACGGTAAATGTTGTAACAACCGCTGTTACCAGTCGTAGTACACTCCCTATTTGTAAGATACGTTCACACAACGATTATTAAGGTAATCTATGTTGTGATTAAAACAAACATGAAAATAAGCAATATTTATTGGTTACTAGCGGTTGTAAAATGAGAGAGATGAAAAGAGATGCGTATGTATTATTATCATTATTATTATTATTATTCATTATGTAACATTTCGCCGCGGCATGTCTTCTATTTCATTGCAACTCGATGACTATTTATAACTTGCAGTTTGTAAAAGTTCCTGGAGCTGTCTATTTACTGAGATACCGTTGGAACAAACTTCCTGAAGAAGTCGTGTCAGCTGCTACTCTGAACACCTTCTAGAAGAACTTGAGGTGTCTAGCCACCGGCTGCAAGAGGCTAGACAACCAAGTTTACAAGTAAGTAAGTACGTCGGGGAATATTGTTTATTCGTTTATTCAGTGAGATTGAACGTTGACCCCGTAGAATGTTTACATGTGCCGTTGCAAAAGCTAGACCAGTCCAGTATTGTCGTATTGGCTTATATTTCGACAATTTATGCCTGAACGGAAAAAAATTTTGGTAGTCGTTTTAGTGAAGTGAACTTATGCATTTAAAGCGAAACAAACGTCACGGTTTTGGGCTATGCACCTAAAAAAGTGAATAAAAACTATTTGCAATTACTTTATCAGAATGTTTTCTCAAAGTGAGATATTCCGGTCAAGTCTCCGTTTAACTGGCCCCCGCAGTGACGTATTAAAGGCTGCGTTAATTAAACGTCAGTAACGAAAGCTCTCAGTTAAATGCGCTGCTTAAGTCAGAAAGAGACTAGGTTAGTAAACAAAGGCCAAAATAGGTTACATAAGTTGACTTTGGACGCAATCAGCAAGGCCATATCCTACTAACAAGTATATGATTACGTGTTTACAAATAGATTTTCATTTGGTGAGCGAATGTCGTCAGACTACGGCACCAGTGACGTAAGGTTGTCTAACAGTATGGCGCGGCCCATCAAATTAACATGATGTATGCTCAACACGGGTTTCCTAGTAAACCACTGGCGTGATATTCTTAATTGTAGTTGCAAATGGTTATGCTTTAGTAACTGTTATAGGTACATAGGCTGAAAACCATGTCTTTTAATAGACGAATTTGCTTTCTTGCTTTCTTGTTTTATTGACACATATTTTTCTTACGAGTGAATTATCCAGCCATGTCCAAAGCGGTCGCCCGTACATGTAGCCCTGTTTTCACGTGTCACCCGGACACGATGCCAGAGAAATGCCCATCAGTGCACGCCGATGCTTTGAACATACCACGCTCCATCTGCATAAAACCTGCGCGTGTTTTGGTAACGTCGAGTGATTTCGGGTGGACGTAAATGGCAAACACGTGTTGTATTTAACTAAACGCCAGCAGTGGCGCGTCGTTATGCTACTGGGTCCTATTCATTACACTGTAGCGCAGCAAAATGCATCCATGC
Source organism: Lamellibrachia columna (assembly GCA_963662155.1). Classification (NCBI taxonomy): domain Eukaryota; kingdom Metazoa; phylum Annelida; class Polychaeta; order Sabellida; family Siboglinidae; genus Lamellibrachia; species Lamellibrachia columna. The sequence goes on from OY759270.1 coordinate 16,039,307, forward strand.
ATTATTACTTTGGCAGCCACTTTTTCGGAGACAGTTCAATGGGATGTATTCTCCTTTTTATTCATCCTACATCTTCATCTTATACACCTTCGGTATCCTACGTGTTATCCCTGCATTTTTTCAGTTTATTTCTCCACGTGCCATCAATTGCTCCACGCGCCATCTAATGCACCATCCACATGCCATCCATTGCTCCACATGCAATCCATTGCTCCACATGCCATCCATTGCTCCACCTGCCATCCGTTGTTAAACGTTCCATCCAATGCTTTACTCGCCCATTTCTCCAAATGTAATCCCGTTTACCCCCGCCGCATACCCTTTCCCGTCTCCTTCCTTTCCCTCCTTATTTCTCAATGTAAGTCCTCTCTCTGTCGTCCTCTACTTAATTTTCCGTCCCCTTTCTCGCTATCCCACACTCTCTCTTTCCCGTCCACTCCTTCCTAAAGTACTTTTTATATGCATTCCTTTCACGTTTAGTCTTCTTTTTGTGTTTTCCCAAATTGTCATGTTTTTGTTTTCTCAAGCTTCATACTTATTCGTCTTTTCATTCTCACCCCGTGGTTATCTTGTCCCACTTATCTAATCTCCATGGGTCTGCCTTTTGTCACCGCCCTTTACTCTTACATCTCTATATTTCGTCTACTCCCGGGTTTCTCGATTTCTCTTCTCCATCTGTACATTTAGTGATTGACTTCATCTTATCGAACACTACCAGTCTCAATAAATACACCAAACAGTCCACTGAAATAAGCAGCCAATGCGAATAATAGGGTATGTATTTACGCTATTAGATACAGCTGTAAGCTGTCTGGAGTAAAGTCAACGAGATCAAACCTTGTTGTGCAATTCTACGAGACAGTTCTCTTACGCTGGAACAGCAAATCACGTTGCTGTGCGGTTCGGGGTGCCAGAAATCCACGAAAGGAGACATTTTCTAAAAAATCAGCGGCAATATATTCGTTACGCGTAGGCCCTTCCTGAAACAATGACCTGTCCGCCATTTTTTTTATAGGTTACCTGTATTGCTGCTTGGATAGTATCTTGACTAGATCGTTCCTTATATGTCGAATACGTCAACACGACGTAATGTTAGTAAATACCTGGATTTGGATAGATCTGTTGGTTGTCCCGGTGGGCAAGATTCACCACCGAATGTGTATAGTTGCCGTACAATATGTGTCCAAACTTTACTTCCTGTCTCTCCAATACTAAGCTCGCTGTAGTCTCGATCAATCCAGCACCACAACCCGCGTGTTCAGTGTTCAGCGTTCACCTGGTTACTTGGTTAATTAAATGCGGGTCACCGAACATGAACCTGACATAGACGTACAGTTGGGAAATTACGGACGATAAAAATGCTTTCCAATACAGTAGGGACAGACACAAAATACGCGCGAGTGACAACAGACGCAAAGGAACTCGTCCTTTGTAAAAAATAAACAAACATGGCCGCATCGCGATGTGATCTAGAGGATAACTTGCCATGGGTTCAAAAATAATATTGTTATGTAATCTGCATTGTACGGATAGACATGTTATTATTACGATTATTCGTCACACGGCCAATTTAAGAAAGCAAGAAATGTTTAAATATTAATTGATTGCCATCCAAAGCAGACATAATATAATACAGACTGTTAACAATACACCAAATATTATCTCTGACATTTTTTTTACTCACAGCTTATAAGGCTTATTTGATTTTTCCACTTACATTAAAACTACTGTATTAGGAATTATGAACCATGCTGTCTTATTCCTAAGTGTTATATTTGTAAATATGTAAACTAAAATACAATGGAGTCTCTTTGTACTGTAGTCATCTTGTGACTATGTAATATATTATTTTTTTTACTTTAATAGGGTGGCTCCCATGTTAACGACATTTGATGTATTAATGGGAGTCCTTCTGACCTATCTTGAATTTTGTTTTTATAATGTTCATACACGAGACTGTGGGTCAAATAAGACGGCAAGTGAATAAGAAGAACAACTTGTCAGCCGAACAATGGTTTACCTATGTGTCGTCTGTCCTTGTGTAATAGATATCTGTAAATTATTTCGACGTGATGACAGTGTTAGCATTTACACAATCAATAAATAATGTGGTAAATTTTTTGTCGTGTTATGTGAGAATGAAAACTTATATACATCTACATTTTTTATTAAGGCTAATTTTTTAACGCTAACCTCTGGTTCGTCTACCTTCTTCTACATAAAAAAACAATTATGTTATGGATATTTTCATAACTGTTCCCTATTCAAACAACTTATGTTTCGTGTCCACTTAATCTCTTCCTCTTGGTGATCAACTGTTCACTTGTTCACCATACTCCAGTTAGGAATTCAAGTGACATTAGAACTCCTGTCAGAGTGGTTAAAAGTCAACATTCTCCATCGTAACCTGGACCTTTCTCTCGGTCTTTTTTCCGCCAACTTAAAGCTTATATGTTATAATAATTATATGTACTATATATACTAATGTATCTCAATTCTGGAACCAGTTTACAGGTCCTTCTGTAACTGAAGCCTTCTTATCAATGCGCCACTCCTGACAATTTCAATTAACACATGCAATATCAATAAGCCGGAAGTATGAACCTGACAGGCCTTTATGGAGGATACTAGCGCAGTAAACCCGGGTGGTCTAATCGCACTTGGAATCAGCTTGGTATTCCGGAGGTGATAAAGCTAAGTCTGGGGACGCGACCCGCTGACAGACGGCGGTTAGTGGAGACGGGCGTAGCGGAGGCCAGTCGTCGTTACAGGGCAGCCAATTCTTGGGGATAGAGGAACATCGCCAGGAGTTAGTGTCGTGGTGTATATTACAAGATCTACTTGCATTAACATCAAGGTAATACTTCCTACTGATGGTTTATCAGATCACCATTGTGTCGTTGTTGATTTGTGGTTGCAAGTCTAGAAAAATATCACATTTCGACCAATAGATAAAATTAACATAAATACTCTTCACGATGACCTTCAAATTCTGATATTTTGATCCGACCTAAATCTCCAATATGCGAGCTTGTTAATTAGTACCATGAAACATTAAGAAAACTCCTGGATAAGCATGTCCCTAAACAAACTAAAAGTGTACAAGTTCACCTTCCATCGCCATGGTTGTCTCTAGAAATAGTTGTAGCAAAACGTCGTCGTCGATATCTTGAAAGAATTTGGCGACGAATTCGTTCTCCACTTGATCGATCCCGTTATACCTGGTTCTCAGCCACGTGATCAAAATAACCCTACCTGTCGACGGCAGCCATGATGTGTGTCAAGCGGGTCAGTAGCGTCATTAGCGACCGCCATTGTTTCAATGAAAATTTACTCTCGCGCTTGTCAATAAATCATGAATTCGTCTGTGTCTACATAGAGGAAGAAAGTCAAATATGCAGAATCGCTAGATAATGTTACAAGGAACTGGTATCAGGCCAAATTAGAGTTGATTAATGGGGGAAGATCCGTAGGAAACGCCGAAGAAAGATTGGAACGTTGACCCCGACAGCCCTCCTTGTATTTCGTATCCTGACATTGTGCTTACACCAAGACTGCATACACTTTGAGCGACTTAAAAGGCTACACATCGCTAGAAGCCTACAACCCATTTTTTTTTGTGGTTGGGTGTCGGATTTGTGCTCAAGAGAAGTTAATGGTCATGTAGTTTTGACAGCGAAGATAAGTGCCCGACTCTTATCCGACTTGATCGCTCTAAGCCTAAAGCTAAGCATTTATGATAGTTATGTCAGTGATACTCCAGGCACGTTATACAGCCAGTTGATAGTTGATTTAATCCATTTATTATGTAACTTGATTTTTATTTAAACCATTAATTTAAATTATTTCATTTGTTTAAATGATTCAGTGATTTTTTATTGCTTGCTTGCCAGGATGGTATGATTCTACTGACAGGCCCTGCCCCCGGCTCCTGACTCGGTTGTCAGCGGCTAAATCCCTGTCTTAAGCCCAAAAGTGTCTGGTTGTGTGCATGACCTAATTTTTTTACGTATTAAAATAGACTGTAATAATAATTATAACAATAAAGCAATGGTGTTTTGTTATCATTATGATAACAGTTGTGTGTTAAAACCTGATTATCTTTGTTAGAACTACTGGTACATTAAAATTTATTTACTTCATAAGTCAACATAAATAACTAAAATTTTTATTAAACAAAATTACATTAAGGAATCCTTTATTTTCCAATGAATCAAATTATTATGCAATTACTTGTTATGTTGTATAATGTGTCGGAATGCCAACAAATGCATTTCATATTTCATATTGCTGCTGCTTCTTCTTTTCAGGTTCGTCATTAAGGTTGAGCAAGACTCCACTACAACCCTGCATTGTAGCCGATAAGGATGGCAACATTTTAGCAGCTCATTGTACATGCATGGCTGGTGCACTCGTGCTGGAGCTGTTATGTTCTTCGTCAACTCTGCAGCAGTCGACATCCGCAACAGTCGTACAGTGAAACTTGTAGAAAACATCAACTTCAAATCGGCTAAATCTTTGAAGAAGGACATTGACTGCGCCATCTCACGGACACCAAATAAACCAACAAAAGCGATGACACTGCCTGACGTACCACCACCCAGTGGTGATGAGCTGTCAACGTTATTCAAAGGGCTGCACGAAAGTGGGACCAAACCTGTCATTCTGTCCTTCATACCGAGCTATGCAGACGGATACATCCCTAGACAGCTTAATCCGGAATACCCACGGCTACTGTCTGAACTTCGAGATGAGAATTCGTTCCAGCTAGACAAAGACAAATTGCTGCAAAAGTATGACAATGTCTTTGCCTCAATTTCTGTAACTTTGGAAGAGTCAAGACTTGTGGAAGAAAAGACGAGACAGCAATCTGATTGCAGAGAGTTTGTAGGTTTCGCACAGGACGCATAACAATATCTAGGATGAAGGCAGTTTGTAAGACGAGTGTGGATAAACCAGCAAAGAGCTTAATAAAAGCAATCTGCTACCCAGAAACGATCTGCTTCAAAACAAGTGCGACCCCGTGGGCCGTGACCATGAACAGGAAAGGTTAACATCAAACGAGAGAGAAATGCAGAGAACCCAAGACAGTTTCAAGGTGGAGAGGTGTGTTGTTTTTATCAGCAATGAATATCCATTTATTGGAGCATCCCCAGACTCTGTAGTCGAATGCAACTGCTGCGGTAAGGGAACCGTTGAAATAAAATGCCCGTATTGTGTAAGGGACAAAGTGGTAGCTGACTGTGTGGAAAAGGTGACATGCCTTGAGAATGAATGGTAAGATACAGCTGCACAAATCACACCAGTACTATTATCAAATCACACCAGTACTATTATCAAATCACACCAGTACTATTATCCAATCACACCAGTACTGTTATGAAATCACACCAGTACTATTATCAAATCACACCAGTACTATTATCAAATCACACCAGTACTATTACAAAATCACACCAGTACTATTATCAAATCACACCAGTACTGTTATCAAATCACACCAGTACTATTATCAAGTGCAGACCTAGACATTCGTGTTTAATGTTGACTATTGTGACTTTGATATGTAACAAGATTTAACAAGATTTGCCATCCAAATCAAAGGCCCAGATGGCAAGTGGACAAGGAAGCCATTGGCTTATCGAGAGTCCAACAATGTTAATCTACTTATAACCCGCCCTCCTGAGATATGTGTCAACCTTGTTTTTAAACATATTCACGCTGCTAGCAGTTACACAATCTGTAGACAATTTGTTCCTTTCATTTATTGTCCGCTGTGAGAACGAGTGCTTCCTGATGTCCAATCTACATTGATCCTTTACTAATTTTACTTCATGTCCTCTAGTTCTGCTATCCTTCTTGAATGAGAAAAACATATTTCTATCAATATTTTCATACCCATTCAATATCTTAAAAATATAAAAAATTTAGACAGAGGAAGGTCTACACGTGAGCAAGCAAAGCCAGAACGTGATCTTTGGAAAGAAATTTGCGGGCGATCAAGCACTTTTTCAAAAGTGCTGTGTTGCCTGAACTAGTTGGAAAGTATTTTTCCAGACTTCACCCAGCAACATCAGCTGCTGTAGACGCACCATCGACTAGTAAGTCTGCCCTGGTGAATGATGACCAGGAACTGTTTTGTGTGTGTCAGACACCGCATGACGAAACCGCAAATTACATTGGTTGCGACAATGGTGACTGTAAGCTGAAGTGGTGTCACTTTCCGTGTGTGGGCATCAACCGTGCTCAAAAGGAGAAGTGGTATTACACTGAATGTAGAATATATGTAGACTCAGTTCAGCTCGTCTAAGAAAACAAAGATAAATTCACATATGAAGTGAACTTTGACAAATGATGATGTGGAACTTTTTTTGTGTCTGAGACATTGTATGATGAGACACAAACTACATTGGTTGTGACAATTGTGACTATCAGCTTAAGTGGTGTCACTTTCTACTTCGGTATTTATGTTGTTGTGTTGCAGAAAAAAATGAGAGTCAGCCAGATGTATCGTGTATCCTTCCCACGCAGCAATCTTTGGCAATATAATATGATATCACATCATTTCTGTTTTTCTTTCTTTTCCACTTGTCCTTTGAAGAATGTTCAGATTAAATGACGTGCATTATCGTTTACTTGCTACAAGTCCGGATCATTGCCCGGCCGCTTGGAAGACAGCTGCGTCTGTGAACTACACAAAGACGTGAGACGTAAAAGACAATGACGACCCTTTGATGCGTCTCTGTCTAGTCGCATCCCGTCCCATCTAATTATCTCCGACGCGCTACTAACATCCAATGGGTATGTATTATGCATAATTAAGCCGGGGGCAATGTGTAATTAGCTTATAGGCACATGCGACCACTGTGGCTCGAATCTGGTCTCTGGTGTGATTCCAGCGCCGATGGCTACGTTGGTTCGACGATCTGCCGCTTAGCATGATTGAACACGATTGCCGTCGAAAACAAAACACGTTTGACGGCATTGGCCACCAAAGGTCGTATGTACGGCCCTTGGTAGAGAATGAGTTTTTATGTTTAAATAAAACCCAGTTAAGCTAATTTGTGTTAATAATTTCCCTTCTTAATCGCAAACACATTGTAACATAAATGAGTGGCTAACTGTCAACAAACTATCTCTTAATATAAGCAAATCTAAATATATCTTGCATAGCAATGTCCACAAGAAACTTAATCCGCTACAAATCAAAATTAATGGTATACCAATTGAAAAATTGGCTTTTTAAACAAATAAAAATATTTTTTACCAACATGCATTAAATTAATACTGTACAATTCATTAATTATTTCACACATAAGCTATTGTATACTAGCATGGGGATACCAGTGTGACCGGTTAATTAAACATTCAAAAGAGAGCTCTTCGATTAATAAATTTAACTAAATGCAATGCACATACGAACCCTCATTAAAAAAAATTCAAAGTACTAATATGACATACTACGTACACAAAAAAAATTTTTTTATTACTAATTCAAGCACCATAAAATACCTGCATATTTACAACACTTACAGTTGCAATCCAATACAAGCATTCACCACCACAACACCCGTGGCAGCAACAACATACATCACAACACACGTGGCAGCAACAACATACATCACAACACCCGTGGCAGCAAGAACATACATCACAACACCCGTGGCAGCAACAACATACATCACAACACCCTTGGCAGCAACAACATACATCACAACACACGTGGCAGCAACAACAAACATCACAACACCCGTTGCAGCAACATCGAACATCACAACACCCGTGGCAGCAACAACATACATCACAACACAAGTGGCAGCAACAACAAACATCACAACATCCGTGGCAGCAACAACATACATCACAATACCCATGGCAGCAACAACATATACCACAACAAACGTGGCAGCAACAACAAACATCACAACACCCGTGGCAGCAACAACATACATCACAACACCCGTGGCACCAACAACATACATCACAACACACGTGGAAGCAACAACATACATCACAACACAAGTGGCAGCAACAACAAACATCACAACACCCGTGGCAGCAACAACATACATCACAATATTCGTGGCAGCAACAACATACATCACAACACACGTGGCAGCAACAACATACATCACAACACACGTGGCAGAAACAACAAACATAACAACACAAGTGGTAGCAACAACAAACATCACAATACCCGTGGCAGCAACAACATACATCACAATATTCGTGGCAGCAACAACATACATCACAACACACGTGGCAGCAACAACATACATCACAACACACGTGGCAGAAACAACAAACATAACAACACAAGTGGTAGCAACAACAAACATCACAATACCCGTGGCAGCAACAACATACATCACAATATTCGTGGCAGCAACAACATACATCACAACACACGTGGCAGCAACAACATACATCACAACACCCGTAGCAGCAACAACATACATCACAACACACGTGGTAGTAACAACATACATCACAACACACGTGGTAGCAACAACATACATCACAACACCCGTGGCAGCAACAACACATACACAAACAGAATAACAAACGAATTTGCAAAAACATGTATAAGGTATAAAATACCGCTTTTTGTAAACAACACTCCACAATCAATAAAAAGCAAAATACAAACACACAGTTCAAAGGGATTCACAAACAATGTTAAGTCGTTTTACCTACAGATTTATCAAGAACAAAGCACGATACTGAACTGCTACATATGCCAACAAATGCAGTGATTATACACACCCCGTGCCCTGTCATCATATATGCGAATAGATACGCAACTTGTTGTCTCTGATGTATTGCTGGTGGACCAAAATTATAAGATATACTAACCACAGACAACTAATTATATCGCGCTATACCCGTAAGAAATATAAAATACCTATCTTCCGCAAGCACATTAAACGTATGAGATTATATGTCATACCTTTTATATTTTGCATTCTCAAATAAATAATGCGTTGTTTAATATGTAAATTACATGACAATGCTGTTGATGTATTCCACTGTATTTGTGAAGTGCAAATTATGGGTCTCAATAAACGAGTATTGTATTGTATTGTATTGTATTATATTGTAATGTCCAGTGGGACGTCTATCTTCCTTACGTTTGAAGAGAACGTCTGCAAAAATATTCTCACAAACATCCAATAGTATTATTTTGTTTTAAACCATCAATTTGTTCCCCTCTTGAGTTTATAGTGTATATGTTCTTCATACCTAGAATGTTCATCACAGCTGAGCTATTTCAACTTTAATTTTGCTTAATATACATACTTTATTAATAATATATGCATATTAATTACCCACTCGACAAAAATGTCTAGATCGTGTGATAGGCTGTGTTGATCTTCACCTTTTTCTTGTACGTTTTGTCGTCCGCCAATTTGAGAACTTCGTTGTTCGTGACCTCCTCCAGGTAGTTTATATATTAGGTTAATCGATCCCTGTGCTACATGAAATCTTTAGTCAATAATGTCCAACAGTGCAAAGACCGAATCCTGCTGATTATCACTGCAATATCACACAACCAACGCTACTAAAATCATTATCAGTGTTATCACGGGAATACGCTAATACCGTATCAGTACAACCGAGCCGTCCCAGATATCTGCACGGATTTAGAGCAAGATTCCATGAAATGGAATACATTAATTAATCAATTATTAAACGCACTAAATAAGTTGTGTTTATCTCAAAATGGCACGTTGCACCAATTAATAAAACATTACTAAATTCAATAGCACACTCAACATGATTATGGTCAAGCAGAGTATTTTAGAAGGTATATTTGTCTAAAACCAAGATATTTTAACCTCACATGTGTATCACATCAAACAAAATATTAAGGTCTACTTGCTACGTCATCGAGTACATGTTGGGGTTTGTGAAAATATAACATTGTTTTTGTAAAACGGTTATGAAAGAATTGTTTAAAAAGATGGTATGCAGGTTATTTTTGGCATGGATGTATGGATAACAAAGCAAGATCTGCTAGGTGTAACCTCTACAAATACACACTTTATAAGAAAATGTGTCTTCATTGTTTTGCATTTTATATACAATAGAAGACAAATGTCTACAGTTTTATATTAGTAAAATTGGTCGTTTGAAAATCCTTTTGGTAATGTTTTTTTCTCAACCACACGCTTCACTCCGGATACTCTCGCACTAAAATACTCTCGCACTAAAATACTCTGGCACTAAAAGTTAAATATTACAGCAACGAAGATAAAAACTCGTCAGTGCATTCTTCTATATAATCTCTTCCATGCGGAATTATACCTTCCTTTGAAACAATGTCTACCAAGTGAAATCTCAATTAATGCATCTTAATTTATGGTGTGAAATTATGCAATTCAATATGCAGTAACATAAATGGGAGCAGAAGTTTACAAGGATTTTGAAAAAATATACAAGCTAGATCTTCTTTGTATATATTAGGTCTAAAAAATAAACATTACAAATTAAATAATTGTAAATGTTAGTCATTATTAATTATATTTTTGTGTAAGAAAATTCCGTATAATAACTTCTGGTTGTGGTGAACAATTAGATAAGTGTTGCGAATTGTGTTGTATATTATTTCCTTTTAATGTAATTTGTTACATAACTTAATCACACACCACGATTAGCATTGGCGCATGATTTACTCTGTTTGTGTGAAAAGTTAAAACTCGTGTCCTTTGGTAACAGAATAACTTCACACTCACTCAGTGCCAGTGAGAAACATTGGACTCCATCGTGAGTATTGAGTCTACAGTCACAACAATACATCCCAACACCTGAGTGAGTGAGTTGAGACGACGAAATTCGCTTCCTCTGTAAGTCAGTTTGGCGCTGTCATACGACTAACCAATTAAGCATTTATAAATATATCCACCGTTATTATATATATATATATATATATATATATATATATATATATATATATATATATATATATATATATATATATATATATATATATATATATATATATTTATTTATATATATATATATATATATATATATATATATATATATATATATATATATATATATATATATATATATATATATAATCTGCAAAGGGCCCTTTCTACACCCTTCAACGAGATAACCATGGGTGTTGACATGAACGCATAACGCGCAACGTAGTAAACAACAATTTAACAAGATTTAACAAGATTTAACATCCAAGCCAAAGGCCCAGATGGCAAGTGGACAAGGAAGCCATTGGCTTATCGAGAGTCCAACATTTTTTCACACGTGTAACCCGCCCTTCTGGGATATTTCTCAATTTCGTTTTAAACATGTTCACGCTGCGAGCAGTCACACAGTCTGTAGATAATTGGTTAATTGGTTCATGTATTGTCCTCCGTGAGAATTAATTTTTCTGATATCCTATTTACACTGATCCTTCACTGACGTTACTTCGTGTTCTCCGGTTCTTCTAACTTTCTTAAAGGTACTTAATAATTTTTTTTTGCTAGCCTCATTTCAGATTAATTTTGCAAAAACAAAACCTACCTAGTATCCACTACAACAGTCTAGCTCGTCTTTCTTGGTAAAATCATGGACATATATTTACTGGACTGCCAGCTTTGCGCGTGCCATGCGTTGCGCCTCTGGTGGAGTTTGTGTTAGCTGCTTGGGCTCGACAGTTTGTATTGTTTACTTCCGGTCTCACTTCGCAACATGGAGCTTGACATCGATGCGATTCTTGCGGTAAGTTAAATGTTGATTTTGTTGTACAGTTTACATTTTAAGTCAAAGCACCTCTAGTCTAGGTATATCTTTCTTTCATGAAAATAATGTGATAATTTATTAAATGGTATGCGTTTGAGGCGGCTGGATTTTTAGAAGGGGACATCTCAGGCTCAGCCAGCGTTTGAGTAATATGCTATAGTAGTTTTGGAGTTGAATGACTCATTCCTTAAGATATGACAATTTAGCTTCTGTGTGTGCAGGAAAATTAAGGTGGATGGGTATCCCAAGAATTGGATGGCATGTTCTGTATTAAGGGTTGTTTGTTTGTGTTAGCAGGGAGTAGAGAGACAAGAGTTATAGCAACATTTTTCTCTGCCTCTGTGTAATATGATTTTGTCTGCTTCTGGATAATCTGAACATGCATGTCTACCTTTTGTAAAAATAACTGATTCATTCTGTCCATAGGCCACATCAAGTGCAGCTACCCTTAGGCGAGCGACTTTAAAAAAAACCACCAACCCTATTCTCACGCCTGATGGATGCTACTACTTTTAATATGTGCGTGCGTGCGTGCGTGCGTTCGTATGTTCTAACAACTGTCATCACATGGTACACAATCTCTTCATTAATAAAGTAATTTAAGATTTAACTCAAAATATATAATAATGTATAAGATTTAACTCAAAATATATAATTACGTAATGTTTTATTACAAAGCGTATTATACATTTAACTTAATTGCACAAATACTGTTGAGTAATGTTGAACATAGAATACTTAATTCCTGATGTTGAATACCTTATTTGTTTAAGCTTCCAAAGCTGCAGTCACACTCGAGAAGCTGGTGAGGGACAAGACCCTGTGCAAAGACATCAGGAAGCTGTCCATCCAGTACCAGACCTCCAGCATTGAGCCTTTGAGGGCTTGTTATTCACTTTGCTTCAAATGTGTATGCTTAATTTCATATAGTTATTTGCAGCTAGAGTAAGTGAAGACAGACACTTTGTGATATTATTATACATATAAAACATACATACTTGTAGGGCCTACTTAGCTTTACAGAACTTTACACACAGTGACACAGTTACTCACTGATTCAGGCTCTTTAACCGGTATATATATGTGAATCTGCAACATCACTGAGCAGTTATTAATCAATCAATTACACTACCAAGAAACTTACCATGTTTGAAAGGATCATCTGTGAAATGCCTGGAGCAGATCTTGGAATTGTCAGCATTATAGGCAATATAGCCATTGTCATTGAAGCTGCTGTCGACTCTTATTGGTGGCATGCACAAACGGGCTCTCCATTCGGTTCCCTTCGGTAGACAATGAAAAGACGGTAGCATCCCAGTAGCCCCCGTGTCTCTAGCCCCTGTCCCAGTAGCCCCCGAGGTGTGAGAATTGAGTGCCAGTAGCCCCCCGAAGTGTGAGAATTGAGTGCCACTAGCCCTCCAGTCAGTATGCTGTTGATTTAACACACCCCCTCTTTCTAGATATTTCTAATTGTAGGAAGAGTTAATCATTTGAAGGGTCGACCATTTGAAGCTCCATGTAACTTTCACACATCAATTGTGTGGTATGAAAAGCTCACTGTCCTAAGAGTTAAAGTAAATCCTCTACATAAAGCTTGTTAGAGGTGAGCAAAACCCAATTTAACTCACACATAAAAGCTAATTGCCCTGATCCAGGTAAAAGCTATTGAAAGTCAATTGCCCTAACTTTTAACTGAATAAACTATTGATTGTGGATTTGTGGTGTTCTGTGCCTGTCAGTTTACACATTTCTAGCCAATAAGGAAAGGATATGTTGAGCTGCTCTGCTGAGTTTCATGTTGAATTTTATATTTGAGTTCGGAATGACACGTGAAACATGGCTGCAAGTGTTGAGTTCATCGAATGTGCTAGGGGACTTCCTGTTGCTGTTTTGACCAGTTATACCTATCACAAATCCAAATTGAAAGCGTTGACAAATGGCATGAAGTTCAGGGATGGGGGCTAGGGGTACTAGACCAAGACGATCCTCTGCATTTTGCACTTGTGCAAGCGCAATTGACTATGCAGCAGATGCTGCCAACGCTTATTGACATTTTGATCTGTGCAACTCGAACGCCATTTACATTCAAACGGCGACGCCGGAAGTAAACAACTCAATGTGTCCGCGGCGGGCGCAAAATCGAACTCGTTCGCGCATAGCGCGGAGCTGGCAGTCCAGTAAATATATGTCCATGGTGAAATTTCGTAACTGTGTCATGTGATCGGCGAGAGGATGGAAGTCACGCTCATGATCAGCATTGACCCACACAGTGCTTACCATTTTGTATATCCACTATTTTGATCCTTACCAGATCTAACGACTAAAGTAATTTATTTCGATGATTTGAACAGAAATATGCATTTTAAAAATTAAATTGACTGCGGATGTTACATAAACTATTCACACACTTCATATTTAGACGCCAATGAACCGGATTTGCGATAGGTTGAGGAAGCAGTTTTAAGTGAGAAAAATGTCTATCAATATTTTCATACTCATTCAATGTCTTAAATGCAATATATAAATTTGATCTCCTCCTAACCTCTTTGTCACTAGGGTTGTTAACATATGGCATATTATAGGGAATTATTAGCCTTCGACACATCAACCGGTACAACCGACCAATCACTACGCTTGTCTGTCGACCAACTGCTGTTGCCTTGGAGTGACCACGCTGGCGAGCTATGCACATATTGTGACATCAGCACTTAATGGGTTCCCCTGACTTGGTCTACACCCATTTCGTCTACTCTGTATACCTTGTCAAAGTGCGAAGTACACACTAATTGGTCTACTCGTGTTTGCAAGGTATACCCCAATTGATTATGTAATCACACTGTACACAGCTAAGAGCCATGTGATGGCCTCTGTTCAAACAGTTCCTTCGTAATGTAACTTACTTAAAGTATTAACAACTAAGCCAAATTTTAATTATATTTTATTGGTTTATTCAAATGTATTGAATAGGCAACTGAAACTGGATTCTGATTAACTCGCAACAGCTCTGTGTAGAGGCATTTACTTGGTTATGTCATTCAATAATATCTTACTGCAATTTACTCTTCACTCAATGTGTGAAAATTAAATTGGGTTATGCTCACCTCACACAAGCTTTATGAAGGAGACTTCATTTAAATCTTACTGCACTGAGTTTTCTACTAAATGTGCGAAAGACGGTTACGTGGGGCTTTGAGTAACTAACATCAGTGAAGCCACGAGAACTGCAATAGACCAACTGGGGCATAACAGGGTAGACAAATGTGACAAAAAGAAGGGGGAGAGGGAGGGAGGGAGGGAGAGAGAGGGGGGTGTTGGTGGCGAGATTATTTCTTCTGCACAACCTCTACCATTCTGCAAGAATTGCAGGAATTATGACTGAAACCAATTGGCGACGATCAAAATTAAGCCCAGTTTATGGCTGCAAATCACATGGCTTATCAGAAGTGCATACGTATGGTATAAAATATATTTTAATAACACGCTGTACTCCAGAAATAGAATGTGGCTGTGAAGCCGACCATTGAGTCTGACGTGGGTGTGGAGTGATATGACGTAGAACGATAAGTGAAGGAGAACGAAATAACAAGAAACACAGAAATAACTAAGCAACACACACGCTCGGGATATAAATGTGTTACCGTTTTGTGTATGCAACTGTACAGTCAGAAGTATTTTGCACGAATAAAGGGTTCAACTAAGAATGTCTTATGCAAACCTTGGTATTAAGCAGAGATTGGCCAAAAACGGACTCACAGGAGTTCCAATGCGGCGAAACATCAGCACACGTTAAAACCTACAACTACGTTTACTTACAGTTAAGTCCGTCTTCACAGTTTTCCTTTGGCAGCTATTGGATATACACAAACTCATCCACAGTCCGCACTGGCGGAGATACACTGCTTCGTGTGGCTGCCAGCGGTGCTGATGCATATAGTTAGTACTGCAAGGTGATGCTCCGTAAACGAATCCAGTCGTGCTGACGACAGATGCAGGATGTCGTGAGACCGTGATTGATGACGGTTGAACCGCCGAGATGGACAGACAGGGGGCCCGAGTGATGAGTTCGGGAGACGTCGAGAGCCGAGGCCAGGCCGCCCCCAACGGTATCATCGACAACGACACCACATCAAGTGCCAGATAACAAAAACCTATTAACCTTGCTATCGGACAATATTTTTTACAGTACGTCGACTATAATTATGTTGTAATCATCACACAGCTTACAAATTACATTATTCTGCGTAGGCTTGGTTAATTACGTTTTGCAATTTACTTCGTAGAGTTGTGGTACGAATATTCTGTTCGTTCTTTCAAATTCTATTTCACGGTAGCGTCGTGATTCTTTACTCGTCAATGGCAACTTTTATAACAAAACTGGATCCCCTCACAATATTTTATTTTCCGATTGACTCCATGCAGGATTTCATTGAAGGGCACGTCACAGTTAGAAGAACGGTGAGTTCGCCAGAAGCCCAGTGGTTTCCATATATCATAATATGCAATTTGCTTTAAGTAGCAGTCTTGTTAAGCTGATTTGTTTCAACAGTCTCAGAAGTCTGGATTAATGAAAATGGTCCTACCAAATGTGACTGTGAAGAGGAACCTCAGAAAATGCAACATATCCTAGAATGCTTTCTCCTACCAGAGCCATGCAGACCAAACGAATTGGTAGTTTTTAACCTCTATGTCCGTGTATATGTTTTGCAATTGCATAGGAAAATTGCTATTGCTATCTATTATGTCGGCCTCGTTGAAACAATAAAGCGTTACCCGAAGAGAAATGTTGGTACCGTTTGAATGACCTACGAAATTCCCGACCACTGGCGTGCAAGACAAGCTTGTTACGGTCTGATCTCCATACTAACCCAATCGATGCCATATTGTTTTCACAGCGATTGCCCGCTCCGTAAAACTGTTGAACGGTCGAAAATCAAGGCACACAGGCGCAAGCCAAACTCAACACGAGTAGACAAGAAGAATGAAAGCTACGTTGATGGATGTCGTCGATAATGTATTACACAGGTGAAACAGACTGGTACAGACGTGGTGAACGCCGGAAGTTCCGCCGAAAGCAGGAACGAATGTGATGTTTAGGAGAGGCTGCGTTTCGCATCAGGGGGTTTGAACCGTAACTCTTGCAAGTGTTATTTTTATCAATTTAATCTCACATCATGTAAAGCGATATTCACAATCGCCCAGAGCGTTTTATTTT
This sequence comes from Lamellibrachia columna, assembly GCA_963662155.1. NCBI lineage: Eukaryota > Metazoa > Annelida > Polychaeta > Sabellida > Siboglinidae > Lamellibrachia > Lamellibrachia columna. Next base: position 16,056,276 of record OY759270.1, read on the forward strand.
CTGACGACAGCCGTGAGAGTTGGCCGAAATGTTCGGAAGGCATGTCAAACAAGTGTCTTGAGAGGTTATGTAATCATGTCGAATATCTCGTTCGAAAAACCCGGAACGTCGATCCATTCATGGCGATTTGTTTATCGTTACACATAGTAAATAAAACAGTTGATACGCGAGGGTGTAGACGAGGGTAGGTTCTTGCATGGCGCGTATCCAGTCCATGAGACTGTTCAAAGCACTTTACACTTCATCCCGGGCAGCTGATCATTCCAACACCATCTCAACGTCTCTGGGAATCATGCAGCCACGCTGCAATTACTGCGCGTAAGCTATTCACTTACATATCCACCTCTGTCCATAGCCATGTATTCATTTATACAGCTGAATGAAACGTGGGGTGAACTAAATTACCAAAGCTTCGAAACGGCAGCAAGGGGATACGAACCCAGGTTTTCCCGAGTGTTTGACGCTTTATCCGGCACGCCACCGAGCCCCACGATGTATGCATAGACGCCACCGCCACCGCCACCGCCACCGCCACCGCCACCGCCACCGCCACCGCCACCGCCACCGCCACCGCCACCGCCACCGCCACCGCCACCGCCACCGCCACCGCCACCGCCACCGCCACCGCCACCGCCACCGCCACCGCCACCGCCACCGCCACCGCCACCGCCACCGCCACCGCCACCGCCACCGCCACCGCCACCGCCACCGCCACCACCGTAGAAGACTGACTCCCGGAGTAAGTTACAATACCACAGTTAAATGCATTTGGAAATACGCCAGAAAGATCGTTTAGGCATCATGACAAACATTTCAAATAGCAAACAAGTTCATCTAATTTAGCTAATAAATGGCCATGCACACAACTTGTAAGACTGATAAAAAATCCGTAAGATAACAAACGAACTCGTATATTTATCTACTTCCGCCGGTTTGCTGCGCATGGTCAAAAGGAACTCGCCGTGCAAACTGGGATATATCTTCGGACTGAATACCAAGCGCGGTATTTCGGGAAACGCCGGAAAGGACACTAAAATGAGTAATACTAATTTTATTTCGTAAGCCTGAATAGATTCTTTAATATATAAACTTCCCCTCCCCTTCTTCCTATTCTATCTCTCCTAAACATTACGTATCCTGTCAGTCTTAATTCAGCATCCGTCTTTGTTGGCCTATGATTCGGTTATACCAATTATGTTAGGGTCAATATCTTCTACCATAATGTTTAATTCGTTTTTTTTATTTAATATGCTCCCTGCATTTAAACACACGCATTTATGACCAGCTTCAGAAATGTTTTCCGGACGTTTTGATACTTGTCTGTGTTTACTAATGGCTTCTTGTTCTGTTTGTATCAGCCCTCCCAACAAAATATCCCCACAAATCCAACTTCCTCTTCCCTACATAGCTGCTGAACTAGTGTGCCATTACCATCCTCCGGCAATTTCGATATTCCTGACACCTGCTTCCCATTATCAGTAGAATCCCTGACAGAATTACCTACTCAACCCGTGTCTGCTTAAGTGTTCTGACTAACTGCCTATATTTCCTAACTACGGCAGTTGTGCCCTCCCTTTCCGCGTCATTAGTCCCAACGTGTACTCAGATAGTTCCCCCCTTATATTGGTAGTTGTTTTCCGGAGGATGTTTCCTATGCAGTTCCTGACTCTTTCCTTGTGTTGTGTTAGTGTGTCCTCCTTGTGATCTTGCCTTGCCATTACATATTGCTGGCGTTAGTGTAAGTATGTATGTATGTATGTATGTATGTATGTATGTAAGGGAGAGGGAGATAAAGAGGTAGGGGGAGGAGGGAGGGGGAAGAGAGAGGGACAGAGAGAGGGACAAAGAGAGAGAGAGAGAGAGAGAGAGAGAGAGAGAGAGAGAGAGAGAGAGAGAGAGAGAGAGAGAGAGAGAGAGAGAGAGAGAGAGAGAGAGAGAGAGAGAGAGAGAGAGAGAGAGAGAGAGAGAGAGAGAGAAGGGGAGAGAGAGACAGAAACACATACACAGCTGTCAATGGCGTGATAATTTATAGCTCGTTGTCGCAGTAATTGTCGCATTCATGAATGATTATGTCGCTGCGACGCCACGAGACTTGTAAATAATTGAATGGCGTGTGCCGGACCTCCCCATGCGAGAAAGGGTTACCTGTGCGCGCCACCCGGAAGTCAGGCCCGCCCGTCCGACACCCGGCCTCCCGCCGTACCGCCTTCGCATCTGCCCAACGAATGTCCAGTTGGAAACATACTTGACATTCAAGAAATGCACTTTCGATGTACTCTGGTTGTGTTGATGGCGTTGTCTGGTTTATTGAGATTTAATTGCACCTAACAAGAGTACCGTCCATAGCAACAAGAGTACCGTCCATAGCAACAAAGCCCAGATGGAAAGTGAACAAGTAAGCCATTATGGGGAGTTCAATATTACATTAGTTAGAATTGTTTTAACCCATTTATCATCCTCCGTGATATATAAAAATTGTCTTAAATTCAAACAACACTTCTCTTTTACAACCGCTACTTAGTGCCCAACAGCCCTACCTTCATTAAATTGTATAAAAGTATTATCTCAATATTTTTCATAACCACTCAGTATCTTAAATACCTACATTAGGTCACTCCTCTAAATTGACTCATCTCTGGTTTTGTTGAACTTTCATATTTCCGTATTATGGAACGCACTCTATTACTGGACGTGCAATCTAGAAACGAAATGCACTCTAGCACAGGCGTGCCACTAGTAGCGCATATTTGCCCACATCGGAACGCTCTGCCTCTTAACATGCCGATCTCCCGGTGGTCTTACGATAGTCGTAAGCTGATCTTTAGCCATGTCTGGGGCTTACTGTGCCAACCAATTCCTATAATTTTGTTCAGATTATATTGGTACCGTTTGTCCAGCTGACCGCTTCTGCCTAACATAGGGCTTTTCGTTTGTTTTAATGTATTAGCCTGTGCTTGTTTTTTAGTTTTGTTACGTCTTTCTTGTGTCTTTATTATATTTTGTGATCAAAACATGCCCATGAGTCTAATTATTTGTATTGCTGTTTCATGCGCGATCATATAAAACAAAAATGTGCTTGTATGTACTGATCTAGGAGGACCACGGTGGATATAAGTATTGTTACTTTTCTGTGCCATCTGTGCGTTTTATACTGTAATTGAACTATGTATGTGAGTGGATTCCACCAAAATGCACACATACATACATACATACATCCATACATACATGCATGCATGCACGCACGCACGCACGCTCGCTCGCACGCACGCACGCACGCACGCTCGCACGCACGCACGGCACGCACGCACGCACGCACGCACACACACACACACACACACACACACACACACACACACACACACACACACACACACACACACACACACACACACACATACATACATGCTGGCACTGCCTGGTAACAAAGCTTCCCTCAAATATATGACACATAGAACTATGAACAATGTAAACCGCCATGATTACCTTCAGATGCGACGCGATATCCGTTACTTTCAGCGATGGTGTCCGACTATCTCCCTTGTAACACACGTGTCTTCAACAACACGATTGTCAAACACCAAGAGAATAATTGTAAACTATATCAATTATAACTGCTGCAGTAAACACACAACAAAGTCACGGGTTGAAACGATTCAGACATAATCCAGCATCAAACTTGCAGGGTTCGTTAGCCACCAATGGGACTCCGATCCATTTGCCGAGCTGCAGATACAACACGCTCACAAAGCGCTCGGACCGGCTCAGCTGCTAATGTTTGTGACCAGACGTAGCCAAAGTGCTAATGTCATTTATTGTGTTGCATAAGCCGGCGACATCTCCAAGTCACTCGGACACCGGGTCAATTATGCAGATGAAGACATCTGTTTCCCTTTCAGCCGCGTGACAGCCTATATCAGCTGTGAAATCGTTGGCGTCAGATACTGTGCTGAAGGGATCTCTATAGACACACGAGTTATTTGGGGATAGCAACACATGTGTGCAACGGACATATGAGTTATTGTGATCCAGTAACACCTGCGTATAGCGGACACACAAGCTATGACAAGGTAGTAACACCTGTGTATAGCGGACACACGAGCTATTACTAGGTAGTAACACCTGTGTATAGCAGACACGAGTTATTATATGATAATACACCTGTGTATAGCGGACAAACGAGTTATTATGGAATAGTAACACCTGTGTATAGCTGACACACGAGTTATGGGTTAGTAACACTTGTGCATGGCGGATACACGAGTTAGTATGCAATGACAAATGTAACGAAAAAATGTATCATTACTATGCAATAAAACATGCGTAACTAACACACTATTCATTACGATATGTGTAGCAAACAAATGAGTCATTGTGGCGCAATAGCACATGTGTAACGGACAAATGAGTAATTACGATGCAGTAACACCTGTGTGTACGGACACAGTTTTGGGACCAAGTAAATACTACGTGTGCTCTTATCGGAGAGGTGTCGTCAGGGATTCGTGCTGTGTATTTATCGATGCTTGTACACGTGGCTTATGGTTACAGAAGAAAACTTGCTAGAAAAATTAGTTAGCTCTCTTTATTAAATTTGTCAACATGCATCATTGTTATGCATGTGGTAAAACTTGTGGGACGCGTGGCAACACGACAGCTTTGTGATTACTGAGCAGTCATGATGTTTGGTCATTATGTTTATGGGGGGACGGACGTGTCAACTAAAATGAAGTCTTTCACTCAACTGCATTCACGAGTCGAGCGCCAGGAAGGCATGGGTCGAACCAGCCAGCTCACTGGGCGATAACATGTGTGGGTCGCACCAGCCAGCTCAGTGGGTGGAAAAATGCATGGGTCGCACCAGCCAGCCCACTTGGTGGTAATATGCATGAGTCACACCAGCCAGAACACTGGGTGGTAACATACATGAGACGCACCAGCCAGTTCAGTGGGTGGTAAAAAGCATGGGTCACACCAGCCAGCAAACTGGGTGGTAACGTGCATGGTTCACACCAGCCAGCTCATTGGGTGGTAACATTCATAGGTCACACCAGCCAGTACACTGGGCGGTAACTTGCATGGGTCACACCAGCCAGTTCAGTGGGTGGTAACATGCATGGGTCACACCAGCCAGCAAACTGGGTGGTAACGTGCATGGGTCACACCAGCCAGTACACTGGGTGGTAACATGCATGGGTCGCACCAGCCAGCACACTGGGTGGTAACATGCATGGGTCACACCAGCCGGACTACTGGGTGGTAACATGTATGGGTCACACCAGCCGGCCTACTGGGTGGTAACATGCATGGGTCACACCAGCCAGTACACCGGGTGGTAACATGCATGAGTCACACCAGCCAGTACACTGGGTGGTAACATGCATGGGTCACACCAGCCGGACTACTGGGTGGTAACATGCATGAGTCACACCAGCCAGTACACTGGGTGGTAACATGCATGAGTCACACCAGCCAGTACACTGGGTGGTAACATGCATGGGTCACACCAGCCGGACTACTGGGTGGTAACATGCATGGGTCACACCAGCCAGCACACTGGGTGGTAACATGCATGGGTCACACCAGCCGGACTACTGGGTGGTAACATGCATGGGTCACATCAGCCGGCCTACTGGGTGGTAACATGCATGGGTCACACCAGCCAGTACACCGGGTGATAACATGCACGAGTCACACCAGCCACTACACTGGGTGGTAACATGCATGGGTCACACCAACCAGTACACTGGGTGGTAACATGCATGGGTCACACCAGCCAGAACACTGGGTTGTAACATGTATGGGTCACACCAACCAGTACACTGGGTGGTAACATGCATGGGTCACACCAGCCGGTCTACTGGGTGGTAACATGCATGGGTCACACTAATAATAATAATTGACTTCTATGGCGCCTATATCCTCAGGAACCTGAGCTCAGAGGCGCAACAAAACAGAATCAGTAGGCGTAATCGTAAACAAGGACGCGCAAAAGTCAGTATCAGAACGAGGGACAACCGAACATTTATGGTGGGAATGCAATTTGGAATAGATATGTCTTGAGTTTTTTACGGAAAATAGCAATAGTTTCGGATGTTTTCAAAGCGATAGGGAGTTCATTCCAGACCCTAGGCGCAGCGACAGAGAAAGCACGTTTACCCAAGTTAAGTTTTGTTTTAGGTACAATAAGTTGTTGTGAAACTGATGATCTTAGCTGCCTAGGGATATTTGAAAGATGCAGGAGACTATCCAAGTAGAATGGTCGTTGTGTAGATAGAGCACGATATGCAAGAGTGGACAGCTTAAAATTAATTCGATAAGAAACTGGAAGCCAGTGTAACTGTTTAAGTAGTGGTAGTGACGGTGAAAACCGAGGCGCCCTGAGAACCACACGTGTCAGACAATTTTGTACTCGTTGGAGTTTAGCCAAGTCTCTTTTAGCAATGTTGTTTAGTAGTGAATTGCAATAGTCAAGACGGCTGCTGATTAGTGCCGTTGATATTGTTTTAGCAGTAGATGTAGATATGTGACGCCGAATTCGACGAAGATCACGAATATGATAGAAACAGGATTTACATACTTGAGAGATATGCTGGCGAAAGTTGAAATCACTGTCAAAGATAACACCTAGATTACGAACAGTATCTGATGGGAATGTATCACTGCCAAGCAGTTTAACAGGAAAATGGTTGATGACTTTATTTCGTTGTTGTTTAGTGCCAATAATAATAAGGTCTGTGTTATCTGGATTAAGCTTTAGCTTACTTGATTCCATCCACGACAAACACTAGCCAACACACTGGGTGTTAACATGCATGGGTCACACCAGCCAACAAACTGGGTGGTAAAATGCATGGGTCACACCAGCAGGACTACTGGGTGGTAACATGCATGGGTCACACTAGCCAGCACACTGGGTGTTAACATGTATGGGTCACACCAGCCGGACTACTGGGTGGTAACATGCATGTGTCACACTAGCCAGCACACTGGGTGTTAACATGCATGGGTCACACCAGCCAACAAACTGGGTGGTAAAATGCATGGGTCACACCAGCCGGATTACTGGGTGGTAACATGCATGGGTCACACTAGCCAGCACACTGGGTGTTAACATGCATGGGTCACACCAGCCGGCCTACTGGGTGGTAACATGCATGGGTCACACCAGCCGGACTACTGGGTGGTAAAATGCATGGGTCACACTAGCCAACACACTGGGTGATAACATGCATGGGTCACACCAGCCAACAAACTGGGTGGTAAAATGCATGGGTAACACCAGCTAGCAAACTGGGTGGTAACATGCATGGGTCACACTAGCCAACAAACTGGGTGGTAAAATGCATGGGTCACACCAGCCAACAAACTGGGTGGTAAAATGCATGGGTCACACCAGCCGGACTATTGGGTGGTAACATGCATGGGTCACACCAGCCAGCACACTGGGTGTTAACATGCATGGGTCACACCAGCCAACACACTGGGTGGTAAAATGCATGGGTAGCACCAGCCGGACTACTGGGTGGTAACATGCATGGGTCACACCAGCCAACACACTGGGTGGTAAAATGCATGGGTCGCACCAGCCGGACTACTGGGTGGTAACATGCATGGGTCACACTAGCCAGCACACTGGCTGTTAACATGCATGGGTCACACCAGCCGGCCTACTGGGTGGTAACATGCATGGGTCACACCAGCCAACACACTGGGTGGTAAAATGCATGGGTCGCACCATCCGGTACACTATGTGGTAACATGCATGGGCCGCACCAGCCAGCTCAGTGGGTGGTAACATTCATGGGTCACACCAGCCAACACACTGGGTGGTAAAATGCATGGGTCGCACCAGCCAGTACACTATGTGGTAACATGCATGGGTCACACCAGCCAGCCCACTGGGTTGTAACATTCATGGGATGCAACATAGACAAAAAGAAAACTGCGGAAATAACAGTCACTTGGCTGTTAATCATAAAAGCTTAAATAAGAACACAACGACTCTCAAAGCAATTTCTTCGTTCAGGATATCGTATTCAAGTTTCCTTGCATTCTATGCAATTTCACCGCAAACTGATTTCCTTATACAATTCGCAAAGCAAGTAAATAATTTACCTTGAAACAATCTAAACACACCCAATTTTATCAATAGTAATGCTACATCAAAACTTGTGTGTACCGTCTCGCCGACATATCACAAAGTCAACCTTGTCATGGGGTGCAATGCGCTGAGTAAACATTGTGTTAAAAGCACCAGACAAAACGTAACGGGGACTCCGCTTAATAGACTTCGGGCCTGAGTAATTTGATTATATTGAGCGGCTGATTCACTTAAGCGGCGAGTCTTTATCCAGCGGGAATATGGAATGATTCCGTTCTAGCCAATATATTTAATTCTACTAAACGGCTTATGCTGTTATCCGCGATTATATCAAGGGAGTCCGCTGTATTAATACTGTATAACAAATGCACAATACTTTGCTTACACAGCATTGAGTATTTCGGGCGCCATCCGCCGTGTCACAATTGTTAACACTTAAAACCAATTCGAATTGTTGCACTCGCACGGAAACAATGAGATTATACTTGGCTGGTTAAAATATGTAAAGAAAATGTGAACTAAATAGTGATACACATTACGCATCCTCGTGATTTCCACGGCACAATTAGTTACTGTTTCAATTCCATCGATGTGGTCGCAACGGACGATAGCCTTCGCCGACTGAGATAACGCTCTGAATCAGGTCAGATTCTCATGCAATTGATCGGTGTGGCAAAAGACAGAAACAGATGGAAAGAAATCATATGCGGCCCAACCACAGTGGCGGCCAAAGATAACGATGCATGTGTTGGAATGCACTTGTGATTTAGAGTATGTGGTCCAGTATGAACACCAAACTCACATCACGACCAGTCGGTAATACTGTTTATGTTGTTTGTTGTTCTCCTCTTTATCCACGAAGTCCAGGGCGAAGCTGGCACTGGTCGTCGATTTTTGGTTCCCCTTTTTCTTTGTCGCTGATCTCTGTTCACTGCCGTCTCCATCGCTCGTCTGTTCACTGCCGTCTCCATCGCTCGTCTGTTCACTGCCGTCTCCATCGCTCGTCTGTTCACTGCCGTCTCCATCGCTCGTCTGTTCACTGCCGTCTCCATCGCTCGTCTGTTCACTGCCGTCTCCATCGCTCGTCTGTTCACTGCCGTCTCCATCGCTCGTCTGCACTGTCCGGTAAGTAAAAATAGAAGTGAAATCCTTCGCAAGCAATCCGTCGATGGTCCATGACGTCAGCTTAGATTCGGTTTACTTGGCGCAATCAGGTGAACATTAATATTCCCATGGACACGACGTCATTATACTTAATATTAGTCATCCGTCCGAAAAAGAGCCTGAAAGTAATATTATATATATATTTCCATAAGTTTGTGTTGACAGTTGAAACATATAATCGATCTCTCGCATATTCGTTAGCACGGGGAGGTAGCTGTACCACGTTGCCTTGGCAGATCGATCTGTTGAAACGTGGATGTAGCACACGCCATGCGTGGATGTACGCTGAATCATTTGTACTTCGTCCCACGTTCAACAAGTCGACCTGCCATTGGTCGTGACGTAGTCCTGCCATTGGTCGTGACGTAGTCAGAAATCCCTGGCGGCGACAGTGATCTCTCACACAGCGGTACAGTGCCGCGGCAAGTCAATACGTAAGAACACAACGCTGCCTCCTAGCGACAAAGGTCCGGATAACGTCGCATGTAGCAAGACACGAATGTACCATTACGGCGATAAGACGAAAGTGCTCACTGGGCGAGGTCTTCAGGATCACGCCGCTTACATAATGCGAGACCACGGGTAAGGCCTATGTAGAATTTGTAATTTGATTACGCGTCCTGATTTAGCCGTAAGTCTCCACACCACCAATGATAAGCACATATATACTACAAAGAGTAATTGCAAACATCAATGTTCCGTGCATGGCAATGCTACAATTCCAGTTTTCACACATTATATAGAAAAACACTGTTGGACCTATCGTTGTCCCCAACATGATAATGTTGCAATTCCAGTTTTCCACACAGCATGTATTTAGAAAAACACTGCTGGACCTACTAAATACCATTTGGTTGGCTAGCCCGCTTCGATGAATTCGTCGCGACCTATATGCAAATGCAATATGGTATATCATGGTATATCATGGTAAACCGTGGTAGACCATAGTAAGTTATGGAATACCAAGCTTTATTATTATATTGCGTATAGTAGCGGTAACCATTATCATAAAATACCGTAGTATACCATGGTATACCTGTTTCAAAACTCCATGGTAGGTATACCGTTTACCATGGCATATCATGGTACTTTACCATGGTATATAATGATATAATTTCATAAGGGTATTTTATGAAACCACTAGTAACTATGCGAATATAATACATTATTGTGATGATCACAATATATACTCGCGTCTATTGGTGTAGTTTGCATCCACGCGAAATATTCTTTATCACAACAGTCACATCACAGAAAAAACGTCTTGTCGATTGTAGACACGGCCAAAATCACCTGTTTGGCGTATTACTACTTGGAGTACATAGTGTTCCCGTCAGCGATGACCACGCGATCTCCGTCTGCGTTCGTGTTTTCGAATGCTAAGTTTATCTGGAATACTCTTTCGCCACTTTCAGTTTTCATTTCCGGCGGCCGCTGTGAGCGCTGCTGAGCCGGGGCGCTGTCGGTTCTTCCGCTTCGTTGGTTAGACGAAGATGAGCTGAAGGATGAACGTGATATCTTATGTATGTATGTATATATGTATGTATGCACGTACGTACGCACGCATCGCACGCACGCACACACATTATATATATATATATATATATATATATAGAAGAAAGAATAAAAACATTCGGTTTTGGTACTGTGCACATCTTAACCAATCGCAGATACAGGAATGTTCCAATTTGTTGTTCACGTGTAACTAATTGACGAACGGAACAACCGACAGTGATTGCAGCCATAATAGCAGTACCTAAACAATCAGCGATCGCTATAACGATTGCTACAATTTAGACTGCATAACCCAATAGTGAAAGAAAACAGGGGACACATAAGCCAATAGCCAAGGGACATTACCCAATTACTCTGATATTAGAGAGATGGGGGGATGGGAGGGGCAGTGGGAGATGCAGGGGAGAGGGAGAGGGAGAGGGAGAGGGAGAGGGAGAGGGAGAGGGAGAGGGAGAGGGAGAGGGAGAGGGAGAGGGAGAGAGAGAGAGAGAGAGAGAGAGAGAGAGAGAGAGAGAGAGAGAGAGAGCGGGAGAGAGAGAGGGAGAGGGAGAGAGAGAGAGGGGGGGAAAGGGAGAGAGAGAGGGGGGGGGAGAGAGGGAGAGAGAGAGGAGGGAGAGAGAGAGAGAGGGAGAGAGAGAGAGAGAGGGGAGAGAGAGATAGATAGAGAGATAGGGAGAGGGAGAGAGAGAGGGGGAGAGAGAGAGGTGGGAGAGGGAGAGAGAGGGAGAGAGAGAGAGAGAGAGGGGGGGGAGAAGGAGAGAGAGAGAGAGAGAGAGAGAGAGAGAGAGAGAGAGAGGGAAAGAGAGAGAGCGGGAGAGAGAGAGAGGGAGAGGGAGAGAGAGAGAGGGGGGAAAGAGAGAGAGAGAGAGGGGGAGAGAGGGAGAGAGAGAGAGGAGGGAGAAAGAGAGAGGGAGAGGGAGAGGGGAGAGAGAGAGAGAGAGAGAGAGAGAGAGAGAGGGGGGAGAGAGAGAGGTGGGAGAGAGAGGGAGAGAGAGAGAGGGGGGGGGGGAGAAGGAGAGAGAGGGGGGGGAGAGGGAGAGAGGGAGAGAGGGAGAGAGAGAGAGAGAGAGAGAGAGAGAGGGAGAGAGAGTGAAAGGAGGAGGAGGAGCGAGGGAACACCGATTGTATAAAGAATAACTTACCGTCGGGCTACAATAGCAACAATAATAATAAGTACAACTATGAATATCGCGGCTGCAGCACCAGCTATCAGACCTGAAAGTAAACAAACAAAGTGATTTACCTTATCACCGAGACACGACAAAATCAATCAGGAAGTTAAAACATTATAGAAGTATTGACACGTTTTACGAACCTTGACGTTTCACAAAATTACCCACAGATGAACACATTTCATTTGTAAGATAAACGAAATATTCTGCTTTTTGTAGATCTCATTCGGGTGATCTGTTCTGACTATCAAAACCACTCACCCCAGTTAAGATTTAAATGTACACCATAGGCCACAGCCAACGGTGATGCCCAGTGAACATCATTTTATTTTTAGAATCAAAGAAATAACCTGTAAATCTGTAAATCGTATTCGGGCGATCTGTTCTGGTTGTCAACGAGACAAACCAAAGCAGCCCATTAAATAATTTAATGGGCATTATGTAATTACTCCAAAGACAAAGCTTCGTATGTAGGACCTACTTAAACGTGAGTTGTTATCTCCGCTTGGTTTATCGGTTGTGTTAAACATCGGTTGTGTCGTGTCGATGGCGTCACGTACATGGCGTCGTTTCGCCACTTGTTCATCGCTGCTTTCAAAACTTAAGTTAAATTTTGCAAACGCTGAAACAAAAATGTAATGTCCACCGGATTACTTGACATTGTAATGAACGCGGTGATGGACGCTCCTGCATTAATGAGACGTTATTGGATATGATCTACATAACACATTTCACGCATAAAAAGTCGCTTTCGCATGTCCCCATAAATAAATATCCAGGCAGAAAGACCCGGTGGCTTCGTGAGCCACTCAACGATCCTCTTCAAAAACATCACTTATACGGTATAAACATTGTCAACTTGTACATCTGAATAAAGCCTACGGTGTTCGACATCTCGAATATCATGCATAACGGGACACTGGTTTGAAACCTGGGTATGATATAGCGTGGATGTCAAGTAGTAGACCTAATATAGTGTATCGTAAATCAATAAACCAGTCACTTCCTTGTTCACGAGCCACTCGGTAGTGTAGTGCTTTATTAGGCAATATCTTAAAAACATGTGGCATCGAATCTTTACTACAAGTAGTTTCAACCTCCCCTCTCCCACCTGTCTCTGGGGCCAATCTCCCACCATTTATTTTAGAGACAACGTCCCATCGATCCCACCTGTTTTTTTAGGCCAACATCCCACCTCCGACCAATTTTAAGTATCAACTTCCAACGTCCAACTTCCTGCCATCCTCCCACTGTAAGCTGGGTGTCTGCAGTTATTATAGGACCAATTCTCTTCATAATATACATAATTGAATTACCAGAGGCAAGCCAAATATTTAACTGTATTATGTATGCAGATTATACAACTCATTTTAGTACAATACAGTCTTTCAACACTTGTGATAAAAATGTGGAACATCAAATGAACACTGAATTGAACAAGGTATGTAAATGGCTTAAAACAAATAAATTGTCTTTTAATATTAAAAAGTCAAGTGGCAAATAAGAAAACCATATCTTTTTCGCTCAAGATAGATGATATAGGCATTGAAAGAGTTCAGCATTTTAATGTTCTTGACTTGACCATATATGAAAATCTAAGTTGGAACAACCACATTGAAAAAATAAAAATAAAAATTTATGGGTATTCTAAATAAACTAAAACGCTTCTTACCCACTCATATAAAATATATTAATTTATAATTCATTAATGCTGCCACACTTAAATTATGGCATAACGGCATGGGGCTTTAAATGTGATATAATAAGCAAACTTAAAAAAAAAGTTATCAGAATAATATAATGCACACACAGAACCTCTTTTTAAAAAAACTTACTTACTTAAGGTAAATGACATCCTTCAATTACAGGAATTGAAATTTTATTATAAATTTGTCCGAGTAAAATTACCGGTTTATTTACTAAATTTACCATTTTACCCCAACCGGTCCTATCATGGGTTTAACACCCGTACGTTTGATGATATTCATATTAATATAATAAAACATGATTTTGCCAAAACATGTATTAGGTATGACATACCATTAATTGTAAATAATATTTCGAATCTAATAAAATATAAGATTGTTACACATAGTTTACACGGGTTTTCCTGTTATGTTAAGAAACACCTTTTACAAAATTACCAAAATCTCTGTTCAATACCAAACTGCTATATATGTCAACAATCTCATCAGTTCCACCTCCCTGGTCTGTTATTTTGTTATTTTATAAAAATGTAACTCTGCATAAACATTTATTAGAATGCACTAAACTTAAATTTTTTGAAATGTCTGCTTGGAAAAAAATTTTAAATTCTGTTTGCCGGTTTTTTCTTCTTCAAAATGCTTCCTAAAGTGACATTATTTTTGATTGAGAATAGATGCATTTGTGTTTTTTCTTTCATGGAAAATGTTTACAGGTACTAATTTATTAAGTTTATTTCATTAGGGTGGCTTCTATGATAGCGATCAATATTGGTCTTTGTAGAAGTCTCCTTGACCCATTAAAATATGCTTTGTTCTAAAATCACAGTTAGCCGAAGTGAACACTCGTATTAATGCAGGTTTTGTATTTTGTGTTTGTCTGTTTGTTTTTCAATTACAATTAACAATTTAATGTAATTTTGTTTCCTTAAGATAAATGAACTTAAACTTGGATTTCTTCTTCTTCCGGGTACGAGTCAACCCTCTCTTCAAGGCTTATAGACTCGGATTTTATTTATAAAAGATTGTATTGTTATTGCTAACTGTGATAATATTATGTTAGTATTACTTTGGGTCCGATTCCGATATTATTAGCTGTATTGTTGTCGCCTGGTTTATCGACTTATAAGCACTGAGGTTGCAAGAGTACTACTGGTACGACAGAGAATGTAGCTATAATTCCGGCTCACCGCTAAGTACTAATTCGCTGTAGACCTACAATGTAACGTGTCCTGGTTTCAGGAATCGTCTCACCACAGTGTAATTCAAAAACTTATTTGAATAGACGATGAAAGAATTACAGGCCAGGCATTTCATTCAAGCACACACTGTGGCTAAATCCGGCTGTGTTTACACCTGGTGTCCGTCGCTGCTTTGAAATGACGTGATCTTACTCACCTGTGTCGTCGAAAGTCCAGCTAGGACAGACACTTTGAGCTATGTACACACTACACACAGCCACGGAGAGTCTACTACACATTGTATGTCCTGTTGAAAGTATAACGGTCATTCCGATTACGACAAGGTAACTTTCATGCAAAAGTAGTCGCTGCGCAGCCATGCTCAAGCAATGTCCCAGTTACAGAATCACTCAGGCGTGTCGCTGTCAAAGGTCGTATACAGTGACGACCAGTATCGCCATCTGCTGGTTAATTTGTAACTACACTTAACGGGCATCTAGGTCTAAAGAGCGATAGCCTATGCGATTGTATGATGCATTCCAACCGTAACTAGATTAATATCAGTGTTATGTAACATTGGTATTTGAATTTGGGGCAGCCTAAACATTAGTTCGCTTCGAAACGGGGATAGGACCAAACTCCCCACCAGTGGCGCCACATAGTGATGTGATTGCACCACGGCCACAACTTAACTTTTATGTGCAGATTCTGCACATCGTCATTTCATTTGGAAAAATCCTAATTTTTGTCAATAATCTCTCAATTTAAATTGCATATAATTGTGGATAGTGTATGCGTTGCAAATGTGCGTAGGAACAAAATAACGTTCGTTTCTGGTTGAACCTATGTTACGTATACTCAAATTCCACAGTTGCAATGACGTAACAAGTCGTAAACAACAATAGAGCACGCAAATCGCGTTTGCCGCCATGTTGGTTGGTATGCAAATTTGCCCATAATTACCCATAAATGTTCACTTCCGGCCCCCAACGACACGCTGTCCACTATCGCATTTCACACTGAAATAAAAAATAAAACAGAGAGAACAAACAATAATACATTTACCTATGTTATTTATTAAAATAACTAGCACTAAAATCTTATAATACTAATACCAATAGTTTATTTTATAATGACCGGTGCACTTAATGTTATATGGTGTATGGTGTGCACAACATGGGGGGGGGCGGAAGTGCATTATCTCGTCGACTACAGCCTCGAATCGAGAATCACTTGTGTCCCATATCGCGTTGCCCAGCCAACTAGCTCTGATAGGATCATGCCTCAGTTACATTTCCTAGTGTGTTACATGCGTAGGACCCATTCATTTTAGATGTGTAATTTAAAAAAAGTCATATGATCTGACATAACTGCATTTGAGCAGACACATTGGCAAGTTTGCTAATAGAATCAGCGTTCCGCAAACTTTTTTTAAGCTAGGGGCCATTTTCCCCAGCTAGGTCTGTGCGGGCCAACGTTGTTAAGTAAGAACAAATACATACGTAAATGTACTTGTATACAACGTTTTATGTTTGTCTGAAATACACCTGGACAATGAACAAATCACACTATCTAAAACTCATATCCAGACAGTCCCCTGCCAATCGTTCGTTGACGGCGATCTGCAGGCAGTGCAGCGCACCGACACGAACAAGTTAATGAGAAGGGTGACGTTGCATATTCTTCGATAACCGACTGAAGCCTGGAGCGAGAGGGGAGATCGCAAGTCGCAGAAGCTCAACCAATCGGTTGTTCGTCAACCGACACTAAAGTGAGTTCTTTATATTATTCATCGCGGAGAATCCAGATTCATATCACCACGTGCTACCGAAAAGTACCAGGAATTTTTACGCAGCCTCGCGTAATGCTAGAAATCGGACCGGCACTTTCATCACCCAGAAAAGCACAATGTCGTCTTTTGCAGCGAGAAACTGTTCTTTCAAGCCAGACACAATTTTGAAATCGATGAAATCCTCCTACAACGCAGCTTCGTCGACTCCAAACATCTGCGACAACTTGTGACACACGTCTGGCTGGGAGGTGAATAGAGTGACAAAAAAGCAACAAACGTCATCGATAGATGTGAAGTCGACGAATCGCTTGTTGAAGGCTGTCTGCAGACTTTCCAACACACCGACAAGCATCTGCTTGGCGTCTTCCGTGCGCGCCTCGTCTTCGCATGCACTTTGAAAACAGAAAGCTTGTCGTAAAACCCCTTCACTTCTTCGTACAGATTACACAGCAGCTTCTGTCGTCCCTGGAGCAACATGTTCAACTTGTTCAGGTGTCCACAAATGTTTGCCAGGACGCAGAGCCGAATTTGAAACTTAGTGTCTAGCTTAGCGACAGAACGACCGATTTCTTCAAGAAAGCTGATGATGCGAGGAAGCAGCGCAGAAATCTCTCCAGAACTACTCCACGACTCAGCCAGCGAACACTGTTGTAAAACAGAACATCGCCATATTTTACGTAAAATGTGGCCAGGTGATTCTGGAATATTCGGTAGCTCCGAGCACTGCGCGAATGAGATTCACGATTTCAACAACAGTTTGCATCGTTTCATGGAGGCTGCAGCCTTCTTTTGCACACAGAGCTTGCTGGTGAATAATGCAGTGACAAGAAATCAGCTTCGGCTTTCCGATTCGCTGACGGAACATCGTAACGAGTCCAGCTCGACGACCAAGCATACTTGGGGCAACAACCGTTCAAATTGAAACAAGGTTGTCCCATGTCAACTCGTTCTCTTGACCGAATTGCACTAATACATAATAATAATAATGCACTTTATTTTTACACTCATATCCAGAGTACAACTCTGTTCAAGGGTGTTTACAATGACTAAATGGACTAAAATGTGCGTAATAAATTTAAACGTATAATTATGTATAAGGCCTAAACTTCATTAAAACAAACATGTACTAAGCAAGATAAGCTAAAGCAATCAATGTACATATAAAAGCATACGCATGAGTAAATCATTAATTCATTAATAAATAATTAAAATAATTAATAAATAATTAAAATAATTAAAATAATAAACTAGTATAATAGTAGACAATTAAGAATAATGTTAATAATAAATACTATGATATGAGTGGTATATAGAACTAAACATTAAAAGCAAGTTTGAAATAGTGAGTCTTAAGACGCGCTTTAAAAGTGTCCATGCAGCCGGTCAGACGCAAGTCTTCCGGTAGAGAGTTCCATAGAGTCGGCCCAGCACGAGAGAACGGCGGCCGTAATGCTCGAGGTTGTGGCGTGGAACGGTGAGTAGGGCGCGATCGGCAGATCGTAGGGCGCGGCGCGGAACGTACGGCGCGATGAGCGAGGCGAGGTACGCCGGCGTCCGGTCATGAAGGGCGCGAAACACAATGACGAGTAGTTTGTATTAAATGCGATACTTGACCTGCAACCAGTGAAGTTGTTGCAGCATTGCCGTCAAGCTTCGCCGGTCGCCCCGCCTAATCCGCAAACCAACTCTGGCCGCCGACCGCTGTACCATCTCAAGACGGTGCAAGAGGCGGTCGGAGATGCCATACAGTACAGCGTTCCCGTAGTCGATCCGCGATGTAACGAGGGAGTGAACAAGAGTCTTGCATGCTGCGATGGTAAGGCTTGTTCGTATCTTAGCGATGCGAAATAAATTAAAATAAGCAGCACGACAAGCGTTCGATACATGAGCTGACATGTCAAGTCCGCTGTCAAGTATAACGCCGATGTCACGAACTGTGGGCGTCAGGGATACATCGATAGTGGACAATTGCAAATGTCAATAGTTGTCATTGTGCCTTTCGTGGAATAAGGCACAGGATGTCTTCCGAAACGCCTTTGTCGAAGTATCGCACAGATACCAGCAGCTGAGCAATATCACTTCTGTCTGTGCTCTCGTCAAGTGCAATCGACCAAGGAGGGCAGGCTTGCAGCTTACTCAACAGTTGCTTGAAAACGTCGCCACTCAGATCATCACAGCGACGAGCACACGTGTCGGCTGAAAGCCGCAGTTTGCTAATCTGTTCGACAATTTTATCTTTGTTCGGAAAACCCGCAAACAACACTTTGGCATGAGCAAACGGCACCTGGTTTTGAGCAAGGGAGTGACATATGCGATAGCTAGCTTCGTTGCGATGATTCGCACCTTGAGCCAAAAACTGACACTCTCTTCGCCTCGCCCACGATTGCATCAAAGCGTTTCTTGAACTCCTTTAGTCGCTCACCTTTCCCCGGATAAGCACTGTCAAAATCCTTCTTATGTTTCGAGTCGTAATGTCGTTTCACAGTGTACCTCTTCATCTCAGCGACGCTCTCGTGGCAAATAAGACACATGGCTTTTTGATCGTATTCGTTGATAGCAAAAAAAGAACTCATGCTCCCAGTTGTCATCGAACAATCGTTTGCCAAAGGTATCAATTCGACGTTTCTTTTCAGCAGATGCCATAGTTTTTCGCGATCGCAACAAAACACGATTCACGGTGTAATTATTGTAATACAACAATGTAGTCAACGTTGATGTTACAAGGGCTAGAACGGTTGAAACAGCTACGCCGCTACGGTCTACGCCGCTACGGTCTACGCCGCTACGGTCTACGCCGCTACGGTCTACGTCGCTACGGTCTACGCCGCTACGGTCTACGCCGCTACGGTCTACGCCGCTACGGTCTACGCCGCTACGGTCTACGCCGCTACGGTCTACGCCGCTACGGTCTACGCCGCTACGGTCTACGCCGCTACGGTCTACGCCGCTACGGTCTTCGGAGTGGAAACGCGTACAGTACTGACGATTTTACTGTAACATAAATGTTGGGCGCATTGTATTGATCTGCACAATCGACCGGTGGCGCTCTGCAATTAAATGATTACCGGTATTATTAATGTCATTGCTGGTATCACTATTTGACAAGCAACGTTATTCTAATTTCAGCAAACTAATGATTAGAGAATCCATGCATGCTCCTGGAAGAAACGTTGGGTAATATACCGATGCCATCGGCAATTTATAAATCGAATAATGCATGCCTTCGATACAGAATAAAAATCAAAGCTAAATAATATAAAAATGCACAACGATCAACTATTTACGCAGCGCAGTTGGACAATTGTGCAGAATTAATTAAACGTGAACAACATAACTATCAAAATGCGTTTCCTACGATAGTAACTGCCTCAGCATGAAAATGGGTTGACGACGCAACTCCACATTAATTAAATTTTGTCTAGACTATAGATTCTACAGTAGACGTGAAATCAACAAATAAAAATTTATATTCCCAATTTGTTTTTCAATATTTCCTATATTTGGAGAGGGTCTTGCGGGCCAACTGAAAACTAAATTTAGTCCGCGGGCCAGGGTTTGTGGAATGCTGTAGTAGAACATGTGGACATTGTAACTGTGGATTTTGAGATGATTTCAATAGGCGGAAGGATTTTTGGCAATTTTTTCGCCACAAGGAACGTGTGCGTAGTAATTCATGCAGAAATTGGTAAACATTGACGGGTAAGGCACGTTCAGGCATTTTAAAATAGTTAGAAGTACGAGACTTTGACTAAACTCGATCAACATGTCAATGAGATGATGACAAAGGCAGATAAGGAGTTTCAGAATTTTTATGGTCCCATTTTCTTATAATCGTGCAAAACGTTAACATGGTTACCAATGCCATGGGAAACGTAACAGTAGGCTGAACCCTGATACCATTCCGCACTGTGGCGCCACTCTCGGGGAGTTTGGGATAGGACCACAGATAGGACGTGGGCAACTAATACCAACTATACATGTCACGTCGCCATCTGACGGATATTTTTGATGTGATATTTGTTCATATTATAATTATATATAATACCGTGTGACTTTTTAAAACTTTGGTCAGCTTCCATGCCAGCTACATATAAAGTCTTAATTGGAGTCCATCATCTTGACGTCTGTATCCAAGTATCCAGCGTTGCTACACTTAATTACTTTAGCGTTAGCTTGTTCAGCCAAGTATTATTTTGCCGTTTTTGCAACACATTTGGATCAGAAAAGTGGCGAATCGTGCACATTTAGCTGCGAAAGTAAACGAAACACGCATGCAAAGAAATAAATTTATGGAAATATGCAAGGTACTAATTAGCAAAGCCAGTAATTCGGTAAATCAAATGAAATATGGATGGTGGGTGCTGTTTTTGTCGTCTGCTGTAGTCGAAAATTTCGGATAAGCAGACGACATTTTGTATTTTTGAAATGTGTCGCTGCATGTGCCGGTTGAGCAGTTTTTCGTGGTCTCCAAGTCTTCCTTGCTCAAAAGTAATGATACTGCAGTGTATGTGGTAACAACGGATTACCTATATATAGGCAATATTGTGTGAGATCTGGGTATAGGAAATAACCAACGCTTATTTATTGTTGGGAACGTTCTTTTCTGGCAAATGCCTGCAAGACTTCTTCAAAAGAAATCTTCAATTTCTGCAAGAGCCAAGACGCTTAAACATCACATGATATTTGTTTTCATAGGCGTGACAGTAATTAAATAGTCATTCTAAATTTCTAATAGGTTAGGTCAGTCACAAATTATATTAACTTATTTTCTAGGAAAAGGTTATCCAGTTAATGTGAAGTGGGGGGTCTAGATATATAATTTTCACTTAAATTACTGTTATGTAAACATGTTTTTTTTAGGAAAAGGTAATTGGAAGACCAACGTGAGGGGACCAGGCCCTAACAATCAACATCATTGGCACTGTTGCAAGTGAGAACATTTCTATGACATTGCCATTGGGACGGGCATAGCGATGTCACTGGTGTTGCCAAGGAGATCCGGCCATCTTGGTGACAAACATTCGAATGCTATGCCCAGTTTACCGTGAGGAATCAAACGAAAATGCCGTAACTCCTGCGATAAACATGCAAGTTCTTCAGGTGGCCGACCAACAATGCGAGGTTGAGAAACTGTCTACAATATGCTATAATCATACTGACGGTTAGTTTAAACTTTCATTGAGTGTTGTTTGAAGCCCTCCAAGCGCTGTTGTTACCACATGATAGCAGATGCCACGTAATCACTGCCCCTCCCAATTACTGCATGATAGTACAGGGTGCAACTGGATAAGCATGGCAAATGTCTGTCCTCCCTAGGACTGTTAGTGATGTAACAGTCTGTCACATGATAATCCATGTTTACCTTGCTACTTGCTTCCAGTAGGCTGGTGTCCAGTTGCCCATTTACCCATAGTTGCATGCGGTTTTTAATTAGTTATGAGTTCATAATGGTAATTAGCATAAATAGTATAATTGGTGCATGGTAATCAATAATAGTCTTTCTGGTTACATGACCGATAGAGGACATAATATAATAATATACTACATTTGTAGGATTTGATAAGTGGACATATAAAAAAATTATATTATGTATTGGAGTTTTGCTCATTTAGTTTCTTTGAGCAACATTGAATGTACTGAAACACGGCTTACACTGAATGAATGAATACATAGTATAATTGGTGCATGGTAATTAATAATTACAGGCCTCGACATTAACACTGGCCCGCTGGTCCAGTGCCTTTTTTGGGGCTGTCGGGCCACAAGTTTCCATATTTTACTGGCTCAGTGGGCCAACATATTTTCAGATTGTTTTTATTCCATTAGTAGCAGCCACAAGTCATCGTTTCAATCGCTTGTCCTTGCCATCCACCCCGGCGCTACAATTAAACACAATCTTGCAGATGCCTATATTTTACTAGGGTTGCGCTGTGTTACCAGTATAATATCTCAGCATTTTCACCTGCGCGATACGTATCAGCGATATGCCTTTGACATACTGATTTCATATAAACCTACTGATTCCCGGACTGTTTGCTAGGTGTCACAACAGCGCATAGCATACATACTGGTTCCCGGACTGTTCGCTAGGTGTCACAACAGCGCATAGCATACATTCCAGGCCAGCTAGGATGCAGATACCTAAATTTACTGTAATCTTGTACTTCAGACCAAAAGTTTATATTCGAAAGAAATAAACCCAACTGTAACAGTCATAGTTATATACAGTGTCAGGTCAGGTTCGCCCATCGTATTTTCGAGTATAACTAGCTGTAACTCGATATGCACGTGGCGGTATCACCTGTTGTTCTCAAACGCAGAGGGCATATGATTCTCAAACGATTCCTGCAGCAACATTGTCTACCATGTGGAATACTGACTGAAAGCATGAAAGTAAATCACCAACGGCAAAATAAATAACGTCCAAACTTGCATCTCTCGACCAGTAATGTGATGTACTGCAAAATAGTGTTTTTTTAAATCAATAAAAAAATATATTTTGGGCTAGTAACTTTTTTGGGGGGCCAGTAACTTTTAACATCTACTGGCCCGACGGGCAAATGGGTACAAAAGCTTAATGTCAAGGCCTGAATTATGTCTTTCTGGTTACATGACCGATAGAGGACATAATAGTATAGGCCCTACTACATTTATGGGATTTGTGGACATATATTTAATTTCTTTGAATTGAATGTACTGAAATGCAGCTTACACTGAATGAATTTGTGCACAGTAGAATTCACTGTGCTGCTGTTAATGATGTAATGTATAGTGTTGGGAATTGGTTTGATTTTCACAATCGATCATCGGTTTGGCCAAACTGATCGATGATCTATTATGTAATCGGTTAGTACCTAAAAATTGTGGGCTTCCAGCATGATTCCAACATAAAGATTTCACTAGAAGCGACCAATAATATGTTGGTCATTCGTCAGGTGTAAAATTCAAATTACAGTTGAGCCTCATTATAATGCGGTGGTCGGGGTCCATGACTTCAGACCGCGCTGTACGCGATGTGTGTTAGGTGTTCTCATATCTGCCACCAGGGAGCTACTAAACAACAGCGATCGTCGCCCACTACACCAAGTCCATCAACGCTGTCGAAGCCCTGTGTGCTTGCAGCATTGTCTTATACGGCAATATGCAGCTTATGGAACTTATTAAACTTATACTAGCATCAACGTGTATTATTTTTAAATGTCGTACCCTGTTGATTCTTGAACTGAATAAAACACGTACGTATACCATTATGGAATAGATATACTATGATGATGATTAACTGGACCAATAGGCCTACGAATCGAAACTAATAACCTGGATCTGAGCAGCCGAAAACGTATATGATTTGACAAATGTAGCATGTAAGCTGATAAAAAACAGAAAACGACAATAGGTAGAACTAATAATTGTTTCACTTCGTCTTTCAACCGATCTCGACCGAAGCATAAATTTATTACGCACCACTTAACATCGATTCGTCGTTTCAAATGCGGATGACGAATTCGTATTTTCGCGCACCGGTAGAGCCTTGGGTTAGGAATTTGGCATGTTGGTTTCTCGTCGCGAAAACAATTAAATTTACGAAGTAATGGAAGCATGTCATTTCACCCAAGTGTTATGTTGGTATTGCATACTAAATGCATTTAAAACTGTTGATCTGATTCTTACACTAGGGGTATTTGTGAATCTCAATTGCAATTTACAAACTGGAAGCGAAGCCAGCGACAACGATTGCTGTCCGCAGCAGCGGCAGCGCTAAACAAACAACACGTTGATACTCATTCTTTTGAAGTTGTTTGCCTAATGTTTCTTGAGAATTGTCAAAGCAATTCCAAGTAGGTTTAAGCAGGCCCATTTGGCATTTTCCCCTGGCGGCAGAAAATCGGGGTCCACGACCAACCGCATTATATCCGAATCCGCGTAATAACGGGGCGTGTAATAACGAGGCGCAACTGTAACCTCATTGTTGGTCAGTTTTAGGGGTGGTACGTGATGAAGGGTCATTTATGTACTAGTGTATGTAGTCCATCAATGAAAAAACGCTATCAATCGAACTTTCCCCAAGGAAAGTAGAATCATTTGTCGACCTTTTTGACACCATAATTAGCCTCGTTTATCCAGGCTGCGTGATGTGGCACCGCCATTTTTCACACACAAGATTCCTGGTATGTCCATATAACTCGTGTGTTGGAATTAAATTCAGCCTGAATTTTTATATAATCGAAAGTGATCGATAGCACAAGATTATAATAGATCAATTGATCAGAAGCACGAACCAACCAATCATCGAGAAAATTTATTAATCGTACCAACAGTAGTAATAAATATAGGGGTAAATGACCAGAGTAAGTGACCTGATACCTTTGTAGCTGATAGTTTAATTGGTGTGGTTATGATGCTTAAGTTGTATATTTTCATTTATGTTATTGGAATCACATAAGCGTATGTTGACAGTCTTAGGATGTTATATGTTGGAAACAGGACGTGATTTCAAGTTAAATTGATAAGGTTGAGTAGCTATGTAGCTATTTCTATGTAGTCTATTCAAGCCTTAAAATCACCGATTACATCTTAAATTTGATGAAGAGTGAACTAGTGATAGTAAAGTTAAAACACATTCTATGCGCATAGCACATCTTGTAATGTTTAATACATTCAGATATAAACACAAATACCATGTCCAATCCAGTCAATATATACATGCAATCTATAAGCCACAACATTATTTGCAAAACAGTTCATTTATATATACATACTAATAACTAATGCCAATTATATGCAGAGCAGAAATACATTTTTGACATATAATTGTGTGCATCTGCTTTTGTGTATAACTTTACTTGCAAGTGTGTGTTGGGGTGCATATGTGTATGTAGTGACATTTATTTAGTAAAATCTAGATATATACTATAATAACTGATTTAGTTAAAATAGTAAAGTTTTTCTTGCTGTAAGTGTAACCCATAAAAGTCAATCATGCATAAATCTTGGTCAGAAGCATAGTACTTTGATTAGAACATGGAGTGTTCATTTTGTTGTACAATTTGCATGTAAAATATAATTGTCCATCCTGGTCCATGCTATGCAGGTCAGTAGAGGTGTTAGTTTACATATTGGTCAAAAGAAAGCATAGCTGCTATGCATGTCAGAAAAGATTGTGTTAGAGCCTAATGTGTGTGTGTGTATATATGTATATACAGCTGTATGTATATATATATATACATACATACATACATACATACATACATACATACATACATACATACATACATACATACATACATACATACATACATACTGTTCAATCAAACACCAACTCAACTTCTCTGGGAGGCATTCAGCCATACTGCAATTACTGTTCGAAGACTTCATCCAGATGCATCCACCGCCGCCAGGTACTCATCTGAATGAACTGAGGCAACGTGGAGTGAAATCAATTCACACTGCTTGTATCATTTCTACCCAGTGAATGCTAAAGCCTAAAAATACAGTTTGTACAATAAAATCTTTTACTGCAAAATTAATTAAAGCATTCAGTAAGAGTCAAAGTGCTAAGTGGTACTGAGATCATCCCTATTGTATCTATTCATACAAATGTGGAATTGAGCTTCATCCTAGTTGTCGCAAATACTAGTCAGACGTGTTGCTAAGAATTTGCTTGGTTTAGCAGAACTGGTTTCCTTGATGTTTCGAATATGCAACAACTATTTACACACACATATTTACACATTCCGTTATGAAAAGCTTTACAGATGTCAGCTGCTGTGAAGATTAAGTATACCATGGGGGGGTTGCCAGTTCCATTAAAAAAACAATTATTACATTGTCTCTTGCATGGCAACACAGAAAATAAAATACCCGTCCAATTTGTCAATTTAGTGAAAGAAATATTTTCAATAATACTTGTAAATCTGTTTAACAATCAGTAGGTGCTTACACATGTGTGGTAAGAGCTTGGTTCAATTACACAGTCTCATAAAAGCTCAATTATCATTACAATTACACCTTAAAAATCAATTACAGTACTTGCTTAAACAATCAGTTGAAATTACATCACTTCAAAAATAAAAATTAGAGTGCTTCAAAAAATTAACTGCATTGTATCATAAAAAGTCGGTTGCAGTAGTTTGTCGGTTGTGTACAGCAGTATTTACAAAAAAGATTACATGTACCATTTCTGATAGTTTTTACACAGGGCTTGACTAAATTTTTGGTGAATTCATGCATTCTTGCCAGGGTTGGATTCTCTTGCAATTGTCAATTACAATGGTCAGTTACAATTACACAGCCTCATAATAGTTTAATTACAATACTGTTTACAATTGTTCTAAAATATCAATAAAAATTACAACAATTGTAATTAATTACAAATTATACAATTACAATTGAACGCAACCCTCTTATAAGACAAATACAACTGTTTTGTGAACAATTCAACTAAGCTAGGTTGTTCAGTATGTGAATACATCGATGTTCTCTTCACTGATGTCACTTGTCGGTCGAGGTTCCTCTATACCTTGATAATACGGATCAACATCATTTTTCTTCTTTCTACAAAATTAATGTATGCAGGAATTAATTACCAGGAAAACTCGCATTTCATATTTCAGTGACTGGTCACATAACTTCTATTATAACAAGAAATTGTTGTAAAACCTGCCTTAGTGGACACCTGTCCATAATGGACACCTGTCTATAACGGACACTTTTGAAAGTCTCATATTACTTCCTATTCGTGCACTGTCCGCTAACTGCCCATAGAGACCACCTGGCCAATATGGACAATGGACAGGGAATTTGGACCCAACCAATCATAGTCACCCTGCCGCTTGAGGACAAGTCAAAGTGCATTGACAATCATGCAAGTTAATTTAGCTGAGTGACCTCTGATATTCACTAAGTATGTATTCTGTTTCATACCATCTGCATAATGTTGTCAAGCAGTATAAGAAATGTGCTTCAAATAAGGAGAGCCTCTTGCTAAGCCCTAACCTAGGCCACCACCAGCACTGTAAACTTTCACCCCTTGGCTTCACTTGGACATCAAAGTTGTTTCAGCTCGCCTTTCTCTAACCCTAACTCTGCTTTGTTTTGACAAAGACTCAATCAAAATGTAACTCTCAGAAGCCAAGCTCTAACCAAAGTGAATGAACAAGGATAAATCCGTCAATATTACTATTCGCTGGACAGCATGCAGTGAACCGTGTACAATTCAATTCAATTACGTCACTCGGCAGATTAATCATTTGATCATAGAGGGGTCAAAGATACGCCACCTGGTTTCCATGCAGTGGAATACAATAACACTGTGTGATTAATGACATTTTCACCAACTAAGTTTATGGCCCACATATATTTTATATAATTGTATATACATGTATTGTTTTATTAACCGTAGCTTTATACCATTCATGACAGTAATAACAGGAGACCGTAACAAAGTATAATGGTGCCACCTAGTGAGTTTCCACTTAATAAAATTTTCCGTAACAGACACCTGTCCATAACGGGCACAATGCATAGTCCCCGCGGTGTCCGTTATGGGCAGGTTTCACTGTACATGGTTTTGCTGTTCCATGACACATCAACATCACATGCATTGTTAAACGAAACATTTCTCACCCTCCTTTCTTAATCTGTCTGAATTAAATACTTTCTTTAGTTCGGTAAAGTGCTACAGTTCATTAAAAACCTAAGACATCCAAAAAACATGAGAAGCTCGGTCACTGCATAGAGAGAGTCCTGTTAAATTGAATTATAAACTTGCTGCAGTAGTAAATAATAAAGTTCATAATTATATTTCTTGGCATTAAAACAACAATGGCAAAAATGACCATATGCCTTTAATTTCTAAGCAATTCCCCAGCCTACGTCTTTTTAAATGTGCAAAATAAGAATGTACAAACATATTGAAAATATGTAGCTGGTGGCATTTTATGGTTCAATTCATACGGGTAGTGCAAAGTTTCATATGGGCAACATCTTTTTACAACTGGTTTACCTTGAGACCGTCACCAATATTGTGCTTTATTATTTTAGCTTGCAGCCAAATGAGTACAGTGTTTGTCCCAACAACTGTTGAATTTGTGAATGAAATAGGCTGTTAGAATTGCTGAGGTACAATTATGTGGTTTTCAACTCATGAAGCGAACTTTAGGGAATATTGGGAAAAAACGTCAACTCCCACAAACTATACAAAATTCCAATATCGTTACCATCAACCTAGAGAAGCAAATGTATCCATGTTTGTTAGTTTTGTTCCACTAAAACAATTATCCAGTTCTGATTCTGATGTACAATTTTGTCAACGTGCATGATAACATAAAAATCTGAATTTTCAAGATGGCTACCAACTGCGTTTTGTGAATTGAGATGAATGTTTTTCTATTATTAAAATTTATATAAAACCAACACCTGAAAGATTGCAAACTCTTTCACGCTGTGTGCTTAGCAAAATACAATTTAAATAAACAAAGACAATTTCAAACTGATGCTGAAAACAAGACGGAACACAAAAATTGCTATGCCAAAATGGTGACAACACATGGTTGCCTTATAGTCGTATCTCGTTCTGTTCATTTTGCTCATATGAGAGGCCTTAAAAACCATGGCTGGTGGAATATCCCTATTGTTATGTGGTAAGATATCAATTGTCCTGTGCTTAATTACCATATTTCATTGATTTTTTGCACCTTAATAAAAATGTTTGCTAAAATATCAACTTGTAAATATAGTATCATTATAAGTTCTTTAAAATCGTATTACTGAGTTGTTTTGTCAAGTTTTTCTTTCTGAATCTGTTGTGTTTATATTGTTCATATTTCATATATGATCAGTGTCACTTTCCTTGTTTTGTGTGAAATGTTGATTCAGTTCAAACACATACAATAAGGCAATATCTGGGCTAGTTCTGATGTTGTAAACTGTTTAGCCATTTTGGCTAAACGCTCCAATTTTCGTTTAGCCAAATTCAAATTCATGTATTTGCTTTTCAGTCAAAATGCTGGTGGCCAAATTGGCTCAAATGGGTAACTTATTTAGCCAAATCTGATACCATGTGGCCTATGGCCCAAATGGACACTGGTAGTGCTAATGTAGATATACGCATGGGCATATTTTGAAATGGTGCTATTCTTTTGGCATATTTTTAGTTAGATACTTTTACCTGTTTTAGAAATTTGCCTCGCATTCTCCAACACTATATAGGTATCTTAGTACATGTGGGTATATATTGACAGCACTTTTGTATGAGTTTGCGCACCATAGAGAGAGTCCTGTTAAATTGAATTATAAACTTGCTGCAGTAGTAATAAAGCTCATAATTATATTTCTTGGCATTAAAACAACAATGGCAAAAATGACCATATGCTTTTAATTTCTAAGCAATTCCCCAGCCTACGTCTTTTTAAATGTGCAAAATAAGAATGTACAAACATATTGAAAATATGTAGCTGGTGGCATTTTATGGTTTAATTCATACGGGCAGTGCAAAGTTTCATATGGGCAACATCTTTTTACAACTGGTTTACACTGGATACTTTTACCTGTTTTAGAAATTTGCCTCGCATTCTCCAACACTATATAGGTATCTTAGTACATGTGGGTATATATTGACAGCACTTTTGTATGAGTTTGCACACCATTTTCCATACAGGGGAGCTAAAGCACTCCAGAGATTGCTGATGTGACATTCAGTTTACTTACTTCTGTTTGGAGAAGACCAGACATGCCACCATCATGATGATGATCAGTAGGAAGACTCCACCAAATGCAATGCCGATCACGGCAACTGAAGCAGAAAGGCAGATATGTTATTTGTCATTAACTTATCAGGGACATTACATTGGTTTTGCTGTCTCATGCACTTAGAACTAACAACCATCAAACCTTGTTAGAAATTATAGCTCAGACATGAAAAAAACTGTGTCCCCATGATTTCACTGGTTTGAAGACACCATTTATATTTTGTGGAGACAGTGTATATATGTCTTGGAAGGATACCTGCCATTGAGTCTGAACTTCTAGATTTAAGTTAACTTTTTTATTACTTGGGTGCACTCAGTACTTTTAGTATTTAAAAAATACTGAATTCTAAGCATATTTTCTGAGTAAGTACATCTGAATTGTATATTAATTCACATGTAAGATGTTATTAAAATTAATGCATTCCAACTTTTATAGAAGTAGAAAGATGGAAAGATAACAAGCTTCTTGTTATATTAATCACTAGAGTAGCAGGTTACACTTTATTGACTGCTGAACTACATTAAAAGGTAGATAGCTCACCCTAGATACCCTCAAAGAAACCAAGTAGGTCCAACTTATGATGTTAGAATCTGACTAAGACCTTACCATAACTGTTAGTCTTATCGTTTGATTTTGGTCTTGAAATAAATCCTCAGAAGCACGGGTTCGAAAGATGAGAACTTAGCCATCAGAGGGAGCCACATGCAGCTCCAGTTGGGAGCAAGTGATTTTATCATGAGCAGTAAACCGCTCTGTGGATGATTGATTAGCTCTAGCAATAAGGAGTGAGAATGATTGCTCTCCTAAAAATTATGCCCTGCATAATTTTCCATGATTATCGGAGAATATAGGCTGGCAGAAATGTAAAAATTTAATAATAGTATAGTGCCAAATAAGGTGCATATAGGGTGCATTTTTCATCAAATAAATACACGTATAGGGACGTTTATTTGGCACTCAAGAGTATTCTTTGGTGTTCAGTAAATCAGTGCACTCTCATCTTATTGGTGCTTCTCAAAATGTTGTTTGTTGCTGCATCTCGTATTATAAATACAAACATAGCTATTCATTGGTGTTCAGTAAATTGGTGCACTCTCATCTTAAGTGTGCTGTGTATATAAGAGTTTTGAAAGAATTTTGTGGTGGATATATAAATACATAACTTGTGGATACATACCTTGTGACAGTCCAGAGTTCCCTGACTGGGCTTCTGCCTTGGCCCCAGTTACACTAGTAGTAGCATAATTTTCAGGTGCTGTGGTGCTGACTGATTCTTGCACTGGTGGCTTTGTCACACTAGTAGTAGCATCATTTTCAGGTGCTGTGGTGCTGACTGATTCTTGCACTGGTGGCTTTGTCGTTGTAATTGTAGACTCCGTTGTGGTTGTCACAAGTGATTTTGTAGTCGTAGACTCTGTCGTTGTTGTCACTGGTTTGTTTGTTGTTATTGTTGGGGCTGTAGAAGGGTTTTCTTGTGTAGTTGACTCTGTTGGTGTAGTTGTTGCCACAGTTGTTGTTGTCACGGGATTGATGCTACACTGCAGCTTAAAGCTTGCCTTGTGAGACACTGAAAGTAAACAAAATGCATCAGCATTCAAATTCTATTCAGCCAAATACAAATATAAAAAATTATGAGTTGTACCATTGCTGCCAGGTAAAACTACTATTTGTAAGTCAAATTTAACATTTTTGATCAGAATTAACTGTTAGATTTTGAACATATAATGGTTGGATATGTATATCCAACAATTTCATATAGTTAACTAATAATACTACAATGTTTCAATTTTCCCGGGAGTCTGTGGGTCTGAGACTCTTTGTTTCACCCTCTCATGGACGTCTTATGCAGCCATTTGTAGAAGTTTGTGTGACTTCCTACTTTAGAAGATGATAAATCCAGTGTTAAATGAGCTGATTCCAAGGGTCCGTCAACATGCATGTACACTACCATCTTGAATTTGTTCTGGGCTGTACAGAGCTTCTTTTTGTTTCAAAATACCTGCGAGCATGGCGCAAACAACACTACTTTCAAATGAAACATTCTTCGAGGAATATATTTCAGTACCAACTAACCTAGACACTTCTAAACTAATCCATGGTTTGGCCCATAATCTTAGATTGGAGGCGCTCACTTCTGACAAGTCCACAGTGTGGCACCACTTGCATAGTGCCTATATAGGAATGATTCAGGAACCAAATTATTGAGCGCTGTATTTACATTTGTTGAAAAGTGCAGACTCCCGAATCTGGTAACAAACGACCACATATGAGTGGAGTGGGATTCCGTGAATACCAATGCCTGACAACCACAATTTAACATCTGATGTTGATATGTTCTAACCAACTATGCTGTAGGCTAACATGTAAAATGTATAATTTCAGCCTTATTCCCATCAACAAATATTCCCTGCATCAACAGACTGTGTGTTTCTATACCTACCACTGATGCTGATGAAGACATAACTTTGACCATTTGGTATGTACTCAAAATGTAGCTGTCTGCCGCCATCTTTACACTGCAACTCTCCAGTCATGCAGAAGTCTGTTGTTTGACCATCCTCGTCCTCCATGTTCACAAACTTTGTGCATGTGTGATCTGTTTGAGCCGTAGAAAGCCTCTTAATGTCCACACTGACATTCTCAAGGACAGTGACAGTGCACTGACACCTGGTGGCATGTGCTGGTGTTATAAGGTTGTTGATGTATGCCAGGGAACCTTCCCATGATACATCACTGCAGAATCCTGTAGACTTGGCTTTTGCATTCTTAAATTCTAAAAAACAAAACAAATTTGGCTATATGCCAGTTACATGTGTCATGTTCATTTAGTTGTGTATATTAGTAATAGTATATATATATATGTATGTATGTATGTATGTATGTATGTATATATGTATATATATATATATATATATATATATATATATCTATATGTATATGTATATGTATATATATATATATATATATATATATATATATATATATATATATATATATATATATATATGACATGCTGTGATTAAGATATGAATGAATAGTTGTTGCACAATGATTACAAATTAAAGCACCTTGACTGGTCTTAAGGTTTGGTTATTGTGCTATAAAAGATATATACCTTATCATTTTAAGATGTCGTTTATGATGTGGTATTTGGATATTACAATCATATCCATACTTAAATATGCTTCAGTATCTTTCATTATAAAATAATTTCAAAATCATAAATTTGCTGATGCTAATTATTGTTTTGAAACATTAATAAAAAAATCATACTTCCATCAATGCATTTACGAATTGCTCTTCTATCTTATGGCAATATAAGGCAAATAATAGCAATTGATCTATTGGATGCCAGCCTGTGACTTGACGGAAACAACTTTGCCTACCTGGTTCACACTTGTAGCTGACCGTAACAAACTCCTTGCCAGTGTAGCCTGTGCATGCTGTGCTGGTGTCAGACACAGGCACAGTGCAGTTCTTCTTGTTCTGACAATTCTCTGAGACATCCGAGGTGAGGTCTGACACCTTACATGCATCAATACTGCCAAGGTCTGTGGGACATGGTCCAGTCTTGACAACTTTGTGGAGGGCTTCCTTGATGATTATCTTGTGATCTGTTGGACATGTGATTGAGAATTCCCCATTCTTTAGGCAGAAGGGTTCTTCTTCATACACTGCAACAAGTTGGAAAAGTTGTACATCACAATCACATATGCCATTGTTTCATTAATTTGTTCTTTTTATTCAGTATTAAGATCCATGTGTAGATTGGTTATATACATCCTCGCCACCAGGGGCTTCTCACTACATCAGTACCCCAGGCAAATATACTTGTTGAAATGCTGATTATTCAGTGGCATTGCTTGCTGGAATCTACAATGCCAGCATACAGAAACTTAACTTTATTTGGTATATAGTGGACCCATTGTCGCTGCTGGTGTGTCTAGTTCCCGATTTAGACAGGAAGTGGAACAAAGTAGGCATAATTCAGCCGACAGTTTACCCCATGCCTTACATGGCGTGGGATAAACTTACAAATCCACGTTTCATCCGGTTGATCTGCCAGGGGTACCGTAGTACTACTACCACCCCTGACTAGCTAGGATGGTTATGTAGAGCTCTGATGGTATCTCAAAGAATTTTGTTGTGTTGCTAAAATACACTATCCTGACCATGTTAATCATGTTTCCCCTTTTGGACTGTCACATATACCTGTAGGTATTGCCTAACTGCTTTGGATTGTTTAGTTGTGAATACAGAACTGGAGTATTAGATTGCCATTTAAGCCTGTTCTCTATTTTCTGAAGATCCTTTCAGAAGTAACTTGTGACAAGTTGTCCTAAAAGAATGATGTCACATGTTATAGCTTTTATGCAACATTCACTGAACTAGTCCACTGGCCGGTACTTTTGCATTCGGGCCGGTTATGTCCATCAGGTTGCCAGCCCATGTAGTCAGTGGCTTTTATAGCCTTCTGGCATTGTAAAATTGAGAATTTTTCTTATTTTCATAAAAAAAATTTTTTTGGCAATAAATCTCAAAATTAATTCTGATATAGCTACTGAACTGCTCCGCTAATGACGGCAAAACAACAGACAATGATGAAGAGACAACCAGTACAGACTATGCTGAAGAGGTGAATTGTGCTTAATTGTAACCATGTTGTATAAAGTGTAATGCTGTTGACCCATATAATTCTTCATTTTGTTTTTTTCCAGTGCAGGGCTGGTAGAATATCGGTCGGGCTGGTAGATTTTAAAACTTACCAGCCCGATTGGGCTGGTGGATAAACATGTTAGTTTTCACCCATGAACTAGTCATATAACTTGTGAGTCAGTGTTAGCACAACTTTGTTCTTGTTTAACCTGCACCAGTAGCTACAGAACAGTTTTTACGATGTGCAATTCATGATATATTTTGACTGAAACATGTTGATTCACTGGAGCATCCTTCTTCTGTTGGCTGTTGGCAGTTATGATAAAAGTAGGCTAGCATTGTATATAAAAAGGAACTTAAGTAGTTAAAGGTCTTTTCACAACATTCAGCAAGCATGCCCACTGCCTGCTTGTGCCATTCAGGCAAGCATTGATGCACTGATACATATTAGTTACAGTACAAGTTAGGCTAAGAAGTGGTTTTCCATGTTTGCAATACAGCCTTATGGTAATACCCTGTTGAGTAAGCAGTAGTTTTCATTTCTGTTGGTTAAAATAGAAGAAACAGAAGATCTATAATGGGTATTTTTTGAAGAGTAATGCAGTATTTTTGGGACCAAGAAGCTTCACAAATTCTTACTTCTTGATAGTTGCTAAAACCAGAA
Source organism: Lamellibrachia columna (assembly GCA_963662155.1). Lineage (NCBI taxonomy): Eukaryota > Metazoa > Annelida > Polychaeta > Sabellida > Siboglinidae > Lamellibrachia > Lamellibrachia columna. The sequence continues at coordinate 16,091,970 of OY759270.1, forward strand.
CTTTATCCAGAAATTAAATGCAATCCTGCATTGGTGTTTGGTCATGGGTGACTGGTTGGCTTCAACACTGGCATAACTTACAGCTGCTATATTCATGTCCTGGTTTTACTGATACAGTAGACCCCTGTTGAACATCCACCAACAGGGGCCAAATTTGCTTTGCATTTTAAAAGCGTTTTGTTATGAAAATAAGCCTTCATGGACGGCTACCCGGCCAATGTGGTTAGCAGCTGGCTTTTCATGCAGTTACACCCCTCTGTAGTAGCTGCATCTGTGTTTATATACATACATTAGTAGGGGAAAGCAGTGTTAGTTGAGTAATTTTTCATTCCTTTTGATATCTAGTGCACAATTACATTCATAAGTTGGTTTTACTCACATAAACTATGATTATTAGTACATCATTTTATACCAAGATAATATATCTAGTTTGTATTGATAATTATATGTAGCTGATTCAAATAGGGTTGGCAAGCTGGCTCAACTAACACTTGGTGTGGAGTAAGTTGAGCCACAGTATAGCATGAGTTGGGTAAATTTGTACAATTTACCTTGTACTGAAATTAGACAATTAAGTTTGTTTAATTAACTTCCCGTTAATGCCCAAAGTGATGTAAATAATCTTCTTCCCTGTGCATAGTTAAACCATTTGTAAGTGCATGGCCAGCATGGGCAATACAGTCTGGTCACATGCATGGATTGTTTACACACCAGCAGACATTAATTACTATTACCAAAAGTTTAGAAAAACATCAGAAAACACACTTTTAACTCACATTTTCTGGCCGTTGTGATAAAAGACACTTGTATGTCAATCATGTTCTAATAACATGTTCAATCACTGGGTGGTACCAAGTAACTGTTGCTGCTGTAGGTTCCTGGGAAACATGGGTGACTCAGCTAACCCAGTGGCTAAACAAACGCTGCCTTCACCTACTCTGCTCTAAGATTTATGTACCGATTCCTTCACAACCATTGCCTGCGTCTTTTGGAAGAGACCCTAAAGATGTTCCTTTCTGCATGTATAAGATTTTTATGCCAGGGGAAGTAAACGATCCCAAGGGGGTAAATGTGAAACCTATAGTGGACTGACACAGCTAGTGATCTCTATCTCTAAAACTCATGACAGGGCTAAATACTCTTGTTAAATTGTAGCCATAGCATTGTAGCCTGTCATATATAGTCCTAACAGCCACATAAACACACCTACCTGTTACACAAGCTGTACAGACTTGGAATATCAGAAGAACTGCTACTAGAATTTGACTTGTTCTAATCATCATTGCCGATCCTCTGTCCACACTTGTGTCCTAAACTGGCTACAAGGAAGTCTGGAGTACTCATATGAATACTGTGTGACACATTTGAGACACTCACTGAAGTGATTTCACCTCATGATTCAGGCCTTGAACTTGATCTCAGAAGTTATGGTCTAGTGCCTTTCTATGAAGTTATGGTCTAGTGCCTTTCTTTGGGGCTTTCAGACCTAAACCTGCCAGCTGTTTGGTTTGCTGGCAAGGAAAAGAATGTTTTAGTATAATAACAATTATTTTGTTATTATCATGTCTATTCATGCAATCTAGGCCAAAAATGATAGTTTACGTAATTGCCACATGCCAACACCATAATTTGTCACATCTATTATGTACTCTATGCAGAATCATTTTGATTCATCAGCCTTTTTTGACCCCTACTCATATATGGATCATGGGTAATCACTGAAGCCCACATTCTTAATGGCTTTTGAAGTTTATAAATTGCTATGTGGAGAAAGGTTCACATGTAGCCTACTAGGGGGCAGCCGTGGCCTAGTGGTTAAGGTGTTGGACTCTAAATTCGAGGGTTGTGAGTTCAAGACCCACACTGGGCACGGTTCGTTTTCGAAGCTTAGGCAATTTCGTTTACCCTACTTTGCCTCAGTCTACTCAGCTGCAAATGAGTACAAACACTGTTTGGAAGGTACCTGCGATGGACTAGTGTCCCGTCCAGGAGAGTCAGTATAACTGCACTCTAAGTTGCTTCGCACTACAGAAACCAGGTTTAAGCACTGGCCATATAAGCCTTCATGGCTTCCTAAGGCGTAATGCCTGGGGGATGACTTTACCTTACCTTTTACTTTACCTACAGGGGTTAGGAAAACTGACTCACCAAATCTGTATTGACAATACAGACCCTGACTACATAGTCTACTAGACGTTGAAGAACATTGTCCCTTCCCACTTCAGAATCCCTTTATCAATTATTTATATAAATTTTGAGACAGTGGTTGATAAACAATTGTGATTTCTTAGTAACTATTCTATTTCAAGAATCTCATCTACATTGTAACATACTGCAGAATTCATACTTGTTTGTCAATATTTGCTAAAGGGAAGGGGTACTGCATCATGACCAACATTCATTCTCGTATCACCAGTGATTTCTGTATACATCAACCACTGGTGGATTTCCCAAAAATTTACACACATACATATATACACACATGCACGCGTTCACGCACTTACGCACGCACGCACGCACACATGCACACGCACACACAACTGGTTTTTAGCTTTACATCAAGGAAACTGTTTTGCCAATATACACATGTTGCAATATAATATAGGTGCTCAATATACCATGGATATGAAATATTGCAATAATTGCTAACACATATTCCATATATTTTCAATATGAAACATCAAAGCAAGCTACATTTGTTTAATTTAACTCCAGGTTAGTTCAGATGGATCCACTAAAAGTGATAACAATGTAACCACTGGTTCGTCTTCTTCTAGTTAATGTCTATCTTCAACTTGTTTAAGATTTTGTTGTGCTAGAATGTGTGAGGCCATGACAGGATACACCTTTGTATGGGATCTTTTCCTTGACAGTCGAGGACTCTAGCAGCCAAACTACCACTTCCCACAGGTTCACGAGGATGGCAACAGTGTCTATGCCTTCACTTGTAGAGTGGGTGGTATAAAGATTGTTCCAATCTGCACATGGTATCCTTATACATAACAAGTTCCCCCTGGCAATCACACAAAGAGGCCATGATATAAGGCATAGATGTAAAAGATAGCAATGTATGCCTGTGATGGTATGGTTGACTGAGTGTACTTTTATCGTATAGATCTGTAAGATTTATCTTTTGAGAACTGAATTTTTTTTACACTGGGTTGTTTAAAAGTTCATGTTTACTTTGTTGATCATGTTTACATATGATTCACATATGTGCATGTGTGCATGAATATGTCAGAAGACAATAGGGAATATATGAAGGGTTTAAGGACAAAACTTAATAAATCTGTTTTTTATAAAAAAACTCACTTCTGTCTTTCATCCTCAGAGTGTAAATGGAGATTTGTACATGATATTGGAATATCTTAACAATCCAACATCAAAGCATAATTATGGTAGCTAAAATCGTCTAATTTAGAGCAGATTTCAAATATGAAATTTCCCCCATTCAGAAATGTTGCCCAAATTGGCAGTTATTGCACTTTGCCCTTAAACCCTTCATATACATATGTATGTATGTATGTATGTATGTATGCATGCATGCATGCATGCATGCATGTATGTATATATATGTATATGCATAGTCAGTAAACTTTATAGTTGTGTTTAAAAGAAAATCTGTATTAAATTATTCTTCCAACTTGATGAAAACGTTCACAAATCATGAATACTGTGTTGCAAATATAAATATGAATAGTGTTATGATTAATGTGAAAGCATTGTGACACATAGCAGCTTTCATGAAGCCCATTACTCACTACCAAAGCATGTCATTGATGTTGTTTACATCAGCATGGAATGTTTCCCTGGACACGCTTCACCAGTCTTCACGTTCATTCAAGGATGTCAACAGTGTGACTAAGTATGCAGGTGTCATTTGGGTTGTACTTCAACCATCTGTTCACTGTCCTACTCAATTGTCAGAATATAAGGATGAGGAAAAGATTTGTGCCATTGTCTTGATGTCATAATCATAATATTTTACTTAATGAGTTTTGTTTTAATTGTATGAAAACAGGAAATGGTGACTTCACGCATGTCAAATTTTGCACTACACTGAACAAATTTATTGTCTAAAAACGTGGTTCTCATCTCTTATGACTTTTTTGTAAGTGCTTTATTTTGGCTGCATTCATTCAAGAGTAAAAGTTGTATACAGGCCAGAGTGGATTTGATGTAATTTATCCCCACCAGATGTCATCACTGTTACACCTAGGACCTGTTCTAGCAACTGCGTGCAGTCTTAATAGGGGTGTCCTAGGACCATCTATTGCATAATAACAAAACCATCATATATGAATATGATTTTGTTTGAATGGGCTAAATAAAGTATTTCTGATTCTGAAGATTTGTCTGGAGAAAAGCATGTGAAGCAACCAGGAATGGGTTAATTTCAGTTGTTAATTTATTCATTGTTATTGTTGCCCCACTCTTTCTCACTGAAATCCGGGGTGAGGCCTTGATACTTCAATTTTTTCCCTAATTCCATCACTGATCATGTTTAACTGCCATCTCCACCACCTGTCGCCACTCCTACCTTCGCTCTTGCTGTCCACTCCCCTCCCAGTTCCACCACATCTTTCTGTCCACTCCCCTCCCAATCCCACCATATCTCTCTGTCCACTCCCCTCCCAATCCCACCATATCTCTCTGTCCACTCCCCTCCCAGTCCCACCATATCTTTCTGTCCACTCCCCTCCCAGTCCCACCATATCTCTCTGTCCACTCCCCTCCCAGTCCCACCATATCTCTCTGTCCACTCCCCTCTCAGTCCCACCATATCTTTCTGTCCACTCCCCTCCCAGTCCGACCATATCTCTCTGTCCACTCCCCTCCCAGTCCCACCATATCTCTCTGTCCACTCCCCTCCCAGTCCCACCATATCTTTCTGTCCACTCCCCTCCCAGTCCCACCATATCTTTCTCTGTCCACTCCCCTCCCAGTCCCACCATATCTTTCTGTCCACTCCCCTCCCAGTCCCACCATATCTCCCTGTACACTTCCCTCCCAGTCCCACCGTATCTCTCTGTCCACTCCCCTCCCAGTCCCACCATATCTTTCTGTCCACTCCCCTCCCAGTCCCACCATATCTCCCTGTACACTTCCCTCCCAATTTTTTCCCTAATTCCATCACTGATCATGTTTAACTGCCATCTCCACCACCTGTCGCCACTCCTACCTTCGCTCTTGCTGTCCACTCCCCTCCCAGTTCCACCACATCTTTCTGTCCACTCCCCTCCCAATCCCACCATATCTCTCTGTCCACTCCCCTCCCAATCCCACCATATCTCTCTGTCCACTCCCCTCCCAGTCCCACCATATCTCTCTGTCCACTCCCCTCCCAGTCCCACCATATCTTTCTGTCCACTCCCCTCCCAGTCCCACCATATCTCTCTGTCCACTCCCCTCCCAGTCCCACCATATCTCTCTGTCCACTCCCCTCCCAGTCCCACCATATCTTTCTGTCCACTCCCCTCCCAGTCCCACCATATCTCTCTCTGTCCACTCCCCTCCCAGTCCCACCATATCTCCCTGTACACTTCCCTCCCAGTCCCACCATATCTCTCTGTACACACCCCTCCCAGTCCCACCATATCTTTCTGTCCACTCCCCTCCCAGTCCCACCATATCTCCCTGTAAACTTCCCTCCCAGTCCCACCGTATCTCTCTGTCCACTCCCCTCCCAGTCCCACCATATCTTTCTGTCCACTCCCCTCCCAGTCCCACCATATCTCCCTGTACACTTCCCTCCCAGTCCCACCGTATCTCTCTGTCCACTCCCCTCCCAGTCCCACCGTATCTCTCTGTCCACTCCCCTCTTAGTCCCACCATATCTCTCTGTACACAGCCCTCCCATCTCAAATGTGGTCTTCTACCCTCCACTGTGAGCACATCTGCTGTCATCATTGAAATAACTCAATTAATTGATTAAATTAATTAATTTTGCCAGAAATGTTATTTTAATTTAATTAATTAACCTTACCAGAAGGGGTTGATTTAATTTAATTGACAAATTATCAATTAACTTTCAATTAAGTGCTTATTTAAAATCTGGTAAATAATAGGTACCCGGTATATCATTTCCTTGTCACCCAGGGGCATTTTCAGCAGTCCTACAGTCCCCACCAGGTGGAACCACTGTTACACCTAAATGTTGCTGAAATTTGCATCTGAAGAAAAATATTTCAAGCAAATTGAAGCAGTTGACCAGCCACATCACACTAGACCATGGCAGTTTGCTTTTGGGTGATTTCACGGGAAAGGTTGTCTCACCAGGGTCAAAAAATAAAATGCATTTATGTGTGAAAATTTTTTTATGAATTCAAAGTACAGATATACAGAAATGAGGAAATGTATGGGGTGAAGCTTAAACACTTGCACATTTTTTATTATGTGGGATTCTTTCAGAGATAGTCAAAAATGTTGAACAAAAAGTGAACACCTGTTTTACTTATTCTACATCACACAAATGCCTCTAAATAATAATACTATTACTTCCTCTGCTATTGGTATACTTTAGCTTCACAGATAGCACATCATGGTGAATTTATTTGAACAAATGGTGCTTTTTCCAACCACATTTCTTGCTCTGGTGGCTTTCATTAGCATTCTATTAAAAACTACAATGTCTAGTGATCACCAAAAACACATTTCTACAGGTATGGTAGAACAACTGTGAGCAATTTTGTGTAAGTAGAGCTAGGAATTGTAAAGTAAGCGTATGCTATATCAGTGCACTCAATTTTAACAATTTAGTTCAGGAAAGAACAAAATCTTTTACAATGTTCAGCAGGCCCCAGTCAGGTTTATTATAAGAACTACAAACATTAAATAGCAGCTCAAACAGCACACGGAGAACACTAATTATCTTAAAAGAAGAGTATAAATTTGAGTGAAAACACAATTCTTTCTCTCATGGAAAAAGACACATTGACAAATTGGAAGCATATTTACAACCAGACTGACTCTGTAATAGTGCTAAATGTTTGACAAAACAGCCAAGAATTACTGTGCATGCCTGTGGATTATGCTGTACAAAGCAACTGAATTGCTGTCATTGTAATGAACTCAAGGCCAGTCACTCAGGAAAGGAAATTTTTTTTAAATGTCTACCATCTGTGCAACATTATAATAAGAGCAAACATTAAAACAGCTCAGAAGAGCAACATATTAAGTGGTAAAGACTAATTTGGGTTAAAAAAAATACCTATAAAGTTAATAAAAATATCCTTACACAAGTCAGTGTCTCAGTGTTGACAACCTTTCAACATATTTATATATCAGTGATGTAATTGACTCTGCTACATGTATGACAAAACAGTCAGGAATTATTGCGAATGTCTGTGTGTTGTGCTGAACAAAGCAACTGCATGCCTGTCATTGTAATGAACACAAGACCATTTTGTTCAGGAAAGGACAAACATTTTACAGTATTTAACTGTCTCTTTAACAGTATCCCTTGATCAGTTGATGTTTGCTTGTGGAACATTTCAAAAACTTCTAACACTTTGACAAGTGTTTTCTAAAGTATGTGGCTCTACTTGTGGATGGTGGTGTTGAAGGAACCCATGGCTCTGCACCCGTCTATGAGCCTACTTCCTCCTCAACAGCAACATGGTCAATGTGATCTTTGGGCCTAATGAGTGCCCTCTTCCTTTCTCTGTCTCGATTTCTTCCTGCTTGCACTTTTTTCTTGCGACACTCAGCCACCTTAGCCCTGATATACTGCTTCTTTTCTTCTTCTTCTGCTGACAGATCTTTGAAATGCTTGTTTGGTGGCTTATTCTGCTGCATCTGCTTTCCTTGGCTGTGTGGTCATCTTTGCATGCTCGTTTTTTGGATCCCATCTGCTTGTTTTTCTTGGCTTTCCACTGTGCTCTCCGCTTTCCTTCTCTGTGTTAGACAGCGCTACAACTGGAAGATAGCTTCTCCACTTACGGGTGTGTTCTTTGTCGGTGTACGCCGTGTACTGGATCCTTGTCCTTCAGAGTTTGCTATTTGTTGTTCTACATGGCGTGGTATCAATTGTGGAAGTTGAAGATCTGTTTCTTAGGGTCCAGCTGAATTTAACTTTGAGATAACTCATCATGCTCTTCACTGTTCACTGAGAACATGTTTAATCCGGTATTAACCATTTTGAACAGTTTGTTCATCAAATCTAGTATTCAGTTACACTGTTATAAATCATCATTGGAGCTGCACTATGTTGTAAGCAATGTGATGTCTGGACAGTGTACACATTTAAAAAAGTGAATGAAATCCACATACAGCATTTAATGTATAAAAATGACATTTAATAAAACTTGTATTTAAAAAAATTCTGCATTTCATTTAAAATATAAAAAAATCTACAAAAAACTAAGACGTGTACTCTTTGTATCTCTGAAATTTTTTTATAAATAATGTTGAATGGCCCCTAGGCATCCAATTAAACAAAATATGAGCATGCAGAGGGTGCTGTAAAACTATATGATCAGGAAAGGACATTACCAACTAAACTCTAATATCATTTTACAGATAATCCAAGAGCCACACTGTTCCTTAAAATATTTTTATCCAGTCTATGCATGCATAGTTAGAAATCTGTGACCAGGAATCCTGCACCCTAGCCACCAATCTCATCATATTTAGTTGTTCAGGAAAGGACACATTTTTATGGAATTTGTTCTTATCGAAGTAAGTGTTAGGCCAGACAACAGAGCTCAGGTTGCTGGAGGCTGAACATTATATAAATTTATCCAGATACATGTTGCAATATTTTAATGCATAATGTGTCACCTTTCCTGCCTTTTAAATCAGTTACAAGTGGAAATGTTCAGGAAAGGACAGTACTGTTATTTTTTTTACGGAAAGTCATACAGTCCATTCAAATCAACATAAAACAAAAAATATTTGGTCAATCTTGACCAAACTTGGGATATTCATTTCTGAGGGTATACAGAAGTATTGCTGAATTTCACTTGCTTCCCATAACATTTTGCTGTTAATTCTCGTGGTTTAATTTAATAAAAATGCAAATGAGACTGAGAAGCCTATGAAATTTCACATATATATGCTAGTAGATAAATAACCGTAATAGTAAATGCTCTGAAATTTTTGGTGAAGGTTGCTTTGTCAATACTTATCTAAGAGACACAAAGAAACAACACTAAACCATATTGTCTAAGTATTTGAAGCAAGTTAGGCATAACGGTCATTTTGCAACCTTTCCCATGAAATCTCCCTTAAATTGCTAAATCTTTCCAGAATACTTTCTACTACCATACAACAGACTCAGTGGCATATTTGGGGGAGCCTAAATTTTTGCCAGATAGGATAGTTAATTTTTTTTGTAACCTGTTAAATTGTGGCACTACTTGTTAACATGGTAAACTAATGGGTGACTAGGCTAACCCCCTTTGTGAGATACTAGATATTCTACTGAACAGACTAATGTTTAAGAAAACATACCATTACAATATTGATAATTTAGCTGCCAGTATAAGAACTTTATTGTTGCATACAGTAATGAGGTGTCACAGACTGCACTAAGTTGAAAGACAGTTGACATACTTCTTCAAGCCAGCCTTGTTATATGTATGAATATCAGTATTTTTTTCTTGTTTTACCTTGGGTGCATCAAATGATAATTTGGGCTGAATATTTTCCAGGTTGTCAATTTAGCAACATTTTCAGAAGTTATTTTTGAACTTAACTGTTTTTATTTTGCATATAGCAACCAGTGTCAATTAATATATACATTTACGATCAATTTAAAATATGAAAAAACTTGAATTTCAATTTTTATTGTACAGTATATTCAGATATATATATATATATATATATATATATATATATATATATATATATATATATATATATATATATATAATATACATATACATATACATATATATGACAACACATTGTGGTCAGTGTTCTAGAGGCACATGCATTGGACAAGTGCAAGTCAAAATAATATTGTCCCCTTTGCAGAGACATGTGACAGGGTGTTCCTTATAACCATGTCTGTATGTACTATGTACAGTGGTGTTGTTTTATATAACTGAAAGTTTATATTCTGTTGTTATGCTGTTCCATTCTGCCTTTTGTACAGATATACGATGGCAGGCCAAACCTGACTCCTCATCATCTTAGTCTGTTTGTCACCAGGATGCAATCTGCCTAAATCTAATGAATACAATTTTCTAACAACACAACTATTTATCTAGAGCTTCTATAGTTTCCATGACTTTCGTTGACCTTTAAGAAACTTAATTCTGGGACTTCTGTTCTTGTTATGCTCACCAGGTGGTGTGCCATGGCAGGCAGAAAAAATATACAAATGAATGAGATAAATAATTGTGTTCTAAGAAAATGTTATTTATGGGATTATCTACTAACTTGATGAACATTTTCACTTATTGCCAAATCTAATTAACAATAATTGTTAGTTTTACTGTTTTTTCATATCTGAAGGTCAGTGCTATAAATATATTTCATGGGAATTGTTGACAAGTCAGGCAGACCTGCCAACCCTGAGTGGCTCACACCTGTAAGGATTGTGAAAAAAATCCATAAGATCTGCACAAAATCCTTACAAATTTATCCCGTCAATATGACGCAATACATCGACAAGATATATACTTTACACGTCAATGGTTGACTGTCGACTTTAGAGAAAACAACACAAATTTCAACTCATCTCATTTATTCCCCAAACGGCAGCACAACTGATGGTGCTCCAACAATATACTCTTCCTTTTGCGACCTGATACAGCTGATTTAATCAGCAGGCAGATTCTCCAGCTTGTTCTCATACGCTGCTCCCTTTGCCAAACGACGCATCTCAGGTGTCACCTTGAAGTCGTGACACAAACTGTCAAGGTTTAACTTGCATTGCAAGTACGCAGTCAAAGTTTCGTGAAGCAGTGTCTTGCGAGCATCGGTGTGTATTTTGCGCACAAGTGAGAATCTATTGCATAATAACAGAACCATCATATATGAATATGATTTTGTACGAATGGGCTAAATACACTATTTCTGATTCTGACGATTTGTCTGGAGAAAAGCTTGTCAAGCAACCAGGAATGGGTTAATTTCAGTTGTTAATTTGTTCATTGTTATTGTTTCCCTACTCTTTGTCCCTGAAATCTGGGGTGAGGATGGGCTTCATAGTAATCTTCGATTTTTTCCCCTTTATTCAATCACTGATCATGTTTAACTGCTATCTCCACCACCTGTCTCCACTCCTACCCTCCCTCTCGCTGTCCACTCCCCTCCCAATCCCACCATATCTCTCTGTACACAGTTATCCCATCTCAGTTGTGATCTTCTCCTACATCTACTGTAATCATTGAATTAACTCAGTTAATTAATAAATTTAATTTAATTAATTTTGCCAAAAGGTTAGTTTAAGTTAATTAATTAACCTTACCAGAAGGGGTTGATTTAATTGATAAGTTATCAATTAACTTTGAATTAAGTACTTATTTGAAATCTGGTAAATAATAAGCATATCATTTCCTTGTCACCCAGAGGTATTTCCTGCAGTCCCCACCAGGTGGAACCACTGTTACACCTAAATGTTTCTGAAATTTGCATCTGGAGAAAAATATTTCAAGCAAATTGAAGCAGTTGACCAGCCACATCACATTAGACCATGGCAGTTTGCTTTTGGGCGATTTCACGGGAAAGGTTGCAAAATAGTCTCACCAGGGTAAAAAAGTAAAATGCATTTATGTGTGAAAATTTTTTTATTAATTCAAAGTGCAGATATACAGAAATGAGGAAATGTATGGTTGAAGGTTAAACACTTGCACATTTTTTATTATATGGGATTCTTTCAGAGATAGTAAAAAAATGTTGAACAAAAAGTGAACAACCGTTTTGCTTCTACATCACACAGATGCCTCTAAATGCTCCAAAATGATAATAATATTACTTCCTCTGCTATTGGTATACTTTAGCTTCACAGATAGCACATCATGGTGAATTTATTTGAACAAATGCTGCTTTTTCCAACCACATTTCTTGCTCTGGTGGCTTTCATTAGCATTCTATTAAAAACTACAATGTCTAGTGATCACCAACACACATTTCTACAAACCACAGGTATGGTAGAACAACTGTGAGCAGTTTTGTGTAAGTAGGGCTAGGCATTGTAAAGTAAGCGTAACACTAGACCATGGCTATTCAGTTTGCTTTTGCTAAACCTGTCCAGATTATTTTTTACTACTATACAACAGACTCAGTGGCATATTTGGGGGGGGCTTAAATTTTGCCAGAATAATAATAATATATTTTTATAATATATTTTATTTGTACTAAAAATTGTACAATTCGATTAAAACGATGTATATAAGCTACTGTGTACATAAAACAGCAATCATTGAGCGCAACTCGTCTATGAATAAAAAAGAAATGCTGCACACATTATCTATAGAATGGTTAGTTAATTTGTTTGTAACCTGTTAAATTGTGTCGCTCCACGGTAACATGGTAAACTAATTGGTGACTAAGCTTACCCCCTTTTGCTTCCCCCTTTGTGACATACTAGATATGCCAATGAACAGACTAATGTTTAAAAAGCATATAATGCTTTTGCAATATTGATAATTTAGCTGCCAATATAAGAACATTATTGTTGCATACAGTAATGAGGTGTCACATACTCCACTAAGTTGAAAGACAGTTGACACTTCTTCAAGCCAGCCTTGTTATATGTATGAGTATCAGTATTTTTCCAAATTTCTATTTTTTCTTGTTTTACAATGATTTACATTAAATGACAATTTGGGCTGGATATTTTTTCAGGTTGTCAATTTAGCATCATTTTTAGAAGCCATTTTTGAACTTAACTGTTTTTATTTTGTATGTGGCAATCGATGTCAATTAATATATATATTTAAAATTAATTTAAAATAAAAATGGAATTTCTATTTTTATTGTACAGTATATACGGATATACATATATATATATATACATACATACATACATACATACATACATACATACATACATACATACATACATATATATGACAAAACATTGTGGTCAGTGTTCTAGAGGCACACTGGACAAGTGCAAGTCAAAACAATATTGTCCCCTTTGCAGAGACATGTGACAGGGAGTTCTTTTAAACCATGTCTGTATGTTCAGTGATGTTCTTTTATAACTGGTTTTTCATATAAATTACCAGAAGGTAGTCTGATCTGAAGGTCAGTGCTATAAATATATTTCTTGGGCATTGTTGACAAGTCAAGTAGCATAACCTTCTGGCAGTAAGTTGATGATGTAGTCCAAGCTTTGTGAGACAATTTTGTCTCAGACATGGCAGTGTATTTGTACCCAGTTTCAATGCACATGATGTGTCAGTTTGAACAGACTCGTACAGTATAAACATTGTCAATGCTTAAACATAAGTGTAAACATTGTCAAAGCTGTAGCTCAATGCTGCAATTATCGCATAGCTGCAGTGGAGTAGCACTTCAGATGGAATATACTGTTTGTCCATCTTTCACTATATAGCAGTGTCATCACAACTTGGTGAGTCATCCACAATGACACTTGTTACATAGTGGACCTGACTTGTGTCATTGTCAACAGGTATTTCTGGCTCCTGCTTTTTGTTTGCGTGGCTTCTGTTGTTGGTGATACGGGGAAGGATTTCTAGATCTGCCTCATTTCTCTTTATGGCCAGCTGGCCTTTCCTGCAACACAACATAAAGAGTGACACATATCTTTCACATCTAGTGTGTGTCATGGCCGTACAACATATTACAAGAATGTAGGTAGTCTTACAATACAATTGCCTAGATGATGATATGTGTAGCCATAGCCTCAGTTAGTGTCTCCTTGAAATCTCTCTAGCCACTTTCAGTCCACTATATGTCCAATGGTTGTTGTTGTCAATCCAGCCCATTTTTGTTCTACATTTCTCAGTTTTTTCCTGGTAGTTCTCCTTCTGTGCTGCTAAGTACCAGACTCTCTGGTCTTCTTTTCCAGTGGCCGTACATAGCCAGATTTCTTCTTTTAATGAAACATACCAGACTTTCTTCCTTGACCCCTACTTTATTTTTAACCCATTTGTTAGTCTTACTCGTTGTATAGATGACCTGTAAGTAGATTGTAGGCTAATGTTCTGGGGGGCACCATTCTGCACCAGACAGACTAATAAGATATTTCTTTGGGTAGCTGGGATATCTAGACGATCTACTCACTGCACAATGATCTGTCACCATCCTGGCTGCCAGGGGGCTGCTGAATACAACAGTACCCCTGACAGGTCGACCTGTTAAAATACTGATTTTTCAGTTGCTGTGTTAACCAATGAAATTCCAAGCTTGAATTTCTGAGGCCACCATACGGGAATTTAACTTCAGTTGGTTGTGGCCCCATTGTTGTTGATCGGACAGGTAATGATAGACATTTCACTGAAATACTCTTTGAATTAGTCGCATCTGTTTGCCAGAAACATGCTGACCAAGACAGCAAGTGGGACGAAGTACAAAGAATTTAGCGTACATCCATACGTTGCATGGGACAAACTGACAAATAAGCATTTCAAAAGGTCGATCTGCCAGAAGTATCTTACATAGAATTACTACAACCCGTGGATGGCAAGGATATATTATATCGTGTGCTGAGTAAGCGCTTGGATATAATGGATACTCACCTCCACTGTAAGAGTAGAATCACACTGACGATGATTAGAATACACACTGTGACAAGCAGGCAAGCCACGATAACAGGAACTACAAACAAACAAAAATACATTGCTGTAATTATGTAGTCTGACAGTTTCTAACTGTAACCATAATGACCCTGAATGTGTTAAAATGTGATCAAATGTAGCATTTCTGAATACAAATTGTGGATTTCCGACATATTTCCTATACAAAAAAATGCAGATGATATGACACAGGATGTTAAGAAGCTTCCATTTATTGTAAATCAGCACTGAACTGTAGCCAATTATAATTATGTAAATTTAGTTTATAAAGTGGTGATATAATGGAATGATGCAAGTGCTTTTGCGATTGGTTACACACAAAACACGTATAATGGTTCCTGCAGCATGTTTTTCCTCCAGTTCACCATCCATCAGCTCTCCCTTTGTTGCACCCTGCTCTTCAATGAGTTCATCATCCATTTGGGCTAATTGTTTGTGTTCGGTTACGCTCTGCTCTTCCTCAGTAACCGCTGGCGTGATTGTTCGTAGGTCAGCATTGAGGAGAGGAATGCAATGGTTTGACTGCCACCAGCTAGATCATGCGCTACTGGACACACTAGTCCACATGATATGCAATTCTTACACTGGCTTCAAAGTGGTGATCTGCATTCCATTGCATATAACAGCTTGTTGTGGTAGGAATGCAGTCACCTTATACAGTTGTCTGTATGGCTCTCAGGTTAGAATATTCTGCCACGTCACACAGAAGGTCTGAGGAGACTTCATCATCCACATGGCTTGTTGGTAGGACAAGGACAGGCTCTGTGTCGTTTACTTCCCATAATACCTCTCTGCTGCATTGAACGAAGACAGCAAAGTTTTGTATTTCATTGCCTGGAAATGCTTAATGCGCTTGGTTTGCCTGTTCTTCTCTTGTGTTGCTTTTGCTTTCAGCATCTTGTGCCTTTTATTCTTCAGCACGTTTCTACTTTTAATCTCTCCTCTTCTTTGTACCTCATTGAACAACCTCTTCTTTGCTTGTTCTTCCGTTCTCTTCTGCTTTGTTTCTTCTGCATCTTGTTTAGCTTTCTCATGTGCTCTCTGGCAATGTCTTCAGTATGTTAGTACTCTAGCTCTGGTGCCTCGTTCCATGGTGGTGATATAATATGCGTAATTTGTTCTCTGCATTGATGTCTAAAAACAAATAATACAAGAAAGGTATTATTGATGAAAATAAGACTCCCCCATGATTTGATGACGAAGATAGGGCACTTTGACAAAAGGGGAGACATTAATCTGTCATAAAAAAGGAAGCTTTTGGGGGACCTAATATTGTCATACAAATAGAACAACTACCAGCATTGTATAATCATGATCCCGTCATAATATTTGCATTGATGAATGGCAGAACATTATGACTAGGGAGCCATAGTGTATACAAAATTAATTTTAGCATGTCGGCAACAACAACAAAAATGCAAGATATGACAACAACAAAAACGCAAGATATTTGACATACAAACACAGGTTTCTACCATTGTTCTGCTTATAAATGAAAAAGAGTAAACTCACCTGAAGTATTCTGCACCATCCATTAATTCATCCAATCATGTGGGACACAGCAAAGGATCATTTATACTTCAATGATGATTTTACGACCCTGACGAAATTAGGGCACATTACGTTATATCTTTAAAGACAAAATTTGGTTAAGAACTGAATATTGTATGGATGTTCCACATTTCCATATGTAAGAATACTTCACATATTAAATTTTCATGAAGTACAATTAATTATATTTGGCTGATTAATAACCCAGTGTGTCAAATATACTTAATCCAAGGAGTGTGTCTTTTGCCACAAAGAATAGCTAGAGTCAAGATTCTTCTTGTGGGCAGCCACTCATGGCAAGAAAAACAGAGGGAAACAGAAAAACATGCACTAACTGATCTGGGAAAACCTTGATGTTGAAGTGGCTGGCCTTCTATCTCTAATGAACAACCCACTTTTATGGAAATGCTCTGGCTTCGGCCAACTGTACCTTTAAGAACGTACCTTTACCAATGATGATAATGATGGTGATGACCATGATTATGATGATGTGTATCTGTCTATCTTACACAAACAGGTGTGTTTTAGCACTTACCAGGATCAGTGTTACTGACACTGACATACGTCTGTGGTAACTTGTCTAATATGGCTGAGTTATCACCAGCTGCTGTAGTCGACTCTGTCACTTCACTGACTCTTGTTGTTGGTGGAGTTTCCATTGGGCTGGTGGCAGTTGGTATGCTGATTGTTGTCAGTTTAGTTGTTGGTGTAGTGATTGTAGTTGTTGGTGTAGTTGTTGATGTAATGGTTGTTGGTGATGTAGTGGTTCTTGTTGTGGTAGTTGTTTTTGGTCTAATGGTTGTTGTTTGTGTTGTGGCGGTTGTTGTTGGAGTAGTAGTAGTTGTTGGTTTAGTTGTTGATGTAGTAGTAGTTGTTGGTTTGGTGGTTGTTGTTGGTGTAGTGGTTGTAGTCGGTGTAGTGGTTGTTGTCGGTGTAGTGGTTGTTGTTGGTGTAGTGGTTGTAGTCGGTGTAGTGGTTGTTGTCGGTGTAGTGGTTGTTGGTGTAATGGTTGTTGTTGGTATAGTGGTTGTCGTCAGTGTAGTGGTTGTCATCGGGGTAGTGGGTGTCATAGTGGTTGTCGTTGGGGTAGTGGTTGTTGTCGGGGTAGTGGTTGTCGTCGGGGTAGTGGTTGTTGTAGGTGTAGTGGTTGTTGTAGGTGTAGTGGTTGTAGGTGTAGTGGTTGTTGCAGGTGTAGTAGTTGTTATTGGTGTAGTAGTTGTTGTGGGTGTTGTGGTTGTTGTAGGCATTGTAGGCATTGTTGTTGTAGGTGTAGTTGTTGTTGGTGTAGTGGTTGTAGTCGGTGTAGTGGTTGTTGTCGGTGTAGTGGTTGTTGTAGGTGTAGTGGTTGTTGTAGGCGTTGTTGTTGGAGCAGTGATTGTTGGTACTTCAGTAGATTCCAAGGTGGTTTTTTCTGGTCAACAAAGCATAATTGACAATGCAGTATGTTCTTATATGGGTTTGTTACTGTATGCTGGCTGGGGACATTGCAGGACTTCACCAAACATCATTGTGCCTGTGATAACAGGACCACCTGTACACAATCTTTGTTATGTGTACAGGTGCATAGAAAAAGTTTAACAAGGTTTCAGCATATTAAGTTATCAAAGCCGTATTAAAAAAATACACCAGTTACGTGTTTGCATACATTCTATAAGACATGCTTCACAGTAGAGCATCAAATATAAGAACACCCCTTAAAATGTGACAGACAGTCGACAGACCACTTTTTTAACGGTGTGTACAAAGGAATACAATACAATACACAGGGATATATCATGTCACTGTCTAAATAGATATGTCATGTGGATACATACGTGGTGTCATTGGCGTTGTTGTTGGTCGAATTGTTGTCACTGGATTGAGGCTACACTGCAGCTTAAAACTTGCCAAGTGAGACACTGAAAGTAAATTTGGCATTGTGAGATAAATTGTTTGGCAAGGGTAGTTACTCGGTCTCCTCGATTCTCTCAGTCTCACTCAGTGCCAGCATTGGCTCCCTGTTTGATACCGTGTTATTTTAAAGATCGGTGCAGTTACCTATCAAGCACTTTCATTTAACAAGATAATCCAAGATTTAACAAGATTGCTATCCAAAACTACACATTCCAGATGGCAAGTGGACAAAGAAGCCATTGCAGATTATCGAGTGTCCAACAATTTGATTATCTATGTATAACCCATCCTTATCAGATATCTGTCAATTCTATTTCTTATCACCCTATGTGAGAATGAGTATTTTCTCATGTCCAACCTATTCTGTTCCTTAAATAATGCTGCTTTCCTATCAATATCCTCATAACCATTCACTATTTTAAACTCTTCTATTTGATCTCCTCTTAGTCTCCTTGTCTCTAGTGATGTTAAACCACATTCTAATAAGTGGTTTTCATAACTAAGGTCTCTCAATTCTGGAATAATTTTTGTTGCTCTTTGTTGTATTCTTTGTACCTTATCTGTGTCCTTCTTACGATATGGCCTCCATGTTGTATACAATATTCCAAATGCAGCTTAACTATCGTATTGTACAGGGGTACAATTAGCTGTTTAAAATGGGCACAGTAGTGTAGTAGTTAGAACGTGGGGCTCTCAATTGAGAGAACCCGAGTTTGAATCCTCTTGCTGCCATTTCAAAGCTTTGACAATTTCATAATTTTTTTTCATCCCAATAAATAAGTACTTGGCTACAGACAGAGGTGGACATCTGAACGAACAATCTTTGTACAGTAATTGCAACATGGCTGAAAGCTTCCCAGAGAAGTCGAGATGGTGGTGGAATAAACAGGTCAGCCAGGGGGTGAAATGTAAAGTGCTTTGAACAGTCCATGGGCCTTTTGTTTCAGTAACAATCATCCAGACAACCAGAAGATTTACATTCACTACTCGCTCCTGCAAGACAGCTCAGACAGCTTCGATCATCTAACTCTAATCTACTTTTCATTCCCAGTGTTGAGATAAGCAGCATCGGATCTAGAGCTTTCTCAGTTGCCACACCAACTATGTGGAGCTCACTCACTGTTAGCATTAAATCTGTAAGAAATGTAATAACATTTCATCGTAGACTAAAAACCCACCTGTTTAAACTCGCTTTATCCCTGCACAGCTCCTCATTATACCAATCCAACTATTTACAACTGGAATTGCTAATCAGTTAGAAACTGCTTAACCTTTTTTGTTTATGTGTGCTGCCAAGCTTGGGTCTCCCGAGGATTTTAGCACAATAGAAGTGTTTTGTATTGTATCATATATTTAGCTAGATGCAAATGTAGCAATGGTAGTATTGCTGCAGCTATGTGAACAATTTTAATATACAAAGCACTAAAATACATAATTCATAATAATAAAAGAACAGATGTACTGGGTATTCGTTGATAACATTAAAATAAAATAATAAAGCGATACAAATGGTAAACACACGTATGGTTACAGTGAAATATGGTTTTTAAGTAATTTAAAGGTGATTAATCAATTCGATTTTTTTACTAGTCTCATTTCAAATAAATTTAGCAAAAAAAACAAAGCTACCTAGTGTCCACTGCTCATTTGTGCAACTTATAGATGTATTTTTTGTGAAGTCATCAGACAAACTATTAGATTATTTCATACTTGTTCAAGCATTAACTGAAGTGAAAATAGTTTGTCATGTCATTTGTGAGAGGATGGAAGTCACGCCCATGATCAGCATTGACTCACACAATATTTACCATTTTGGATATCCACTATTTTGAACCAGATCTCAAGTCTCAAGTAGTTATATTCCAAACAGCCCAATCTTGAGCTAACGCAGGAGTTTGGACCAACAGCTTTTAGTGTCTCTTCCGAAAGACACGGGCAACGACTAAAGTCAATTCTTTTGATGATTTGAACAAAAATTGGCATTTTTTATATTAAATTGACTGCGGATGTTACATAAACTATTCACACACTACATATTTGGACACCAATGAACTGGATTTGCGATAGGCTAAATCAGTTGAGGAAGCAGTTTTAAAATTCATGGTAAGCTATTTCAAAATGGGATACTGTAGGCCACATTCACATCATTAAATGTTCCCTTTCGTTAAATACCAGCTAGAACATGTGTTTCTATACCTACCACTGATGCCAATGTAGACCAAACTTTGACCATCTGGTATGTACTCAAAATGCAGCTGTCTGCCGCCGTCTTTACACTGCAACTCTCCAGTCGTGCAGAAGTCTGTTGTTTCACCATCCTCGCCCTTCATGTTCACAAACTTTGTGCATGTGTGATCTGTTTGACTCGTAAACAGCCTCTTGACTTCCACATTGACATTCTCAAGGACAGTGACAGTGCACTGACACCTGGTGGCATGTGCTGGTGGTAATAGGTTGTTGATGTACGCCAGGGAACCTTCCCATGATACATCACTGCAGAATCCTGTAGACTTGGCCTTCGATGACTTATCAAAGTCTAAAAAATTGATGCAGTTAATTAAAGTTTTGTATGCAATACTGTGCATCGACTTGTAATTTTATTTTACATTGCACATTGCAGTATTTACAGTTTGTTTAATTGACTGCATTTGTCTTTTGGTTGTTGTTAATGTTGTATAACTGTAATTGTGTATTATAAGTAAGACTGTTTATGGGACAACTAATATTTTTTATTCTGGTGGAATTATATGTTGAATGAATAATAATATTAATTTGTATACCCAAATTCAAAATACAAATATGTTTGCAAATTATTCTCCAAACTTATGAACCACATTGTTTGTAATTAATACAAAATGTAGCAATATCTTTTTATCCACATGTTAATATGTGAATTGACAGAAGTAACAACTTTGCCTACCTGGTTCACACTTGTAACTGACTGTAACAAACTCCTTGCCAGTGTAGCCTATGCATGCTGTGCTGGTGTCAGACACAGGCACAATGCAGTTGTTCTTGCTCTGGCATTTCTTGGAGACATCCTTGGTGAGATCTGACACCTTACATGCATCAATGCTGCCAAGGTCTGTGGGACATGGTCCAGTCTTGACAATTTTGTGGAGGGCTTCCTTGATGATTATCTTGTAATTCAATGGACAGTTGATTGAGAAGTCTCCATTCTCTAAGCAGAATGCTTTTTCTTCATACACTGCAACATATGGTGAAATATTAATGACAACTTTGCAATACTTGCCACCATGCTACACCAATGGTATATTATTGTTCCACAGGGTTAGAAGTTAACTTTTTCTGCAACCGGGAATGTGGGGCATGGTGGTCGAGTGGTAGAGCATCAGACTTGCGGTCGAGAGGACTGGGGTTCAAAACCACCTGTGGCAGAGCGTTGGACTTTTCGGTTGAAGGGACTGGGGTTCAAAACTGCTGCTGCCATTTCAAACCTTGGCCAATTTCGTTTACCCCAGTTTGCCTGTGTCTTTCAGAAGAGACACTAAAAACGGTTGGTCCCTTCTACCTGGTGTCTATGCCAGGGGAAATAAACAATCCCACACAGGGTAAATGTGTAACCTGTCATGGACTCAAAGAGTGGTGGTCTTGCTCTAACCCACCGAATCCCGGCATGTGAGAGGTGCCGAGCGGGACTTACTACACTGTTAAGGAGCCAAGTCATTGACAGGAAGAAGAAGAAAGTCCACAGGCGTAGTGGGCAACTAACTTCACTAGTCTGACACAATAATCACTAGTTCAGTTAAACAAGATGGAGTCTAGTTTACTGTAGCATAACATAATACAAATGTCTTCTAACCGTGTCATGGTACATTGTATGTGCCATATTACTGTGTCAAGCTACAGCACCTTGTTTCTTCTTCCTTATACTGTGTATCATCCCATGAAGCGGTATTTTGCACAAACCTGTAATGTGTTTGGTGCAGATTCCTCTGAACAAACAATTTCATGAGAATTCTAACCCTTGAAATTCAACTTGGTGAGCATGTTAATATCAGAACTACAAAATGTCAGGGGTGTATATAAAGCAACATGCAGTGCTATTCGCTTTGTTTATTGCAAGTGGCAGTGTGTATTGGAATAGAACACACCAGTTACTGGAGCTATGTCTTCCTGTTCATGTCTGGTTGCGTATTACACTGTGTACACACAAACCAATCTTGCTTCCAGTCCTGACTGAAGTGCTGTGGGAGCCAGCACTGCATGATGAAAATACCTGTTCATTTCTACCAGCAGTATCACAGACTGACTATTCTCTGTCAGTTACACAGATGAGGCCCACACATGCAGGTGTACTTATGTCAGACTATAGCCTACCTGTTACACAAGCTGTACACAGTTGAATTGTCAGAAGCACTCCCACAGCTGTGAACATTTGGCTTGCCCAGACCATCCTTACTGGTGTGTATCCACCCATGTTACTAGTGAAGCTAGTCAGGGTTGTTTACCTAATACAGGAAAATCTGGGGTAGACTGAACAATGAGTGACCCATTTGAGCCACAGAGTATAATGCTTTGACCAAGTGAATGAGGTGCTGAATGCTTCAGTGCTTCTGTGTGGTGAGTGTGCCTGTTGCTTTATGCAGGAATGTTTCCTCTGCAATGCTTCAATGATTTCAACTATTTCATTGTTACTGCATGTGTTAATTACAATTTAGACCAGGCATGTAAATGCATCCATGCATGCACACACTCAGGCATGCATGTATGCATACACACATGCTTGGACGCATGCAAAAGACTAGAAGTCTTAGCTAAAAACTAAACTAGACAAACTAAAATGCACAGAGAAGCTATAAAAATATAAAGTATAAATTAGCTAAAAAGAAAAATCAAGGTTGGTGTTAGTAAGAATAAGAAATAATACAAAAATTGATAAAAAGATAATAAAAATATTAACGAATAATATCTAAAATAAGAAACACAATCATTAGACAATTAATATTAATAATAATAAATAGTGTGATACTAGGAGTAAAATGGATGTCTAAAAGACTTCTAAAAGACAAAATTATGCATTAAACACATCTTAAAATAGTGTGTTTTAAGGTGTGCATTGAAGGTGCTTGTGCACTCGATCAGCTAGAGGTCTTCAGGCAGCACGTTTCAGAGTCTATAACTGACTCATGAGCTGCCCAAGAAGCTGCTATATGTAGTGCACATATCAAATAAAAAATTGGTTTATTCATATAAAAAATGAAGTTCTTATTAGTTACAGTTAAGTTGAACATCTAAAAATTTCCTTGAGCGCATCTGTATGCAAGTACATTATCACATGACATGTCACCATCTAATTTATCTAACTAATTACAAAAACTTGATGGTCTGACGTTTTTTATGTGTAAGTTTTCAAAGAGAACAGTTTTGTTTATTCCATAATATGTTGTGCTAAACCTGTAAGTTCAAGTAAAATGTGAACTAAGTTGTCATTTGAAATTAAGGCTGCAGTTTAAATTTTTTTAGGTTTACGGAGAAAACAGTTTTATTCTCATGTCAACACTGAAGGGGTGAAAAAGAGAAAAGAGAGATGAAGGGAAAAATGGCTAATTAAGGCCATTTTTTTTTTATGGATTATTACAGTAGTGTTTAAAGTAGCTGGGACGGCTATTATATGCTTGTTTTGCTTGAATTGATTAGTTTCAGTAGAAGTTTTTAAAACAAATTAACCATTTCTTCACAGATTGTAGACTAAATACTGTATAATGTCATTTATTTGGTTACGTTACAAGATTTAGGCAAAATTATATCATTTTGAGAAAATCCCCAAAGAAATAAATTACATACATATAAGTATGACAGTGTCACTGATAGCTTTAAGATAGATTTTGGTTAACATACACAAATTATGTCTGTGTGCTATGACAACCTAGAGTGGCAGTGTATGTTTGGCCCAAACCCTTCACCCATAGTAATTCAATATCATATTATGTTGCCTACATGTAAGGTATATTCATACGCCAAATTGCTGTGTTGTTGTTTTTCTAAAATAATTAATTAAGCATCATTTCCTAGTTATTAATAAAAACGCAATCTCAACAAATGCTTGTTTTTGTGTCACGATTTACAGTTTTTCACTGGCGTTTTACGTATTGTTGACAAAACCATTTGTAATATTGACACGTCCTCATAATTTGCCGCCACATTGGCCCTGGAATCTGTATTTGTAACATGTTTTTGTCGTCTATGGTATCAGGTTATGCCAGCCATCTGACAAACACGTGGCAGGGCGTGTTTACAATTATTTTGATGGAGTCTTCCCATTGCGGCTACTTCCCATTGTGGCTACTTCCCGTTGCGGCTACTTCCCGTTGCGGCTACTTCCCGTTGCGGCTACTTCCCGTTGCGGCTACTTCCCGTTGCGGCTACTTCCCGTTGCGGCTACTTCCCGTTGCGGCTACTTCCCGTTGCGGCTACTTCCCGTTGCGGCTACTTCCCGTTGTGGCTACTTCCCGTTGTGGCTACTTCCCGTTGCGGCTACTTCCCGTTGTGGCTACTTCCCATTGTGGCTACTTCCCGTTGTGGCTACTTCCTGTTACAGCTACTTTATTTTCCCATTACGGCTACTTTTTGGAGGAGCAATCAGACTAGTCCCAAACTAGTCCCATTACGGCTACTTTTGGAATTAGCCAGTAATTAGCCAGCTGAGGAGGGGAGCATTAATTTATTTGAATGTGGTTATTTGTATGTGGTTAAAGCATAAATGATTTTACCAAAATCCATGTAACTGGCTTTTTTGGAGTAGAGGTTATAACCTGAGACATTTTCACCATGAATCATTATATGTTTAGAATCACTGAGAACACTGTATCTGTATCCATGTAATATTATTGAAGATGGATGTGGTTGAATTTGCAACGAGCAAATATGGGAAGCATTTTGCCATGTACAGAGGCTACAGGCTCTGGTGTAGGCGTACTGGGCCAGATGACAACAAGTACTGGGTGTGTACCAGATATGACATTAAATGCAAGTCAACACTGACAACCAGTGAGGCTGGTGTCTTTATGAAGTAGGGTGGTGAGCATGACCACCCTCCTTGAAGTTCACAGAACTTGTGGGTAAGCATCACCCCAACATCTTTGAGTTTGTGGAGGCGACGAGGAAGGAGCAGGCACAACATGATGCAGCCCTACCACCACCACAGAAGAAGATGAAGTATCGGATTGTGAACCAGCGTCTGGCTCAGTTCAAACAGGAGTATGTGATGGGGAAAGATCTGTACTGAGTTTTCTGCTTGCAGATGGACACTTACCTAAATTAGAGTGACATTCAATTGTAATTGGTGACAGTTATTGCTGATGTTAGAATGACATTCACTTGTGATACATGACTTTCATGACTTCCGTTCAGTGCTTAATGTTGGGCATAATATGTGGAGTATCTTATACTGAGTATCCTGTACAATTAGTGTATTTATTTGTTAATAAAACTGTAATGCATACACATCATATATTTTTACGTTGTATACCATCTGAAATAATTGATTCTCCCTTGGCTCAAGAATAGAATCAAGGAAGTAGCTATAACAGGAATAGTTTCAATGCCTAATTAGTTGCTCCCACAAAAGTAGCCATAACTGGAAAAACGTAGCCATAGTGGGAAGTAGCCATAAAGGGCCTAACTCGTTTTGATTGGCCCGTTATCCGGCGGGGTCACCAGGTCACATATATGTTGCCATTTCCGTTAACATCAAAGATACAATAAACTATGTTAGCGCTGATATTTGCTGGTTTAAGGACATGATTTAGTTAGTTAGAATACTGATGTGTACTGGAATCATAATAATCAGACGATATGTTCCACTTTCACGACGAACGAATATAGCTGGTTCAAACATCATAGCAACATGTTGGCAATACGTCACAGCTTGACCACAGCCCGGGGCCTACAGTTACGCATGGAAATAGTCCATCGATATTTCATTTTGAAAGTTTCATGACAATGAAAATCACTTCTCTTACAGAGCATTATTCACATCCATTTTGCATGAGACTGATCATTCGTATTTTGTATAAACAGTCGGAGAACAATGAGTTGTCTGCGTAGTAATGCGTTACAACACTACCATGAAAGGCTTTCCCCGGCATTGTGAATATATTTTTTGGTGTCGCAAATGCATCTTTGATCTGCCATTAGATTTTTGTGAACATTTTGTTTTTCCGACATTAGATTTGTTTGAAAATAGATTATTCATGAAAAAATTGTCGTGTGAGAATATCGGTGGGACATTAAACAAAATAATCTGCTTTTTTTTTATGTAAACCGAAAAAAATAAAAACCACCTAAATATATCATGATCCATTTTATGTTTTACAGTAACATACAGTTCTCCACTGAATATATTAAGAACACCTTTTAACCCAACTGTACTGTTTCATTTTATAATTGCAATGAAGACATTAGTGCTGGATAACAATGAGACGTACCTTTAAGCATAAGTGGATTTCAGCCATACGTGTATTTAAATTTTTTTTTAAACCTATAGCCAATGTTTACCCACAGTTGTACACCGTTTTCAACTCAGACTTATTTATCTTGCTTGACATTATATACCGAACAACAAAGGAAACACAAATAGTTTAACACATGTTTTTGCATGGCCTAAAGGTTAGTATCGGCAAGTTGGCAGTGCACTATCTGATCACTTATGTGTCTCTGTTGCTTCCCAATGATGCTCCAGGCAGTCTCTCTGGTACTAAGGAACCTGTCCATCAGATGGATGCAATGAATATAGCAGTCTTGTCTTGCAATGATCACCCACGGTCGTCCAGTTTGGGGCTGATCATTTGTGGATGCTGGGTCAAGGATATTTTTATTTATATTTATCGAATGGAAAATGGGGAACTTTAACTAGCAGTGGTTGCACTCACATCCCGTATGCACCATACTGTGTAAGTGAAAGTTCAGTTAATTAATTTTGTCATGACAAAAATAAAAAAA
Source organism: Lamellibrachia columna (assembly GCA_963662155.1). Lineage (NCBI taxonomy): Eukaryota > Metazoa > Annelida > Polychaeta > Sabellida > Siboglinidae > Lamellibrachia > Lamellibrachia columna. Next base: position 16,119,095 of record OY759270.1, read on the forward strand.
ATAAAAAAATATTTGCATTTATTTGTTTTGTTGTTTTCAATTCCTTCATAGTCTTGGTTCACCAGCAAATTACAATCAGCTTTACAAGTACATCGACTATATTTCTTTTATAACATTTATTATCAACAAATTAAATGTCTTCAGGTTTTTCACCTTGTTTACTTATCTTCTCCCTCTCCCTCTCCCTCTCCCTCTCCCTCTCCCTCTCCCTCCCCCTCCCTCTCTATTTAATTAAAGGTGTACTTTCCATACCAGGACCTTCAAAGGATATATAGTGATAGACAGCAAAAAAGTCACTTGTCCGCTGGACATGTCAATAAAAAAACGGCTGCTATTGTGCATGCATCTCTATTATATGTAATTTTTAATTTAGCCACTGGATAACTATAAAGGGACAATCTGCTTGTCCGAGCAGATTGTCACTTGTTTTGGACAGGCATTAGTTTGAACGCTGATATATTATACTTCAATGGTACAGTATGGTCCATATGACACACCATCATCAAGTTCACTGTCTTGTGGTTGATTATCAGGGTTCTCCAACTCGACTAAATCAAGGTATCCATCACTGTGTGTATTTGCTTGGCTAGTTGCCTGTCTTTCTATGGCATCAGCATCAGCTGTTGTTGTTTTCTCAGCATCCTTATTTGTCTCTCTTCTGTGAAAGTACATTCTGAACAAAATAAAGAATAAACATGGGCATAGTATATACCGTATTTGACATATTAAGCATATTTGTCCTAATTAGCATACATGCCCTTTTTTAATCAGCAGGATCCATAATTATTGAAATTTGAATAGTGTGGAACAACTGAAAGGTGTCACCATCTAGTGGTAAACAGTTGGCACCACTTTTCAGTTGTTCTACCCTAGTTACCAAATGACACCACTTGTGTTAAACAGTTACCTTATTGACTAGAGAGAAAAAAATTTCAAGCATATTGTACATTTATTAGGTCGAATACGGAATTCATCTGACTTGGATTCATTTGGTTATGGCACATTCTATTTTATAGGTACACACAAATATATAGGATTTTACCAACCACCAGTCACAATATCTCAATTTGGCAGGCAATGTAAAATATACCAGCCAGAGTGTTTAGGTAGAAAGAAGACTGCTACAGGAAAGAGTTGAGTAAATTACTATATTTACCACTGGCAAAAACTTAAAACTGTCACTGGAAGAGGGGTAGTAGAAGAAAGCGAACAACTTTATTTATTTTTAAGTCCATTACAATTTACCTGTAGTGTGACAACATTCATAATAGGACTGGCTGAACTAGAGTTGGCAGAAGTTCAGCAGAGTAGCTACATCCACCCCTTGTACATTTGTTGTATATTTCACTACCTTGTTGATGATGGGATAAGGTTTAGGAAAGCTGAACATTTCAAATTTTTATTAAGATATTTATGCCATATTAATATCACAACTGGTATCCTGCATACCATTTTCTACTGTTTTATAAATATATTGGTAGATATTTTATGCTCACCTGAATGCAACCAGGACAGCAACGATGGCAACCACCATGGCCACAATCAGACCCACAATCAACCCTATAATGAGTCCTAAAAGAACAAACATATCAAGTGTTACAATAAATTCTTCCCCCTCATGAGTAGCAGTAGTATGCTGACAATGAGCAGTAGTATCACTATGACAAACACGGAAACAACAATAACAGGAACTGCAAACAAACAAGACAAACAGTTATTTACATGTGTTATTACGAAATACATAGTTGTATTAATTATTGTTGTCAGTGTAGCTGCAAAATATTTTTTAGTAGAAAAGGTAATATATATGTTTTATTCTTAATACAAGTACATGTGTTAAATAAAAAATGATACACTCATGAAAAAGCTAAATTACTTTTTCAAGAATAAAAGGGATGGCCACATTGTGATACACATTATATTTGTGTGTCTGGCTTATTTAAATTCAATATATATACATACGTAAGTACGTACATACAAACATACAGATAGCACATTTTTACACTTGCACCTGTGCCACTGTTTTTGACAATTGTCTTGGGTAACTTGTCTGCTGTGACACCCTCATCAGTTGTTGCTGTAGTTGGTTCTACTGCTTCGCTTGTTGTCAATGGTGTGGTTGTAGTAATAGCAGTTGGTGTAGTGGTGGTTGTTGTTGGTGTAGTGGTGGTAGTTGTTGGTGTAGTGGTGGTAGTTGTTGGTGAAGTGGTGGTAGTTGTTGCTGTAGTTGGTTCTACTGCTTCGCTTGTTGTCAGTGGTGCGGTTGTAGTAATAGCAGTTGGTGTAGTGGTGGTTGTTGGTGTAGTGGTGGTAGTTGGTGTAGTGGTGGTAGTTGTTGCTGTAGTGGTTGTTGGTGTAGTGGTGGTTGTTGTTGGTGTAGTGGTTGTTGTTGTTGGTGCAGTTGTAGGCGCAGCAGTTGTAGGTTCTTCTGTAGTTTCCATTGAAGTTGTCTCCATTTCTGGTCCACACGTCAGAATGAGTTGTTTGTCATGGTGCACTGAAGCATATAATTTATTATCAATTAACAGCACTGTAACATTGATAAACGTTCATCACTACATAAAACCGTGGCTCACTTCGGTATGTTGTAAGGCAAGTTACAATGCTATTTTGTGGGCAAACAGTTCAGGATGAAAACTCAAACAGATGTTGGTTGTATTATGTATACACAAAATGCACTAAAGCACTGGGACTGAGCCCCATCTTTTAAATACTTCTGCAACATGGCATTTGAAACACTATTTAAATTAACATAAAAAAGAAATGCCATTAATGACAATGCTGCGTCAACCAATGGCATAAAGCAGCAGCCAATAGCCATAACAACTCAACCAGCTCAGGTTCCTGAGGATATAAGTTAATTATTATTATTATCTTGGCTGTCTTAAATCTAACAAATAAAGCCTTTAACATGCGCAGAAATGTATTATTAGCTTGTAAGGCTTTGAATGTCAGACAGTTTGCCAGCAGTGTAACCTGCAGCCAGTGTAAGGTACACATTAAGTGATGCTGAGATCATTCGCACAAAAACAGAAAAATTACCACTATTATTAATGCTACTTTCACAACACAACAGCGTTTGATTAAAACACATAACAACAGTGTTATTAAAATGCATTATATATTAAGTTGACAAGGAACAGTATAAAAATCCCTCCTAGTGCGTGATCTGTAATATGTGCAATCTGTTTAATTAAATACTTCACACTTTTGTTAAAATCATCAAAAGAATTGAATTTGACCATTAGATTTGGTAGCTTAATAGCCTTATGTCATAGCATATAGCACTTTTATTCCTTTCTTGCCAAATTTTGATCAGATCCAGTCAAAGATAATTAAATAGTTTATCCGATGAGTTCATCAAAACTTAACACATTTGCACGAATGAGCTTGCACGTCGTTGGTTACGACACTAGAGATGTGTTTGTTTTTTCACGAAATGATTCTAAAGTGAAACAAGCAAACAATTCGAATTGAGGAGGAACAAGTAAAATGGAAAACAAATCTGTGTCAAGACATGATGAAGTGGAAACACAAACCTACCTAGCAAAGAAACCATGAAGACAACAGCGACATTGAGATTGTTGGTAGAGTATCGGATAAGGTACTTCTTGGTGGAGTTGGCACAGCCAAGTTTGATGGTTAGGCTTGAACTGCTGCACACCTTGTGTACTTCTGTGCCGTCCACTATGTCCACACTCTGGTCACACTCTCCACCTGAGGAACCAGTCTGAAACATGGATTTTCTGTTAGCCCTATGAATTTCCGACAGGTCTTTTAAATAGTGCAAAGCTATTTTGGATTGATTAGATTTGTTGCCGCTTTCAAGTGTCATTTATAAATACTTACAAAGCACTTGCCTAAACTAATTACTTTCTACCCAGCCGTGGTGTTTAATCCCTACACACAGTTGTATAAAGTAAACAGGTGTAACTGATAATAAGTTACTATCGGCATTTGTATGTTAAAACATATTTAAACAGTGATCAGAATTCACCGACATATGTTGCTCCATCATATATAACAGACGCATTAATATTAGACATGGTGCATGAACATGGAAGAGAATCACACAGTGCTGCTGTGTAGGCCTATTGTAAAAGCACATACCCCACAGTATCTGGAGAAGTGGTAATGTTTTTCTTAAAGTCATTTACCAGTTTATTCTATATTGCACAGGATCTATCTTTACCACATCAAATGAATTCATATTCCTTTGGGCCACACATATTTTGGAATCCAGGTTTTGACCCAATCGTATTGGGAGGGGAATATAAAAATCTAACTGCAAGACCACTGCTATAACACAGGGAAAAGTACACTTTCTACAGCAAGACCCAATCTACTTTTTCCAGGGAACAGAATCCTGTGAATTATAATTAATCCTATGAATAATTAAATACCTTGATAAAGTATAATTGCTTCACAAGCATCTGTGTGTTTGGAGGCAATGTCAGTGAGCACGTGCTGTTGGTGTCGTAAATTGTTTTCTCGAACTCGCCGTTAGGGTAGCTGTTGATGAATGCCATTATGCCAGACCATGTGAACCTTTGGCCTATCCAGAAACCCATTGCAGCAGGATCGACTGCCTGGTTCATCCCTGAAATAGCAGGTTGCATTAAAAAGGTACATTCTTATATAGCGCTGTATCAAGTCCTTGGGAATACTCAAGGTGCACCCCTTAACAGACCTGTTCATTCCAACGCCATCCTGACTTCTTTGGGAAACATTCAGCCACATTGCAATTACTGCACGAAGACAATTCGTTCATATATACACTTCTGCCTGTAGCCATGTATTCATTTATGCAACTGAGTGAACTGTGGCAATGTACTGTGAATGAAATTGCCAATGCTTCGAAACAGCAGCACAAGGATTAAAAGTTTTTTTTAACCCGGGTTCTCTCGATTGAGAGTCCGACATTCTATCCGCTATGTCACAGGCGAAGTGGCATGAACAAAAGTCATGCATACTTTTGTTTACACCACTGCCTGTGTCTTTCGTAGGTGACACTAAAAGCTGTTGGTCCCTTCTACCTGGTGTCTATGAAAGATCCCACACAGGGAAATGGATAAACCATGTTGTGGACTCTTAGGCTCAATGGTATTGTTCTACAAAAATGGGCCCTTCATTACCTGCTGTGAAACTAACAAAACTAACTTTGATAATCATAATGGAGTATGCACCATGAGTGCCTTGTCTAGGCAGATACTGGCGAAATACAAAAGGATTGATCATCCACGTTTTTACCAATTTCATACCAGCTACAATTCCGGTTGTAGGTTATCCTGTTGCAGTGTATAATGAATGCTAGATTTGTTGTATGAAATTGGTTAAACTTTACAAATATCAAGCAGAATCGACCATGCAGAGCCTGATTGTTTATATTTTAATCATAACGTGATTTACTAAACATTAGTATTAGATCGAAACATTTTCATATGTTTGATCATGTAGGGGATTTATCAGTTCTGTGCAAACCAAAGGATGTGAAACTAAATCCATTATTTACTCATTATTTAGCAATATTCGCAATGTTGTAAAGTTGGATGACTGACTAAGTTTCTGGATTATTTTGTGCCTTTGAATCTTGAATTGCACTGAAACTCAATGAAAACAGGCACAACACCTCAACACCACTTTAACTTGCTAATATACATCATCAATTATAGTTTCAAAAAATCCCTCAGCCTGCACCACAGAGCTCGTCCCACGCAAATTCCTGCACGTACCATCTCTTATAAATTAGGTCTAATCAAATTGTGGCAAAGTTTCTGCAAATGGGTGTGCCACTGTTCTCGTGTCAATGCAGGGTGTAACCAGCATTACAGACATATACACATAATATGAAAGACCCGTCACATTGAATAAAAACATAACATGTAAATTTACACTATTACCAGATCTCTACAGATGAAACAGTAAACCTTTAGTATGTTGTTAGTGGAACCGTGATTAGGCCCCACGTTGAATAAAACATGTTTGTGCAGCTTTACAGAATCATCACTGTCATCCAAAGTGGTAGACATTTTCACAAGCATTAAACTGAACTAAAGCTTAGGAAAATGCCTACATTGTATGGGACACTTCAGCATCAATGGACTTTAATGCTAGAGAGGTGACTGTTATTAGTATGCTGATGCATCATAATTTGACGATTTGAATGTGCCAAACCTAAAACAATTTCAGGAAAGAAAGTAAATAAAATGTTGTCAGCTGCTGAATAAATGGCATGAGTCACCTGCGTGTATAATCACTAAGGCATATACTGTATTTTCCTCACCACATTTTTCTCATTTAACTTAAATTTAGAACTATTAAATTAAATTTAAAAACTATGTGGGCTCATATTGGGGAAATATCAGTTGGTTGTTTCTGCAGACCTTCCAAGTTCCAAGTTGACATAAACAAATATTGGATCTCATGGTGGAAATTTTTTTCAAGCCGGGACATTTTTTTAGGCAGATTTAATAATTTTGTTGTTGTTGATGCCACCTACCGAACGTTTATCCGAATTACACAACAGTTCTGATCTGTTTAAAACAACGGTTCCCAACCTGGGGTACGCATACCTTCAGGGGTACGCCAGAGGTTTTCCAGGGTGTACACGGAGAGTTGGGAGGAGAAAATGTGTTTATCTACCAAATTCACAGAAAACATATTTTTCAACCCAACATTAAATGCTGTTAGAAAATGTTGTCACCCAAGTCCATACCTTGCTATTGAAGGACCTACAGTTTTCCTAGTTAAGATGCTTCTTTCCTAAATTAATCGTAAGTTATGACGATTTTGCCTCATTGCAATGGTTAGTGCTAAGCTGAAATGGCATCAAGTCCAGTGCCCACAATACCTGGCTCTTGGGCTGATGGGACTGCAAAATCAATAATTTTTTAAGTTCGTGGATGAGTCCACCACACGTGGTGCATTGTTCATGAGGATATTATTGATGTTTTCATCTACCTATCTGTGCGAACAAGGATTCTCGGCAATGTTCTACATGAAGCCTAAATGTCCTGCCCAACTGTGCATGAAGGACGACCTTTATGTGTATGTGTGTCATTGAACTCAGTATTGTTTGTTGTTTCATGTATAATTCTGTGACACTGTGTTGGGGTACCCGTTTGATTGTTTCAGGACAAAGTGGGTATGCAAGTAGAAAAAGGTTGGGAACCACTGATTTAGAACTATTACCTGTCCAGCAACGAAAACTGCGAACTTTTCCGACGCAATTTTCAGGTTTTTTATTTTATGAAGTTTATTTACATCCATAATTCATTAAATAATATACTACAATCATATGTAAATAAACTTAAGCCAAAAAAAAAAAAATTTGAATGAAAAAATCATAAAATAAAATACAACGAAAGCTAGAGATTTTTTGGTATTTGGGAGATTGGGAGGATGTTTGAAAAATTACCAAAAAGTGGGAGATTTCCCGCTGTATCAGGAGACTTGGGAGCCATTGTCATTGGAAGCCAATGTCATTGAATGAACATATTTTACTCACATGGTTCACAGTAGTAAGTGACTGCCACGTAGGAGTCACCACTGTAACCTGCACAGTTGTTTGTGGCAGGTTCAATGGCAACATAGGTGCACATTGGTTTCCCACTGCAGGCTGTATAAACATCTGTGGTGACAGTGGATATCAGGCAGGTGTCACTGGATGGGAGGGTGCATCCCGAGTCCTTTGTCCTGTGGATTGCTGCTGTCTTTATCTTGATCATGTATTTTGGTGGACATTGCAGCACCATTGGAGAGCTGCTCAGGCAGTGTGTCTTGTCTTGTTCCACTGGTGAAGAACAATAGCAGGTAGATGGTTAGGAAATATGTAATAATAATAATAATAAGTTTTATTTGTATAGCGCCATATCTCTGGAATATAAATTCTGTTCAGAGGTGCTTAAAATACAAGTGTAAAAAATAATAAATGGCTGATATCTATTCAATAGTCGTGCTTACAAAATAAACATGTTAGATAAAAGCATGTATAAATTATAAGTTTATTATATTAAATGTTAATAAAAAATAAATACAAGAGAGTAATAAGTCACACTTCAGTGAAATAAGATATGGTATAAAATACATATAAAATGCAACCTCTACATAATGTTAGCCAAGATAATTAAAACGTTTTTGTACAATTGTCATTTTCTTAAATTGATTGGTCAGATAAAAAAAAATGTAATATATTTCTGATAGTTTGCCAAAAAATGTGTGTATGCCACTGTCATACCTTTCATCCTTTCATGATAAACTTTACATTATACACACATGCATAGACAGATATACATTTGAATACACACATCCATGAAAGATGACTTGATACAGTCAGACATAGAATATTGTTTTACATCTGGTTAACTCCTTTGTGAGATTTTACTGTCTTTGCGATAAATAACTAATAATGTTTTTGGTCAGAATTTCATATTCTACAGGTAATTTGCAGACCTGTGTCACGATTACGATGTTTACACATGTAATGAATTTATGGTAAGAATACACAAATGGAGTAACTCATTCCTTCTCCAACAATTAGTGTTACAGTCATGTCTTGTTTATCCATTCTTCAATAATCCATTTTTCTTCTGGGAATAATCTGGATACACTTTAAATTGCTTCTTTAATCCACTTTGTCGTGTTTCTGTTTCCGTACACTGGGGAGCCAGCAGGCCAGATAACAATGTAATGTGATTCGTTTAACTGGATTGTTTTGGAACACTTGAAATTGTTTTGGATCACTTCAGATATCATATGCAACTTAAATTGTTTGTTCCAGGTTTTCTTATACATTACACATTTATTTCTGATTGTTATAGCAATGATGTTAGTAAGATGTTTCACCAATCTCCATGCTTCGTTAATCCAGCTGAAACCCTTGGTGACCGAGGTGTGTAGATAAACAAGGCATGACTGTATTACTGGGGGGCATACTTCTTCATCGATCATATCTTTTCTATGAAATTCATTCATAGCATATTTCACTGTTCTGACATATAAAACACCTTTAGTTACTGATGTACACAAGCAACTAATGAGTTTTCACTTAATCCGTGTTGAAAATTTTTCTGTTTGTACTGTGAGATAGATGTAAAGAGCTGGTATATGTTGGGTGCACTTAGTTCCTCTGATACACTTTGTCTTTGGGCGTGGCGTGGGTGCGGATACAGCATATGTAGCTCAGTCAGTGTCATTCAAACTGCCTGAGGCATGAAGGGTGTACAAAGAGGGTTGAGACCAAAGCAAGGGCGTGGACGATAAAACTTTGGTAGTTGGTGTCTATTTTTATACAGCTGTATGCGGTCCCACCCTGTTCCATTTCAGCACAGTGTTATAGTTATGCTCCAAAATAATCTTGAAACTTGCATGAATATAGATCACTAATAATTGAAAAGTAAGTAGTTTTTATGCAAGAGACAACACCGTTGCTGTGGATGCGGATGTGTCTGTTAAAGACACATCTGTTTCTTGTGACCTTTGTGGCATTGCTGTAATAGAAGCAATCTTGTTTTCATGACAAGGACCTTTTACTTACTTAATTTTGTAGACTGTTTTTACTCATCTTAATTTATCTTAACTTATTTAATTGGGTTTAACTTATCTTGTCTTAATTTATCTTAATTTATCTTGACTTATCTTACATGTTTTGCCTGATAGGGCCTAGACGCACTGTGCCAAACTTTAGAAGGAAAGACAATTAAACTTGTAATGTTGACTGAAGGTTTTCACCAACAAACTAATCCTGTTGAGTTTTTCTGAGATACAGAACAATTAGTGTGCTGATTTCAATCTGTTGTGGTTTCTGTCAATAATTCCATGTCAGTTCTTATGTACATAGTGAATAGCTTATGTGATTTAACAAGATTTGCCATCCAAAGCCAAAGGCCCAGATGGCAAGTGGACAAGGAAGCCATTGGCTTATCGAGAGTCCAACAATGTTCATCTACGTATAACCCGACCTCCTGAGATATGTGTCAACCTTGTTTTTAAACATATTCACGCTGCTAGCAGTTACACAATCTGTAGACAATTTGTTCCATTCATTTATTGTCCTCTGTGAGAACGAGTGCTTCCTGATGTCCAATCTACATTGATCCTTTACTAATTTTACCTTATGTCCTCTAGTTCTGCTATCCTTCTTGAGTGAGAAAAACATATTCCTATCAGTATTTTCATACCCATTCAATATCTTAAAAACTTCAATCTGATCTCCTCTTAACCTCCTTGTCTCTAGAGTTGTTAAACCACATTCTTTCAGGCGTTCTTCATAACTAAGGTCTCTCAGTTGTGGAATCATTTTAGTTGCTCTCCTTTGTATGCGTTCAAGTGTATCTATATCCTTCTTACGATATGGTCTCCATGCTTGTATACAGTATTCTACATGAAGTCTAACTATTGCTTTATAAAGAGGTATAATTAACTTTTTTCCCTTGTATGTTATGTTTCTTCTAATCAATCCAAGAATTTGATTACCCTTTGAAGCTGCAATACCACACTGCTCTGAAACTTTCATATCAGCGCTTATTGTAACTCCTAAGTCCTTTTCTTTTACAGTAGTACCCAGAACAGTATCTCCCATTTTATAGTTTACATCCAAGTTCCCATGTCCTGTATGTAGGCATTTACATTTCCCAAAATTGAACAGCATCTGCCATTTCTCAGACCATTTCACTAATCTGTCTAGATCATTTTGTAAATGTTGTTTATCACCATCAGTATTAACCTTTCTAAACAGTTTTGTGTCATCCGCAAATTTCAGTACGTTACATGTTATACTGTCGTCCAAGTCATTGATATATATTAAGAATAATATAGGTCCTAATACTGATCCTTGAGGTACCCCACTCAAAACCGATTTCCAATTTGAAACTTCTCCATCTACTACAACTCGTTGTCTTCTGTCAGTCAGCCATTGTTCTATCCAGTCAGTTATGCTATCCCCGATACCATGGGCTTTTAATTTAAGTAGTAATCTTTGATGTGGCACTTTGTCAAAAGCTTTCTGAAAATCTAAGTAGATAATATCTACTGGCGATCCCACGTCTATCCACTTAGTGATTTCTTCCAAAAAACATAACATATTTGTTAAGCATGACCTCGCTTTAAGGAATCCATGTTGAGATGAATTTAATAATTTATGCTTAACGAGGAAGTCCACCATATGGTCTTTCATTAACCTTTCTAATAATTTACAAATCACTGACGTTAAACTCACTGGTCTGTAATTATCTTACTTATTTCTCGAACCCTTTTTAAATAATGGTATGATGTTTGCTTCTTTCCATTCAAACGGAACAACTCCCTCTTTTAATGACAAGTGGAATACTCTTGCAAATGGTATACTAATTTGTTCTACTGTTTCCATTAGTAATTTTGGAGGAATCCCATCCACTCCCGGTGATTTATTATCCTTCATTGCCTTTATTTTCTTAGCTACCATTTCTGGATTTACAACTAACGGTCCTAAATAGTCAGATTTAGCCTCCTGAAATTTAGCATCAGCAACTGGTAATGAACTAATATCTTCTTTGGTAAACATTGAACTGAAGTAACCATTTAGGTCTTCCGCCATGAAAAACCCCTGTGTTATTATATTTCCAGCACTGTCTTCTAGAGGTCCAACCTTGTCTTGTACGTTTTGTTTACTCCTGACATATGCATAAAAACTCTTGCTGTCATTTTTTATGTTACATGCTAGTTTTTGCTCATAGCTTCTTTTAGATTGTCTGATTTCAGTTGTAGCTGCATTAAGTGCCTCTTTGTAATTTGCATAGTCTTCTTCCTTTCTGGTACGCCTATAAACCCTCCACATAGTTTGTTTTAACACTATTTTTCTAATAGCCTCTTTTGACATGTGTTTCTTTCTACACCGTTTTCCTTGTTTTTGGAAGGGAACAAATTTATCGATGATACTCTCAATTTCATATTTTAGAATATTCCAACATTCAATTGCGGTCTTATTCATCAGCATGTTATTCCAATCTAGCCTTGCTAAGTATTTTCTCATATCTTTGTAGTTACCTTTGTGGAAGTTTCTTTTGTACATTTTCTTATTTTTACTTTCTGATTTTACATTGATGTCAAAATGTATTTGATTATGGTCACTGTTACCCAATGGTTCAAGTATTTTTACATTGTCCACTAATTCTTTTTGTGATGACAAAACTATATCCAATACATTTTCTCCCCTGGTTAGTTCTAGCACGTGCTGAGTAAGAAAGCTATCCTGGATTAAAAATAGAAATTGTTGGTCCTCACTCCCTGTGCTCTCTAGAGAATTCCATTGTATGTGTCCATGGTTAAAATCTCCCATTATGATACATTCCCCTTTACTAACTTTATAGCGGTTTTTATTTTTGTGTTGTCCTCTTCGTTTATGTTTGGACTTCGGTAAACTAATCCAATAGTTAATTTTGAATTTCCTGAAACAATTTTGCACCAAACAGCTTCATCGCAATCTGCTTCCCTTTCTAGTTTTATTTCATTAGCCTGAATAGATTATTTAACATATAAAATAACTCCCCCTCCCCTTCTTCCTATTCAATCTTTTCTAAACATTACGTATCCTGTCAGTCCTAATTCAGCATCTGTTATATCTATGTTGGCCCATGATTCAGTTATACCAATTATGTGAGGGTCAATATCTTCTACCATAATGTTTAATTCGTTTTTCTTATTTACTACGCTCCTTGCATTTAAACATACGCATCTATAACCTGTTTCAGAGATGTTTTTCGGACGATTTGATATTGGTTTGTCTGTACTAGTGGCCTCTTGTTCTGCTTGAGACACCTCTAGGTAACCCCGATGCACTTCTAGTTTAAACAATGTTTACTACCAAAAATATTTGTCATTGTACCCATGCCACTATCTACTGCTGCTGAAAGTTCGTCCGCGAATACTGCTGCCCCCTTTCCACTTAGATGAAACCCATCCTTCATGTACATATCAGCCCTGCCAACAAAACTTCCCCATAAATCCACAAATCCAACTTCCTCTTCTCTACATAGTTTTTGGACTAACATGTTAATTGCCATCCCCCGACAATTTCTATATTTGTAACCCCTCCTGCCCATTACTGGTAAATCCCTGACAGTATTACCTGCTCAACCCGCGTCTGTTTTAGTGTTCTGACCAACTGCCTATATTGCCTAACTATGGCAGTTGTACCCTCCCTCTCTACGTTATTTGTCCCTACGTGTACTAAAACAGATCCACCCTTACCCGAACCTACGATGTTTTCTACCCTCTCAGTTATCGCCTCTATTTTGGCTCCAGGCAAGCAGACCACCACATCATCTCCCTTGTTTAAGACTCTGTCGGTCTTCCTAACTATCGAATCCCCCACAAACACCCTTGCTCTCTTCCTCACCCCCTCTATCACTGCTACAGAATAGCTCTTACGTTCGATCCCTTCCATCACATTCTGTCCTGACCCCTTCCCTCCTGTCTCCCCCACTTCCCTCTCCTTCGCTCTTGTCTCCCCCACTCCCCTCTCCTTCACTCCGGTTGTTTTCCCTCCCGTCTCCCCCACTCCCTTCTCCTTCCCTCCTGTCTCCCCTACTCCCCTCTCCTTAACTCTGGTTGTCTTCCCTCCCGTTCCTTTCCTTCCCGTCTCCTTAGGTCCTGTCTCCCTACGACCTGTCACCTTCCCTCTTCTCAGCTTCCTCCCTGGCTGAGGTGAGCTCTCCCTAGCATCTCTCGTGTCTTTCCCCACTTTATCATCTACTGTTCCCCCACCGGAACTACTGGCACAACCCCCCTGTTCCCTTCCCACCATTGCCACAACGAGCAGCCTCAGCTCTTCCAACTCCACCTCTAGTGCCTTCATCTTCGTACATCCCCTACACTCAAAACTAAAACTATCTGCACAGGACTTCTCGCACCCAGACTTGACGAAGTCCACCCAGTTACTGCAACTGCCACAAATTAAGTGCCTTGTGGCCTTTAACTGCCGTTTGCATGGCGCCATCATACAATTTAGTTTTAATTAGTTTGCTACGTTAGTCTTGAATAAGGCTGTTTTTGTGTTCAAAAGAACACTTTAAGCTAATATACTTGCTAACTATGTCTTCTATTAAGCTCGCATGAGCAAAAAAAAGCCTGCCACCTAGCGAATACGGAGAACACTGTGTAACAAAACAACGAAATCAGTGTGTATTAATTTACGCTAAAATCCTGCTGTTAATTCCTTTTCACCGAAAACGTTTACTACCACTATGTCAGATATTACCTTATGTATGTAATTTAAGTAAATATATCACTTTATCTTATATATATATATATATATATATATATATATATATATATATATATATATATATATATATATATATATATATATTAACCAATGTAAACGATAGTTCGATGCACCAGTTGAATTCACGACCTGTAAACAAACTCCCTTTTATCACTCGATGAGTTTGAATCCGGGAAAAAATACTACCTCTGTTAACAAAAACGGTTTATTAATATATGTCTGCAAGAAGTTTGTGAACAATATATGTATAGTAATACTTATTCTAACCAATATTCCAATGTTACTGACTATTCACTATGCTATCTCAATTTTCGAACGGTAAACAACCCTATTAACGCTCGCTGACTTCCCTGACAGAGTCCGAAACTAACTTATGCTAAAATACTTCCTCTGACTAATAATTAACAAAACTTGTTCCCTAATATATGTCTACAAAAATACAATATGTTTATGTATAATATATATGCAATAGTAATACTTATTTTATTTGCTATTCGACGCTTTTCTATAAATTCTCTTCACCAATTTCAAATCGCTGCTGCACCAAGTCAAGATCCGCTATATCGGATATATGTGGTGGTGTAATCCTCTCCCTAGGTTCTACAATATGTCAGCTGTTTCTTTTTAAAACTCTACATAAACCCTATCGCATCATACCTATGAATGTCTGTTGATCTGTCAGTAATAAATACTAATAATTAATGTTTTGGCAACATTTATTTATTTGCATTTACTTATTTTCATCCCATACTGTATTTAGTGATGGTTATTGTTGTATGTCTCAATAAGTTTGATGTCTACAGTTTTTGTAAACAGGCTTTCAATTATGCTTTTTGCCCTAATTCTACTACCCCCTTAATTGACACCTATTAGCAAAACTCAAACACCCTTTGTCTTACCTTCAAGACAGGTCTCGCTCCAGCACACACTGATGAGACACAACACTGTGCAGCACAGGTAAAGAATCCTTCCAATTTGTGGCATCTTCATTGTTGTTGATTTCTGCTGTATTGACTTTATCCTTGCTGGCTGGCTCAATTTGGACCACCACTTTACAGTCACTAGCTGCAGAGTAATAGCAAGATGGCTCAATGGCCATGTATTTTTTTTACTCGCATTTACCTGTGTATTCGAAAGAGGGTGTGTTATTCTGCGATGAGTGAGTGTGCCACAGAAGGTAGTGTTCTCTGCTGCTGGTGAGTAATGCCCCAGATATGTCACAGTTGCTATGTAAGATTTATAGTACAAGTACGATGAAACTAAGTCATATAAAACATTCGTCGTTCATTTCTGCTCTACAATAACATTGGAAAACATGTTTCTCTCACCTCACCATTGCGTTGTCTAGTGCAGTTGTTGGATGTGGTGTGTATTGTAGTCTGCTGTGTGTTGCTTAGTCTATGTAGTGAAAGAAAGACACAATTATAGTGTGGTTGGTAAATGGAAATGCCCTTTAATTGCATCTAGTAAACAGTTGTAGATTGACAATGGGCATTGCCTACAACTTAACTAGATATCAAAGGCAATTCCCCTTAAGAAGAAGGATATAAATATGCTTGAACGCATACAAAGGAGAACAACTAAAATGATTCCACAACTGAGAGACCTTAGTTATGAAGAACGCCTGAAAGAATGTGATTTAACAACTCTAGAGACAAGGATGTTAAGAGGAGATCAGATTGAAGTTTTTAAGATATTGAATAGGTATGAAAATATTGATAGAAATATGTTTTTCTCACTCAAGAAGGATAGCAGAACTAGAGGACATGAGGTAAAATTAGTAAAGGATCAATGTAGATTGGACATCAGGAAGCACTCGTTCTCACAGAGGTCAATAAATGAATGGAACAAATTGTCTACAGATTGTGTAACTGCTAGCAGCGTGAATATGTTTAAAAACAAGGTTGACACATATCTCAGGAGGGTGGGTTATAAGTAGATGAACATTGTTGGACTCTCGATAAGCCAATGGCTTCCTTGTCCACTTGCCATCTGGGCCTTTGGCTTGAATGGCAAATCTTGTTAAATCTTGTTACATAATTGTTTGTTAAGTCTGCAGAAACTATTATCGTATGTTGAATAGACATATATATTTTGGACAGTGGAGGGCACCACACAGTATTTAATTACCCACTAGAGGGCCAGGAGTATTGCATAAATTAAAACAACGATCACATGATGTAAAGGGGGGGCATTCTGTATAAAAAGAGGTGACTTGGGAGGATCGAGGTCTTCTTCCAGGTGGGTTTTAGGTCGGTGGTTGTGTGGAAGGCTCTTGGTCAGGGAACATGCTCGGGTAGCACGTGTGCAAGTAGCACTCTCTTTTGGTTGCTTTAATATACGCTTTAAGATGTGCTTAATTTTACTCAGCTGTGATTATATAAGCCAGGTATTTTACCAGATGTTCAGTTTGTATTTGTTGTAATAAATTGATGTGTAAATTGAATAGCTGTGTGGTCATGCTTAATTAAACGGAGATAGTAACTGTAAGCGGTTATATTTACTCTAATCCCCCTATTAGCTGTTTCTTGTTACAGTAATTAGTAAAACAGGAGCAGTACAACAATATTGTGCTGTATTAAGTTGTGATTATTTTAGTGTGAAGGAAATTAGTTTTATTGTGTAATAATTAATTTCAATTGTTAATTTGTTCAATGTTGTTGCTCCAGGGTGAGGATGGCCTTGATACTGGTACTTGATATTTTTCCTTCTTCCATCACTTATCATGTTTAACAGCTGTCTCCACCACCTGTCTCCAGTCTCCCTATCCTTCGCTCTCATTCTTCGCTCTTAACTTTCAAATAAGTGCTTATTTAAAATCTGGCAAATAATGGGTACATAATTGCCTTTTCACCCAGTAGCATTTCCAGCAAACCTACAGTTCCCACCAGGTGGCACCACTTTTACACCTAATGGCTGCTGAAGTTTGCATGTGGAGAAAATTATTTCAAGCAAATTGAAGCAATTGACCAGCCGAATCACACTAGACCATGGTTATTCAGTTTGCTTTTGCTAAATCTGTCCAGATTACTTTCTATTACTATACAACAGACTCAGTGGCATATTTGGGGGGGCTTAAATTTTGTCAAAAAGATTAGTTAATTTGTTTTCCTCTGTATAACCTGTTAAAATGCACCGCTACATGGTAGTATGGTGACTAAGCTAGGCCCCCCTTTGGCCTCACCCTTTGTGAAATCCTAGATATGCCACTGAATAAACTAATGTTTAAAAAAACATGCTATTATTGCAATATTGATAACTTAACTGCCAATATAAGAACTTTATTGTTGCGTACAGTAATGAAGTGTCACAGACTGCACTAAGTTGAAAGACAGTTGAAATACTTCTTCAAGCCATGCAGCCTTGTGTTATATGTCATCATCAGTATTTTTCAAAATTCATGTTTTTTCTTGTTTTGCCATTAGTGCATCAAATGATAATTTGGGCTGGATATTTTCCAGGTTGTCAATTTACCAACATTTTCAGAAACCGTTTTTTAACTTAACTGTTTTTATTTTCCATATGGCAACCAGTGTCGATTAATATACATTTAGAATTTATTTTAAATAAAAATGGAATTTTTATTGTATGGTATATACAGATATATATGACAACACGTGGTCAGTGTTTTTTTAGAGGCACGCTGCAAGTCAAAAGAATAATGTCCCCTTTGCAGAGACGTGACAGGGAATTCCTTTTCAATATGTACAATGATATTCTTTTATAACTGAAAGTTTATGTTCTGTTTTTTTTTTCCTGTCCTGGTCTGCCTTTTGTACAAATATATGATGGCAGGCCAAACATGACTCCTCATAAGCTGACGACTTCTTAGTCTGTTTGCCATCAGGAGTTGGATGCAATCTGGCTAAATCTAATGAATACAATTTTGTCTCAGACATGGCAATGTATATGTATCCAGTTTAAATGCACACAATGTGTCAGTTTGAACAGACTCGTACAGTATAAACATTGTCAATGCTTAAACATAAGTGTAAACATTGTCAATGCATAAGTGTAAACATTGTCAAAGCTGTAGCTCAATGCTGCAATTATCACATAGCTGCAGTGGAGTAGCACTTCAGATGGAATATACTGTTTGTCCATCTTTCACTATATAGCAGTGTCATCACAACTTGGTGAGTCATCCACAATGACACTTGTTACATAGTGGACCTGACTTGTGTCATCGTCAGCAGGTATTTCTGGCTCCTGCTTTTTATTTGCGCGGCTTCTGTTGTTGATGATACGGGGAAGGATTTCTAGATCTGCCTCCTTTCTCTTTGTGGCCAGCTGGCCTTTCCTGCAAAACAACGTAAAGAGTGAGGCATATCTTTCACATCTAGTATGTGTCATGGTCGTATGACATATTACAAGAATGTAGGTAGTCTTACAATACAATTGCCTAGATAATGATATATGTATAGCCATAACCTCAGTTAGTGTCTCCTTGCAATCTATCCAGCCCATTTTTTCTTCTTCCTCTTCTGTTTTTTCCTGATAGTTCTTCTAAATACCAGACACTCTGGTCTTCTTTTCCAGTGACCATATGTATAGCCAGATGTCTTATCTTAATGAAACATAGCAGACCTTAATTGACCCCTACTTTATTTCTGACCCATATGTTAGTCTTATTCGTTGTGTAGATGACATGTAAGTAGATTGTAGGCTAATGTTCTGGTGGGGGACCAGACAGACTAATAAGGTATTTCTTTGGGTAGCTGGGATGTCTAGACGATCTACTCACTGCACAATGATCTGTCACCATCCTGGCTGCCAGGGGGCTGCTGAATACAACAGTACCCCTGACAGGTCGACCTGTTAAAATACTGATTTTTCAGTTGCTGTGTTAACCAATGAAATTCCAAGCTTGAATTTCTGAGGCCACAATACAGGAACTTAACTTCAATTTGTTGACGACCCGTCGTCATTGGTCAGACAGGTATTGATAGACATTTCATTGAAAAGCTCATTGAAGTAGGTGCGTCTGTTTGCCAGAAACATGCTGACCAAGACAGCAAGTGGGACGAAGTACTAAGAATTTAGCGTACATCCATACGTTGCATGGGATAAACTGACAAATTAGCATTTCAAAAGGTCGATCTGCCAGAAGTACCTTACGTAGTATTACTACAACCCGTGGCTGGCAAGGATATATATATCACTGCCAGTGCTGAGAAAGTTCTTGAACATAATGAATACCTACTCACCTCCACTGTAAAAGTAGAATCACACTGATGATGATTAGAATAAACACTGTGACAAACAGGAAACCCACGATAACAGGAACTACAAACAAAAATACATTGCTGTAATTATGTAGTCTGACAGTTTCTAACTGTAACCATAATGACCCTGAATGTGTTAAAATGTGATCAAATGTAGCATTTCTGAATACAAATTGTGGATTTCCGACATATTTCCTATACAAAAAAATGCAGATGATATGACACAGGATGTTGAGAAGCTTCCATTTATTGTAAATCAGCACTGAACTGTAGGCAATTATAATTATGTAAAGTTAGTTTATAAAGTGGTGAAATAATGGAATGATGCAAGTGCTTTTATGATTGGTTACACACAAAACACACTTATAATGGTTCCTGCAGCATGTTTTTCCTCCAGTTCACCATCCATCAGCTCTCCCTTTGTTGCACAGTGCTCTCCAATGAGTTCATCATCCATTTGGGCTAATTGTTTGTGTTCGGTTACAATCTGCTCTTCCTCAGTCACCTCTGGCGTGATTGTTTGTAGGTCAGCAGGGAGGAGAGGAACGCAATGGTTTGACTGCCACTACTGGACACACATGATATGCAGAATGTTCTCAAACCGCATGTTTCTATGCAAGAGAGATGGTGGAGGTCACATTTACCTATCCTGGGTGTGCTGATTTCACTCTTGCTCCCATTATGGATGATATGGCATGGATTTGCCAAATGCCCATGTATTCTGTAGGTTTGACAATGCTCATCGTTTCTTCTTGAAGCAACCTACATATTTCTGAGGATCGTAGGTTTGTGCTGGGCTGATAAAAATCAGAGAACATAGCATATGTTGTACCCCTTGAAATGCAGTTACTGACACCTTTCCTCGTGAACAGCAACTTCCACAGCAATTCTTACACTGGCTTCAAAGTGGTGATCTGCATTCCATTGCATATAACAGCTTGTTGTGGTAGGAATGCAGTCACCTTATACAGTTGTCTGTATGGCTCTCAGGTTAGAATATTCTGCCACGTCACACAGAAGGTCTGAGGAGACTTCATCATCCACATGGCTTGTTGGTAGGACAAGGACAGGCTCTGTGTCGTTTACTTCCCATAATACCTCTCTGCTGCATTGAACGAAGACAGCAAAGTTTTGTATTCCATTGCCTGGAAATGATTAATGCGCTTGGTTTGCCTGTTCTTCTCTTGTGTTGCTTTTGCTTTCAGCATCTCATGCCGTATATTCTTCAGCACGTTTCTACTTTTAATCTCTCCTCTTCTTTGGATACTTTTTGTACCTCATTGAGCAACCTCTTCTTTGGATTCTCTCTGTACCTCATTGAACAACCTCATCTTTGCTTGTTCTTCCGTTCTCTTCTGCTTTTTTTTTTCTTTTGCATCTTGTTTAGCTTTCTCATGTGCTCTCTGGCAATGTCTTCAGTATGTTAGTACTCTGGCTCTGGTGCCTCGTTCCATGGTGGTGATATAATATGCCTGATTTGTTCTCTGCATTGATGTCTGAAAACAAATAATACAAGAAAGGTATTATTGATGAAAATAAGACTCCCCCATGATTTGATGATGAAGATGGGGCACTTTGACAAAAGGGGAGACATTAATCTGTCATAAAAAACCTTAAAGCAACTACCAGCATTGTATAAATATGATCCCGTCATAACATTTGTATTGATGAATGGCAGAACATTATGACTATGGAGCCACAGTGTATACAAAATAAATTTTAGCATGTCTGCAACAACAACAACAACAACAACAAAACAACAACAAAAACGCAAGATATGTCGGCAACAACAAAAAAACGCAAGATATTTTACACACAAATACAGGTTTCAACCATTGTTCTGCTTATAAATGAAAAAGAGTAAACTCACCTGAAGTATTCTGCACCATCCATTAATTCATCCAATCATGTGGGACACAGCAAGGTATCATTTATACTTCAATGATGATATTACGACCCTGACGAAATTAGGGCACTTTACGTTATATCTTCAAAGACAAATTTTTTTTAAGAAATGAATATTGTATGGATGTTCCACATTTCCATATGTAAGAATACTTCACATATTAAATTTTCATGAAGTACAATTAATTATATTTGGCTGATTAAAAACCCAGTGTGTAAAATATGCATTGAATGAGGACATGACTATTTGGAGTGATTAATGCAAACTTAATCCAAGGAGTGTGTCTTTTGCCACAAAGAATAGCTAGAGTCAAGATTCTTCTTGTGGGCAGCCACTCATGGCAAGAAAAACAGAGGGAAACAGAAAAACATGCACTAACTGATCTGGGAAAACCTTGATGTTGAAGTGGCTGGCCTTCTATCTCTAATGAACAACCCACTTTTATGGAAATGCTCTGGCTTCGGCCGACTGTACCTTTAAGAACGTACCTTTACCAATGATGATAATGATGGTGATGATCATGATTATGATGATGTGTATCTGTCTATCTTACACAAACAGGTGTGTTTTAGCACTTACCAGGATCAGTGTTACTGACACTGACATACGTCTGTGGTAACTTGTCTAATATGGCTGAGTTATCACCAGCTGCTGTAGTCGACTCTGTCACTTCACTGACTCTTGTTGTTCGTGGAGCTTCCATTGGGCTGGTGGCAGTTGGTGTGCTGATTGTTGTCAGTTTAGTTGTTGGTGTAGTGATTGTAGTTGTTGGTGTAGTTGTTGATGTAGTGGTTGTTGGTGAAGTAGTGGTTGTTCTTGTTGTGGTAGTTGTTTTTGGTCTAATGGTTGTTGTTTGTGTTGTGGCGGTTGTTGGAGTAGTAGTAGTTGTTGGTTTAGTTGTTGATGTAGTAGTGGTTGTTGGTGTGGTGGTTGTTGTTGGTGTAGTGGTTGTTGTTGGTATAGTGGTTGTAGTCCATGTAATGGTTGTTGTCGGTGTAGTGGTTGTTGTTGGTGTAATGGTTGTTGGTGTAGTGGTGGTTGTCGGGGTAGAGGTTGTTGTTGGTGTAGTGGTTGGTGTAGGTGTAGTGGTTGTTGTATGTGTAGTGGTTGTTGTAGGTGTAGTAGTTGTTGGTGTAGTAGTTGTAGTAGTTGTTGTGGGTGTAGTGGTTGTTGTAGGCGTTGTTGTTGGAGTAGTAGTTGTTGGTGTAGTAGTTGTAGGCATTGTTGTTGTTGTAGGTGTAGTGGTTGTTGTAAGCATTGTTGTTGGAGCAGTAGATTCCAAGGTGGTTTTTTCTGGTCAACAAAGCATAATTGACAATGCAGTTTGTTCTTATATGAGTTTGTTACTGTATGCTGGCTGGGGACATTGCAGGACTTCACCAAACATCATTGTGCCTGTGATAACAGGACCACCTGTACACAATCTTTGTTATGTGTACAGGTGCATAGAAAAAGTTTAACAAGGTTTCAGCATATTAAGTTATCAAAGCCGTATTAAAAAAATACACCAGTTACATGTTTGCATACATTCTATAAGACATGCTTCACAGTAGAGCATCAAATATAAGAACACCCCTTAAAATGTGACAGACAGTCGACAGACCACTTTTTTAACGGTGTGTACAAAGGAATACAATACAATACACAGGGATATATCATGTCACTGTCTAAATAGATATGTCATGTGGATACATACGTCATGTCGTTGGCTTTGTTGTTGGTCGAATTGTTGTCTTATTGGCTCCCTGTTTGATACCGTGTTATTTTAAAGATCGGTGCAGTTACCTATCAAGCACTTTCATTTAACAAGATAATCCAAGATTTAACAAGATTGCTATCTAAAACTACACGTTCCAGATGGCAAGTGGACAAGGAAGCCATTGCAGGTTATCAAGTGTCCAACAATTTGATCATCTATGTATAACCCGCCCTTATCAGATATCTGTCAGTTCTATTTCTTATCACCCTATGTGAGAATGAGTATTTTCTCATGTCCAACCTACACTGTTCCTTAAATAATGCTGCTTTCCTATCAATATCCTCATAACCATTCACTATTTTAAACACTTCTATTTGATCTCCTCTTAGTCTCCTTGTCTCTAGTGATGTTAAACCACATTCTAATAAGTGGTTTTCATAACTAAGGTCTCTCAATTCTGGAATAATTTTTGTTGCTCTTTGTTGTATTCTTTGTACCTTATCTGTGTCCTTCTTACGATATGGCCTCCATGTTGTATACAATATTCCAAATGCAGCTTAACTATCGTATTGTACAGGGGTACAATTAGCTGTTTATAATGGGCACAATAGTGTAGTAGTTAGAATGTCGGGCTCTCAATTGAGAGAACCCGAGTTTGAATCCTCTTGCTGCCATTTCAAAGCTTTGGCAATTTCGTAATATTTTTTTAATCTCACAGTTAACTCAGCTGTATAAATGAGTACCTGGCTACAGACAGAGGTGGACATCTGAACGAACAATCTTTGCACAGTAATTGCAACATGGTTGAAAGCTTCCCAGATAAGTCGAAATGGTGGTGGAATGAACAGGTCAGCCAGGGGGTGAAATGTAAAGCGCTTTGAACAGTCCTAAGGACTTGATACTGTGCTATGTAAGAACGTACCTTTATCATTATATGTGATAGTTCTTCTAATTAGCCTTAGAATTTGAGTACCTTCTGAAATAGCAATTCCACATTGCTCTGAAGCTTTCATGTCAGCATGAAATGTTACTCCTAAGTCCTTTTCTTTTGTGGTTCTACCTAGTACAGCATCCCCCACTTTATATTCTTTGTCCATGTTTCCATGTCCTATGTGTATGCATTAACACTTCCCAAAATTGAATAACATTTGCCATTTTTCAGACCATTTCACCAATTTATCTAGATGATCCTGTAAACTGTGTGTATCTGTATCATTTTAAACATTTCTGAATACTTTTGTGTTATCTGCAACATTCAATACTTTGCTAGATATGTCATCTTCCAAATAATTTATATATCTTAAAAAGAGTATAGGTCCTAATACTGTTCCCTGTGGTACCCCACTCAAAACATATTTCTAGTTTGAAATCTCACCATCTACTACTACTCTCTATCTTCTGTCTATAAGCCACTTTTCTATCCAGTTGATTACATCATTACCTATACCATGGGCCTTTTGTTTCAGTAACAATCATCCAGACAACCAGAAGATTTACATTCACTACTCGCTCCTGCAAGACAGCTCAGACAGCTTCGATCATCTAACTCTAATCTACTTTTCATTCCCAGTGTTGAGATAAGCAGCATCGGATCTAGAGCTTTCTCAGTTGCCACACCACCTATGTGGAGCTCACTCCCTGTTAGCGTTAAATCTGTAAGAAATGTAATAACATTTCACCGTAGACTAAAAACCCACCTGTTTAAACTCGCTTTATCCCTGCACAGCTCCTCATTATACCAATCCAACTATTTACAACTGGAATTGCTAATCAGTTAGAAACTGCTTAACCTTTTTTGTTTTTCTGTGCTGCCAAGCTTGGGTCTCCCGAGGATTTTAGCACAATAGAAGTGTTTTGTATTGTATCATATATTTAGCTAGATGCAAACGTAGCAATGGTAGTATTGCTGCAGCTATGTGAAAAAATTTAATATACAAAGCACTAAAATACAAAATTCACAATAATAAAAGAACAGATGTGCTGGGTATTCATTGATAACATTAAAATAAAATAATAAAGCGATATAAATGGTAAACACACGTATGGTTACAGTGAAATATGTTTTTTAATTTAAAAGTGCTTAATCAATTCGATTTTTTTGCTTGTCTCATTTCAAATAAATTTTGCAAAAAAAACAAACCTACCTAGTATCCACTGCAACATGGTAGCTCATTTGTGCAACTTTTATATGTATTTTTTTTGTAGTCATCAGACAAACTATTATATTAGTTCATGCTTGTTCAAGCATTAACTGAAGTGAAAATAGTTTGTCATGTGATTTGCGAGAGGATGGAAGTCACGCCCATGATCAGCATTGACCCACACAATATTTACCATTTTGGATATCTACTATTTTGATCCTTACCAGATCTAACGACTAAAGTCAATTCTTTCGATGATTTGAAAAAAAATAGGCATTTTTTAAATTAAATTGACTGCGGATGTTACATAAACTATTCACACACTACATATTTGGACACCGCTGAATTGGATTTGCGATAGGCTAAATTAGTTGAGGAAGAACATTCATGGTAAGCTATTTCAAAATGGGATACTGTAGGCCACATTCACATCATTAAATATTCCCATTCGTTAAATACCAGCTAGAACATGTGTTTCTATACCTACCACTGATGCCAATATAAACCAAACTTTGACCATTTGGTATGTACTCAAAATGCAGCTGTCTGCTGCCGTCTTTACACTGCAACTCTCCAGTCTTGCAGAAGTCTGTTGTTTGACCATCCTCGTCCTTCATGTTCACAAACTTTGTGCACGTGTGATCTGTTTGACTTGTAAACAGCCTCTTAACTTCCACATTGACATTCTCAAGGACAGTGACAGTGCACTGACACCTGGTGAGGATATTTTTTATTTGTATTTATCGAATGGAAAATGGGGAACTTTAACTAGCAGTGGTTGCACTCACATCCCGTATGCACCATACTGTGTTATTTTTGTCATGACAAAAATAAAAAATTTTGTTTTTAGTATTTGCATTTATTTGTTTTGTTGTTTTCAATTCCTTCATAGTCTTGGTTCACCAGCAAATTACAACCAGCTTTACAAGTACATCGACTATATTTCTTCTATAACAGTTATTATCAACAAATGAAATGTCTTCAGGTTTTTCATCTTGTTTACTTATCCTCCCTCTCCCCCTCCCCCTCCCCCTCCCCCTCCCCCGGTGGCCACAACAGACCCACAATCAACCCTGAAATTAGTCCTAAAAGAACAAACATATCAAGTGTAATAATATCCAAAGTTCTTCCCCACATGGGTTAGTACAATCACTACTTCAAATACATAAATATGGTAATGTGTATACTTAGCATGTTGGGGCTAGTCAGGGTGTAGGAAGAAGATGAAGGTTGTGATAAATTTCACGTAAGCCCAAAGACCAGCAATGGGTCCATGAAAACCTGGGATTTGCATGGTTTCCACAAATTGCACTAGCAGTGTCTACAGTGAGGTGTAGTGCAGTTGTAGGAACAACCTGTGGTGTAAACAATATAAGTATAGTTATGTTAGCACAGAGGATACTTGATGACGAGAAATTGGGATTTAGAAAAGTGGCATATACTGACTGACTTGATAACTAGATCTGTAACACCTGTACTCTAATACAACATAACCCTTTGGAGTGATCTGTATGTACAAACCCTTCATCCAAAGGGTGTTTCTAATGCAAACAGGTGTGTTTTCGGCACTTACCAGCATTAGTGTCAGAGCCACCTACACATGTCTGTGGAAACTTGTCTAATATGTCAGTAGTCATCAGTAGTTGTTGTAGATGGCACTATCACTTCGTTGACTGTTGTTGTTAGAGGAGTTTCCACTGAAGTGGTTGTAGTTGTTGTTGCTGCTTTGTTGGTTGTTGTTGGTTCTGTGTTGGAGTTTGGTGTCGTCGTTGCAGTGGTTGTCATAGCTGTTTTTATAGTTGCTGATGTAGTTGTTGTTATTGTTGTTGGTGTAGTTGTTGTGGAGGTTGGGATAGTTGCCATTGTTGTAGTTGTTGGTGTAGTCATTGATGTAATTGTTTTTGATACAATGGGTGTTGTCGCAGTTGTTGTTGTCACTGGATTGATGTTACACTGTAGCTTAAATCTTGCCTTGTGAGACACTGAAAGTAAGTAAAATGCATGTGCTCATTGGCAGATATTCAGCCAGATGCAAAAGTAGTTATGGGAGCATAGCTGTAGCTATATGAAAAAGATTAATATAAAAAGCTATAGAATACATAACTCACAATACTAAAAGGGGTGACATTCTGGATTTTCATTGACAACTTTGAAACATAAAGCAATAAATAGTCTAAACACAGCCATGTTTCATGTTAAATAAGTTTTTAAAATATTAAGCATAATTACCTCTCAAGAAACTTAGTGTTCGTTCTGTATATTTCAACTGCATCTCACAGTCTTCTTCAGCAGACTGAAGTTACCGATGTGTCACATGAACAATGTCGTGTGACACAAGCTGGAGTAGGACTGGTGGGAGCTCCTGGCCAACGTCTCGGTTCAGCATAGGTTTCTCTCTGTGGATGTTAATCGCCTCCTTTATTTTTCTCCTGTGCCAATTCTCCTCGTGGTCTAGAATATTAATGTCCTTCGTAGAGCACTGATGGCCTGTGTTCAGTTTGTGTTCACTTATAGCTGATAGGGGTTGGCGACAAGATAGATGTTCTTTGATTCTTGTGCCAAGTGTTCTGGCTGTTTTTCCTATATAGCGTTGGTCACATTCTGGGCATTGTATGTCATATACTACCCAACACTTTGCTGCCTTTGCTGTTCTGTCTTTTGGGTGTACCAACAGTGACCTCAGGGTGTTGATAGGTTTGTGGTAAACCGGGATGTTATAGGACTTGAAAATCCTTGCTACTTGTTCTGATAGTTTACTAATGTAGTGCAGACCTATGGCATGTTGTCTTCTGCTAGTTTCTGTGGTGGTGTTCTCCTTCCTTCTCATTGGTTGCTGGTGTTAAACATCCAAGTTTTGTAACCGTTTGCTTTCAGCACTTACTTGATGTGGTCCACCTCTGTGTTCTTGTCCTCCTCTTCTGTTATCAGGCTTTCTGCCCATTGGAGGAGTGTCCTGACCACTGATCGTTTGTGTTCTAGGTGGTGATTAGAATCCCAGTTCAAATATTGGTCCGTGTTGGTTGCTCCCACCAGTCCTACTCCAGCTTGTGTCACATGAAATTGGTCATGTGACACATCCGTAACTTCAGTCTGCTGAAGAAGACTGCGAGATGCAGTTGAAATATACAGAACGAACACTAAGTTTCTTGAGAGGTAATTATGCTTAATATTAATAACCAAGAAACCGGATCATCCATCCATTCAAGTTTTTTTAAGTTATATACAACATTCACAGTAAACTAGTTTTGGATGGTACTGATATACTATAGGCCATAATCCCTGTTCTAAGTGATTCATTCATTAATTGACATAACATGCGTTTCTATACCTAATATTACCTATACCCAATGTAGACGAAACTTTGACCATTTGGTATGTACTCAAAATGCAGCTGTCTATCGCCGTCTTTACACTGCAACTCTCCAGTCGTGCAGAAGTCTGTTGTTTGACCATCCTTGTCCTCCATCTTCACTAACTTTGTGCATGTGTGATCTGTTTGACTCGTAAACAGCCTCTTGACTTCCACATTGACATTCTCAAGGACAGTGACAGTGCACTGGCACCTGGTGGCATGTGCTGGTGTTAAGGTTGTTGATGTATGCCCGGGAACCTTCCCATGATACATCACTGCAGAATCCTGTAGACTTGGCCTTTGATGACTTATCAAAGTCTAAAAAATTGATACAGTTAATTACAGTTTTGTATGCAATCCGATACAGCAACTTGTAATTTTATTTTACACTGCACATTACAGTATTTACAGTTTGTTTGATTGATTGCATTTGTTGTTTTGTTGTTGTTACTATGTATGTATGTATGGAGTGAGCCGTGGAACGACGGATCTTGTCCCGAGTCAGTTGTGCTTTCTCTGGTGACTGTGCAAGCTGATGTGTGATGCACATTGACAGATAGTACAGTCATAGGTGGTTGCAGGTCCCTGTGGAGGTTGATCATTCTTCCGCTGTGTTCTCCGGTCTTTGATTATTTGTAGTCGTTCTGCTCGAAGTCCTGTAAACCAGTGTGGCAAGTTTGATGCCAGAGAGCATGGAAAGCAGAAGAGGGTGGCAGAAGAAGAAGAGGAAGACCAAAGCTGCGATGGAAAGACTGTGTCAAACGAGATCTTGAAAGGGCAGGTACGAACGGCCAAGAGTGGAAGATCGTTGCATGAGACAGAGGGAGATGCAGAGCATTTACAATGAAAGTGGTAGAAGCAACCAAGTGACTTGGACCCCACCCCACAAGGGAGCAAGGGGAAGAAGAAGATGTGTTCTATATTTATGCCAGTTAGCTTCTAAGAAAATTGCCATTTTTGTAATGTACTAGAACTAAAATAAAAGTGATCTTCTGACAGGTGGTGTCTGGAAAATCGGTACTTCCTTAATTGTTCACCTCAGTGTGACGACCTGGGAAAATATATATACAAAAGTATAGCATCAATGGTACCATCTTCCTTTTTCATGACATTGTTCAAACCCCTGTGCAAAGTGTCATTTTGTATACGCATGGTGGGCATAACTATAACATTTGAGTGCAGTGCATGGGATCCGGATCAACATGCAATTGGGGTCAATTACATTATATCAATTCCAATTCAGTACTAATTACATGTTACACTTCAAAATGCCAATTCCAATTATTGATTCCATAGGGAAATAACAGTGTAAGCAGAGCAACCCTAGACATTCTCAGTGCCCAAAAATAACATCCATTTTAGAGCAGCTTTATTAAATTTCTGCATATTATGATAAATAATGGCTAAAAAGTATCATGCATATGCAACATATTATATGGTATAGATTATTATATGGTATAGATTATTTGTAGTGAATAATTTTAGTTAAACAGTTACTTGATGTAGTTGAAAAAATAATTGAAAAGTAATTGAAAATACCAATTACATTTTCACAAGTTTAAATTATTTAAAAAAACAAAACACCAATTCCAGTTCCCAACTGCTGCATCCAGTGGTGTTCATTTTGTTTACAGCAGGTGGCAGTGTGTAGGGAGTACACAAATCATACAGTGTGTTGTACAGTATCTTCCTGTTCCTGACTGGTTGTGTATTACACACTTAGTCTTGGTGATTGAGTTGCCCTGGCAAGTGAATAGACCTGCTGGACTATTTCTAGCAGCAGCAGCAGCAGCAGCAGCAGCAGCAGCAGCAGCAGCAGCAGCAGCAGCAGCAAGTAAAAACTGGCTACTCTCAGTATGCAACTATGCATACAGACAGATGAAGTGCTTATGTATGACTGGCCCACCTGTTACACAGGTGGTGCACAGTTGAATTGTTAAAAGTACTGTGCTCTTGTGAGAAATTGACTAATCCAGGCCATCCTTCCTAGTGTGAATCTACCATAACACTTGTATAGGTAGCCAGGGTTATTGACTAGGTAAAGGGAAATCTGGGGCAGAGTGAACAATGAGTGAACTCAGTTTCATGGTTCAGTGCATCTCTTGTTGCTCTGTGACTTTGCGTTCTTGGTTAGAGAGCTTAAATGCTTGAATTATTTCATCTGTTTGGTTGTTACTGAATATGTTATTTAAGACTTAGGCAACACGTGTAAGTGTTCAGATAATTTGCACTCATCCTTGTAATTACTTGTTACACCTGACAGTATGTTCATTAAAATTTAGACACTAAAAAAATTCATGAGCCAAAGACATGTAACATTGAAATCTCAGTTCAAACGATGCAGATTTGAATTTTGTGATTGCTGTTCAGACTTTTGTTGTCATAGTTCACTGAGCTGTTTATATGACACTCAGTATACATTATATGCACCCATAGTGGAATGTTTCCTGGAGAAGTTGAGATGGTGTTCAAGTGAACTAATCTCTCATGGGATAAATTATAAACAATAGGGGCTACAGTATATAAGAATATATATTTACCATTGGACATATGGTGGACTCAAAGTGGCTAGATAGATTGCAAGGAGACATCAAGTGCCTATAACTGGATTACCAAGAAGATATGTATACCAGTAACACTGCATAAATCAGTACATTCGTTGTTGAACAAATCACACAGATTCATTGGGATAAGTTAACATAATACACATCCATGTGTGAGCTGATGTCTCTGTTACCATTATCATTTGGTATGTGAATGATGTATTTTATTGCTAGTCAACATAAATTAAGAAAAGCCAGGTAGCTTGATTAATTTATTCAAATGCAACCATTAACATTATATATAGTTCTGTTTATTCAATGCTATGATAATTTGTGCAAAGTGCTAGTGTATTTAACTAGTTGCAGTTCTACAAGAACAACACAGGTATTAGTACAACATACTAAGTATTAAGTGGCTTGTCTTGATACATAGACAACTTAATCTAAAAACTTGTAGTACAAGCGTCTCAGTTTGACAAAAATATATACATATAAGCAACTGAGTAGTGACTACCAAAACATATAATTATTTATTGTAATTGTTTATAATAAAACGCTTCAAAGTATTAACATGTCTATCATACCATTATCCTGTTGATTCATCATCTAAGGGTAAATTTCTCTACAGAATATGCATAATGTAACTGTCATGAAACTTTAATATCTAATAAAGAATTTGTATATAATAACTATTATCTTATAATATTCTTCTTTCCCCTTGGTCCTTACATACATTTCAACTTTTCTCCATTCTTCCTTCCTTGGTATGCTTAGGATAAACTCACATCTACACATCACACATCTACAGGCAAAGCTGTTGGCTAAGTTGCTATGTACATGTTACATAACAAATGATGCCATCAATAACTAAGTAGGAGATTACTAAGAAATGACATGAATAAGTACAATTATTCACTCTATGTAGACACTGTTGTCCAACAGCCTTCATACATAATTAAAAGCAGCGCCATTGCAGTGTCGGGCAGTCTTGTCCGTGCCAACGAAGAAGAGTACTCACTGAGAGTATTCGGGTGTGCACTGTCAGAGCTGTCTCTTGTCTGGTGTTACTGTGCCATATGCTACTACACTGGTGTGACTTTGGTGCACATTCGACAATATTTATTATCAATAGTTGTTTGTAGTGATCGATGTGAATAGTCCAACAGAAATGTCAAATATGTCACTGCTGCTACATGTTTTAATTCCATGAAACATATTTTGTCTGATTGGAAGGCCTACAACTGGCACTGGAGGCCCATGTTGTGATTGAACTGAAACTGTTCACTGGGCCAGAGTTTTCACTTATCTGTGTGTGTTTATGGTGAGTTTGTAGATATTGTGTAATATACCAGATAGGTTAAAGTTCAAAGCATCCATGTGATCTGATGTAGATTCCTCATATCTATAATTTATTTATAACACCGTATTCCAAAATCACTGACACTTTGGAAACATACATTAGGCTGCAATTCTCGGATAGCAGCATAATAGTGTTTATTTGATGAACACAAATGCACTTGTATTCTCCCTGCTATGGTGCTTTGTGATTTAACATACAATTATACACTGATTTGTCCACCAAAGATTGTTGTAGGCTAAAGCCTCTGGTAAGATGTAGATGTGCCAACATTATGGCTGTTGACTGTCATGAGTTATCAACCTTGTCTGATGCAGTCCATTATGTTGTGCTCTTCAGCCTAGCCTCATTGTATTAGGTTTCTTTGGGATGACCAGATTGGACATCTGGTCACCGGCCACAAAGACACTGGTCACATGCTGGAACTGGCTACTGTCATTGCCAAAATCCATTTCTGGCTGCTGCTTTGCAGCGGCACGATTGTCTCTCCTAAAACACATGGTAGACACATATATAACTGGATGGGTGAGGGTGGTCTTATAGGCATAGCTGTTTTATGATACTTATGTACCAAGAAAATGTGTTCAAATGTTCAGTATAAGTATGCAGTTTGTGGCCATTCACAATTGTCAACATTACCTGTTCATGCAAAGCATATGAAATGGGGGAGGAGGCTCAAGGCCAGCATACTAATTCAAATAAATGTTTGTCACAATATTAATGTAGCAGTGTCGTGCAGTCAGTTGTTACGGAACTACTTTTGTCTAAATTGTGTATCCATACACCGAGCGACATTGTTATATCAACATATTTCTCAAACTGGAAAATTATCTACATGTTAAAATACTAATTCAGGGAGGGGGGTCTGATAATTAATGTGCTTTGTACAAATAGACAAGTGTTGATAATTGGCCCCTTATTTTGGGAAAGATTTATAGTCTGGCCATCAGAAGCTTACCGCGTTGGTCTTGTTAAATCTAGTGCATCTATAACATTTTGGTAGGAAGCTGGA
Source organism: Lamellibrachia columna (assembly GCA_963662155.1). Taxonomy (NCBI): domain Eukaryota; kingdom Metazoa; phylum Annelida; class Polychaeta; order Sabellida; family Siboglinidae; genus Lamellibrachia; species Lamellibrachia columna. Next base: position 16,152,590 of record OY759270.1, read on the forward strand.
GGGAGAATATCCTTTATGGAATTGGGACATTTTATTTTCACCCTGGTAAACCGTGGGAAATTGATATTATGTTACATGCCTGGGATAGATTTAGACAAATAAATAAAAAATATATATATTCTAAGGGTTTAGTCTCTGTTTCTGTTCACATTTAAACACTGACATTTGTACAGTAAGTTTAATATTATACATTGCTTAAAGGTAACAAGAACTGAAACAACATGATTGAAATTCATCTTTAATGGGCACAGTTGTCCAAATACTTAATGATGGAGGTTGAATGATGTTGACGTTGCATAATATTACTCACCTCCGTCGGAGTAGCAGTAGTACGCTGACAATGAGCAGCAGTATCACTATGACAAACACGGAAACCACAATAACAGGAACTGCAAACAAACAAGACACAGTTAACTACATGTGTTATTACGAAATACATAGTTGTATTAATTGTTGTCAGTATAGCTGCACATTTGTTTTAGTAGATTCAAAGGGCACAAGTGTAATTTAGGCACTATATATGTTTTATTATTAATGCAAGTAGATGTGTTAAATGAAAAAAGTTGTACTTATGGAAAAGGTAAATTACTTTTTCAAGAATAAAAGGGATGGACACATTGTGATACACGTTACGTTTGTGTGTCTGGCTTATTTTAATTCAATATATATATATATATATACATATGTACATACATACATACACATAGCACATTTTTACACTTACTTGCACCTGTGCCACTGTTTTTGGCACTTGTCTTGGCTGCTGTGACACCCTCATTAGTTGTTGCTGTAGTTGGTTCTACTGTTTCACTTGATGTCAATGGTGTGGTTGTAGTAGTAGCAGTTGTTGGTGATGGTGTGGTTGTTGTTGGTGTAGTGGTGGTAGTTGTTGGTGTAGTGGTGGTAGTTGTTGGTGAAGTGGTGGTAGTTGTTGGTGTAGTGGTGGTTGTCGTTGGTGTAGTGGTTGTCGTTGGTGTAGTGGTTGTCGTTGGTGTAGTGGTTGTCGTTGGTGTAGTGGTTGTTGTTGTTGGTGCAGTTGTTGTAGGCGCAGCAGTTGTAGGTGCTTCTGTAGTTTCCATTGAAGTTGTTGTCTCCATTTCTGGTCCACACATCAGAGTGAGTTGTTTGTCATGGTGCACTGAAGCATATAATTTATTACCAATTAACAGCACTGTAGCATTGATAAACGTTCTTCACTACATAAAACCGTGACTCACTTTGGTATGTTGTAAGGCAAGTTACAATGCTATTTTGTGGGCAAATAGTTCAGGATGAAAACTCAAACAGATGTTGGTTGTCTTACATATACACAAAATGCACTAAAGCTCCGGGACTGAGTCCCATCTTTTAAATACTTCTGCAACCTGGCATTTGAAACACTATTTAAAATAACATAAAAAAGAAATGCCATTAATGACAATGCTGCTTCAACCAATGGCATAAAGCAGCAGCCAATAGCCATAGCAACTTAACTACCTTGGGTTCCTGAGGATATAAGTTCATTGTTATTATCTTGGCTGGCTTAAATCTAACAAATAAAGCCTTTAACATGCACAGAAATGTATTATTAGCTTGTAAGGCTTTGAACATCAGATAGTTTGCGAGCAGTGTAACCTGCAGCCAGTGTAAGGTACACATTAAATGATGCTGAGATCATTCGCACGAACACAGACAAATTACCACTCTATTATTAATGCTACTTTCACTACACAACAGCATTTGATTAAAATGCATAACAACAGTGTTATTAAAATGCATTATAAATGAAGTTTACAAGGAACAGTATAAAAATCCTTCTTCAGTTTATTCAGTCCATCGCGAACCAGGTTTGTTGATGTTCAGATATAGTGTGTGATCTGTAATATGTGCAGTTAGTTTAATTAAAGACTGCATACTTGTTAAAATCATCAAAAGATTTGAATTTGACCATTAGATTTGGTAGCTTAATAGCCTTATGTCATAGCATATAGCACTTTTATTCCTTTCTTGCCAAATTTTGACCAGATCCAGTCAAAGATAATTAAATAGTTTATCCGACGATTTCATCAAAACTTAACACATTTGCACGAATGAGCTTGCACGTCGTTGGTTACGACACTAGAGATGTGTTTGTTTTTTCACGAAATGATTCTAAAGTGAAACAAGCAAACAATTCGAATTGAGGAGGAACAAGTAAAATGGAAAACAAATCTGTGTCAAGACATGATAAAGTGGAAACACAAACCTACCTAACAAAGAAACCATGAAGACGACAGCGACATTGAGATTGTTGGTAGAGTATCGGATAAGGTACTTCTTGGAGGAGTTGGCACAGCCAAGTTTGATGGTTGGGCTTGAACTGCTGCACACCTTGTGTACTTCTGTGCCGTCCACTATGTCCACACTCTGGTCACACTCTCCACCTGAGGAACCAGTCTGAAACATGGATTTTCTGTTAGCCCTATGAATTTCAGACGGGGTTATAAAATAGTGCGAAGCTATTTTGGATTGATTAGATTTGTTGCCGCTTTCAAGCATCATTTATAGATACTTATAAAGCACTTGCCTAAACTAGTTACTTTCAACCCAGCCATATTGTTTAATCCCTACACATAGTTGTATAAATTAAACAGGTATAACTGATAATAAGTTACTATCGGCATTTGTGCTTTAAAAACACATTTAAACAGTGATCAGAATTCACCGACATATATTGCTCCATCATATATAACAGACGCATTAACATTAGACATGGTGCATGAACATGGAAGAGAATCACACAGTACTGCTGTGTAGGCCTATTGTAAAAGCACGTACCCCAGTATTTGGAGAATGCATTTACTAGCTTATTCTTTATTGCACAGGATCCATCTCTACCACATCAAATGAACTCGTATTCCTGTGGGCCACACATATATTTTGGAATCCATGTTTTGACCTAATTGTATTTGTGGGGAATATAAAAATCTAACTGCAAGACCGCTGCTATGACACAGGAAACAGTACATATTCTAGAGCAAGATCCAATCTACTTCTGCCAGGGAACAGAATCCTGTGAATTAAAATTAATCCTATGAATAATTAAATACCTTGATAAAGTACAATGGTTTCACAAGCATCTGTGTGTTTGGAGGCAATGTTAGTGAGCACGTGCTGTTGGTGTCGTAGATTGTTTTCTCAAACTCGCCGTTAGGGTAGCTGTTGATGGATGCCAGTACCCCAGACCATGTGAACCTCTGCCCTATCCAGAAAGCCATTGCATCAGGATCGACTGGCTGGTTCATCCCTGAAATAGCAGGTTGCATTAAAAAGGTACATTCTTATATAGCGCTGTATCAAGTCCTTGTGACTACTCAAGGTGCACTTCACCCCCTAACAGACCTGTTCATTCTAATGCCATTCTGACTTCTTTGGGAAACATTCAGCCACACTGCAATTACTGCACAAAGACAATTCGTGCACATATCCACGTCTGTCTGTAGCCAGGTATTCGTTTATGCAACTGAGTGAACTGAGGCAATGTACTGTGAATGAAATTGCTTCGAAAGAGCAACACAAGGATTAAAAGTTTTTTTTGAAACAGGTTCTTGATTGAGAGCCTGACATTCTAACTGCTGTGTTACAGGCAAAGTCACATGAATGAAAGTCAGGCACACTTTTGTTCACACCACTGCCTGTGTCTTTTGTAAGCTGTTGGTCCCTTCTACCTGGTGTCTATGAAAGATCCCACACAGGGAAATGGATAAAACCTGTTGTGGACTCATAGGCTCAATGGTATCATTCTACAAAAATGGGCGCTTCATTACCTGCTGTGAAACTAACAAAACTAACTTTGATAATCATAACGAAGGATGCACCATGATTGCCTTGTCTAGGCAGATACTGGCGATATCCAAGAGGATTTTACCCATTTCATACCAGCTGCAATTCCGGTTGTAGGTTATCCAGTGTATAACGAATGCTGGATTTGTTGTAGAGCTTCATTGTTTATATTTAAATCATAACTTAGGTGATTTACTAAACATTAGTATTAGATCGAAACATTTTCATATGTTTGATCATGTAGGGGATTTATCAGTTCTGTGCAAACCAAAGGATGTGAAACTAAATCCATTATTTACTCATTATTTAGCAATATTCGCAATGTTGTAAAGTTGGATGACTGACTAAGTTTCTGGATTATTTTGTGCCTTTGAATCTTGAATTCCACTGAAACTCAATGAAAACAGGCACAACACCTCAACACCACTTTAACTTGCTAATATACATCATCAGTTATAGTTTCAAAAAAATCTCTTTCAGCCTGCAACCACAGAGCTCATGCTTCCCCCACAAATTCCTGTATGTACCATCTCAGGTAAATTAGGTCTAATCAAATTGGGGCAAAGTTTCAGCAAATGTGTGTGCCACTGTTCTCATGTCAATGCAGGGTGTAACCAGCATTATAGACGTATACACATAATATGAAAGACCAGTCAAATTGAATAAAAACGTAACATATAAATTTACACTGTTACCAGATCTGTACAGATGAAACAGTAAACCTTTAGTATGTTGTTAGTGGAACCATGATTAGGCTCCATGTGGAATAAAACATGTTTGTGCAGCTTTACAGAATCATCACTGTCATCCAAAGTGGTAGACATTTTCACAAACATTAAACTAAACTAAAGCTTAGGAAAATGCCTACATTGTATGGGACACTTCAGCATCAATGGACTTTAATGCTAGAGAGGTGACTGTTATTAGTATGCTGATGCATCATAATTTTACGATTTGAATGTGCCAAACCTAAAAAAATTTCATGAAACAAGTAAATAAAATGTCATCAGCTGCTGAATAAATGGTATGAGTCACCTGCGTGTATAGTCACTAAGGCTTATACTGTATTTTCCTCACCACATTTTCCTTATGTAACTTAAATTTAGAACTATGAAATTAAATTTATAAACTATGTGGGCTAATATTGGGGAAACATCAGTTGGTTGTTTCTGCAGACCTTCCAAGTTCCAAGTTGACATAAACAAATATTGGATCTCATGGTGGGACATTTTTTTCAAGCCGGGACATTTTTTAGGCAGATTTACTGATGTTTTTGTTGTTGATGCCACCTACCGAATGTTTTTCCGAATTACACAACAGTTCTGATCTGTTTAAAACAACGGTTCCCAACCTGGGGTACACATACCTTCAGGGGTACGCCAGAGGTTTTCCAGGGTGTATGTGTTTATCTACCAAATTCACAGAAAACATATTTTTCAAGCCAACATTAAATGCTGTTAGAAAATGTTGTCACCCAAGTCCATACCTTGCTATCGAAGGACCTACAGTTTTCCTAGTTAAGATGCTTCTTTCCTAAATTAATTGTAAGTTATGACCATTTTGCCTCATTGCAATGGTTAGTGCTAAGCTGAAATGGCATCAAGTCAAGTGCCCACAATACCTGGCTCTTCGGCTGATGGGACTGCAAAATCAATAATTTTTGAAGTTCGTGGATGACTCCACCACACGTGGTGCATTGTTCATGAGGATATTATTGATGTTTTCATCTACCTATCTCTGCGAACAAGGATTCTCGGCAATGTTCTACATGAAGCCTAAATGTCCTGCCGAACTGTGCATGAAGGACGACCTTCATGTGTATGTGTGTCATTGAACTCAGTATTGTTTGTTGTTTCATGTATAATTCTGTGACACTGTGTTGGGGTACCCGTTTGATTGTTTCAGGACAAAGTGGGTACGCAAATAGAAAAAGGTTGGGAACCGCTGATTTAGAACTATTATCTGTCCAGCTACGAAAACTGCGAACTTTTCCGACGCAATTTTAAATTTTTTTATTTTATGAAATTTATTTACACCCATAATTCATTAAATAATATACTACAATCATATGTAAATAAACTTAAGCCAAAAAAACAACATTTGAATGAAAAAATCATAAAATAAAATACAACGAAAGCGGGAGATTTTTTTTGTATTTGGGAGATTGGGAGGATGTGTGAAAAATTACCAAAAAGTGGGAGATTTCCCGCTGTATCAGGAGACTTGGGAGCCATTGTCATTGGAAGCCAATGTCATTGAATGAACATATTTTACTCACATGGTTCACAGTAGTAAGTGACTGCCACGTAGGAGTCACCACTGTAACCTGCACAGTTGTTTGTGGCAGGTTCTTTGGCAACATAGGTGCACATTGGTTTCCCATTGCAGGCTGTATAAACATCTGTGGTGATAGTGGATGTCAGGCAAGTGTCACTGGATGGGAGGGTGCATCCCGGGTCCTTTGTCCTGCGGATTGCTGCTGTCTTTATCTTGATCATGTATTTTGATGGACATTGCAGCAACATTGGAGAGCTGCTCAGGCAGTGTGTCTTGTCTTGTTCCACTGGTGAAGAAAAATAACAGGTAGACAGTTAGGAAATATGTAATAATAATAATAATAACTTTTATTTGTATAGCGCCATATCTCTGGAATATAAATTATGTTCAGAGGTGCTTAAAATACAAGTGTAAAAAATAATAAATGGCTCATATCTATTCAATAGTCATGCTTACAAAGTAAACATGTTAGATAAAAGCATGTATAAATTATAAGTTTATTATACTAAATTTTAATAAAAAATAAATACAAGACAGTAATAAGCCACACTACAGTGAAATAAGATATGGTATAAAATACATATAAAATGCAACCTCTACATAATGTTAACCAAGGTACAGATGTTATATTTGAGAGATAATTAAAATGTTTTGTACAATTGTCATTTTCTTAAATTGATTGGTCAGATGCAATATCATATTTCTGATAGTTTGCCAAAAAAAATTGTGTATGCCCCTGTCATACCTTTCGTCCTTTCATGATAAACTTTACATTATACACACATGCATAGACAGATATACATTTGAATACACACATCCATGAAAGATGACTTGATACAGTCAGACACAGAATATTGTTTTACATCTGGTTAACTCCTTTGTGAGTTTTTGCTCTCTTTACAATAAATAACTAATAATGTTTTTGGTCAGAATTTCACATTCTACAGGTAATTTGCAGACCTGTGTCACGATTATCATGTTTACACATATGTAATGAATTTATGGTAAAAATACACAAATGGAGTAACTAATTCCTTCTCCAACAATTAGTGTTACAGTCATGTCTTGTTTATCCATTCTTCAATAATCCATTTTTCTTCTGGGAATAATCTGGATACACTTTAAATTGCTTCTTTAATCCGCTTTGTCGTGTTTCTATTTCCGTACACTGGGGAGTCAGCAGGTCAGATAACAATGTAATGTGATTCGTCTAACTGGTTTGTTTTGGATCACTTGAAACTTCAGATATCATTTGCAACTTAAATTGTTTGTTCCAGGTTTTTTTATACATTACACATTTATTTCTGATTGTTATAGCACTGATGTTAGTAGGATGTTTCACCAATCTCCATGCATTGTTAATCCAGCTGAAACCCTTGGTGACCGAGGTGTGTAGATAAACAAGGCATGACTGCATTACTGGGGGCATACTTTAGTTACTGATGTACACAAGCAACTAATGAGTTTTCACTTAATCCATGTTGAAAACTTTTTCTGTTTGTACTGTGAGATAGATGTAAAGAGCTGGTATATGTTGGTTCCTCTGATACACTTTGTCTTTGGGCGTGGCGTGGGATACAGCGTATGTAGCTCAATCAGTGCCATTCAAACTGCCTGAGGCATGAAGGGTGTACAAAGACGGTTGAGACCAAAGCGATAAAACTTTGGTAGTTGGTGTCTATTTTTATACTGCTGTATGCGGTCCCACCCTGTTCCATTTCAGCACAGTGTTATAGTTATGCACCAAAATAATCATGAATATAGATTACAAATAATTGAAAATTAAGTAGTTTTTATGCAAGAGACAATACTGTTGCTGCGGATGCAGATGTGTCTGTTAAAGACACATCTGTTTCTTGTGGCATTTGTGGCATTGCTGTAATAGAAGCAATCTTGTTTTCATGACCTTTAATTACTTAATTTATAAACTGTTTTTACTTATCTTAATTTATCTTAACTCATTTAATTGGGTTTAACTTATCTTGTCTTAATTTATCTCAATTTATCTTGACTTATCTTACATATTTTGCCTGATAGGGCCTAGACGCACTGTGCCAAACTTTAGAAGGAAAGACAATTAAACTTGTAATGTTGACTGAAGGTTTTCACCAACAAACTAATCTTGTTGAGTTTTTCTGAGATACCGAACAATTAGTTTGCTGATTTCAATCTGTTGTGGTTTCTGTCAATAATTCCATGTCAGTTCTTATGTACATATTGAATACCTTATATGATGGTGTAATCCTCTCCCTAGGTTCTACAATATGTCAGCTGCTTCTTTTTAAAACTCTACATAAACCCTATCACATCATACCTATGAATGTCTGTCGATCTGTCAGTAATAAATACTAATAATTAATATATATAATTTATTAAATATATATAAAAATAAATAATTTATTTGCATTCACTTGATCAAAGTCCCAATTTTATCCCTTATTTAGTGATGGTTGTTGTTGTATGTCTCAATAAGTTTGATGTCTACGGTTTTTGTAAACAGTCTTTCAATTACGCTTTTTGCCATAATTCTACTACCCCCTTAATTGACACCTATTGGCAAAACTCAAACACCCTTTGTCTTACCTTCAAGACAGGTCTCGCTCCAGCACACACTGATGAGACACAACACTGTGCAGCACAGGTAAATAATCCTTCCAATTTGTGGCATCTTCATTGTTGATGTTGACTTCTGCTGTATTGACTTTCTCCTTGCTGGCTGGCTCAATTTGGATCACCACTTTACAGTCACCAGCTGCAGAGTAATAACATGAGATGGCTCAACAGCAGTGGCTTTTATGCAGTGGCTTTCTCGCCTACTCACATTTACCTGTGTATTCAAAAGAGGGTGTGTTATTCTGCGATGAGTGGGTGTGCCACAGAAGGTAGTGTCCTCTGCTGCTGGTGAGTAATGCCCCAGATATGTCACAGTCACAGTGGCTCTGTAAGATTTATAGTTCAAGTACAATGAAACTAAGCCAAATAAAACATTCGTTGTTGCTCATTTCTGCGCTACACTAACATTGGAAAAAGCATGTTTCTCTCACCTCGCCATTGTGTTGTCAAGTGCAGTTGTTGGATATGGTGTGTATTGTAGTCTGCTGTGCTTTGCTTAGTTTATGTAGCGAAAGAAAGACACATAATTATAGTGTGGTTGGTAAATGGAAATGCCCTTTAATTGCATCTAGTAAACAGTTGTAGATTGACAATGGGCATTGTCTGCAACTTAACTAGATATCAAAGGCAGTTCCCCATACATTATTGGTAATTATTACATATCTGTCAATGGGGATTGCTAATGATTAACTAGCTGTAAGCATAAGAAATGTGGGGCACAGAAACCACCCAAACAACAGCACACAAAACATGTACATTTTGTAAAATGCAGCATCAAACAGTCTGTCAAATATACTAAAGGATGCATGGCATCATCTTAATATATCATGTAAAATGCATTAGTTATTCTGAAGACAACCAAAGCAGATGTGAATGTTTGTTAAATCTGCAGAAACTATTATCAAATATATATATATATATATATATATATATATATATATATATATATATATATATATATATATTATTGGACAATGGAGGGCACCACACAGTATTTAATTGCCCACTAGAGGGCCAGGAGTATTGCATAAATTAAAACAATAATCACATGATGTAGGGGGGCACTCTGTATTAAAAGATGTGACACAGGAGGATCGACGTCTTCTTCCAGGTGGGTTTTAAGTCAGTGGCTGTGTGGAAGGATTAGTCAGGGTTAATGTTTGGGTAGCACGTGTGCAAGTAACACTCACTTTTAGTTGCTTTAATATATGCTTTAAGATGTGCTGAATCTTACTTAGCTGTGACTATTTTATAAGCCAGGTATTTACCAGATGTTAAGTTTGTATTTGTTATAATAAATCGGTGTGTAAATTGAATCACTGCATGGTCATGCTTACAATTAAATGGAGATAGTAGCCCTAAGCGATTATATTAAATCTAATCCCCCGTTGGTTGTTCCCTGTTACAGTAATTAGTGAAACGGGAGCAGTACAACAATATTGTGCTGTATTAAGTTGTGATTATTTTAGTGTGAAGGAAATTACAGTTTTATTGTCCATTGTCAGTTATGATCTTACATGTTTTAACAATGTTTTAACATGCTACACACTTTTGGGAAGATACTAGAATGTCAGCTTTATATCAAGCCTAATTATGTTTTGATAAAATTGTGTATGGCAAATTAATACCCTCCAGCTATACATACCTAGTTTCGGATATCCGGCTTGACCAAAATTGCTAATAGCTGCCAGCAAAGTTAACACTTTCATTGTGGGCGTATTTATTTGTAGTTGATAATTACAGTTCCCCAAGGATGTTGACCCAATTTATTGAAATAAATACTACAGTGTCTTAAAACTGTAAATAAGGCAGTGCAGGGCAACAGAAACAGTTTGTTAAGAATGTGTTTAATCCTGAATAAATGTCCCATTAAAAATGTATCCACTACATGATCACTTCGTTATCAGGGAATCACTGAAAATAACTGATTTTTAAAGGAAAAATACCATTTAGGCATTGTCTTTTATGAAGAAACACCAGTTGAAGCATTGAATTTTCTTCGTTGTAAATCTCTTCAAGTGCACCTTCAGGAATGTGTTGGACACATTAGTAGGTGTCCCATTTATGGTGACTATTGAAGCAGGAACTACTTGGTGAATATAGAAACTAATGTTCCTGACAATAATTGTCACTGAATGACAGGTTACAGTCCACATGACCTCCTCAATGCCAACCCACACACAGTGTATGTTCTGCAATGGCAGCAGGCCAACTTGAATTAGGTCTGAAGGTCTCAACTGTTATATGTTTGAGTGGGTGTTTATCTGAAACCACAACATTGTGGTATACATTTTCCCACGTGTGCCTGCAGTGGTTTGTTATTTGTCTAGATTATTAAATTATAGTCTGATGTTTGGTCAACTTTAGGAATTTGTGTATTAGGGATTGCAACACTTGAAATGTTTAACTGGAAAACAGTGATTTTGTTCAAACTCTTACACAGGCAAAGCACGACCAAGGTGTTTATCATTTGTGTGTGCGTGTGTGTGTGTGTGTGTGTGTGTGTGCGTGCGTGCGTGCGCAAGCGAGCAAGTGTAGTAATTAAACAGAGGATAGTTATCTAATACTTTTAGACATATTACTAAATTTGATCGGAGAAAACAAGATGACTTATGACAGTTAATTGTGACTCTTGCTTAAATGGCAGCTAAGAAAGTTAAGAAGACGTACAATAAATCACGTGGAGTAAATAGCATACCACCAAAACTGCACAAGGAAACATTAAAGCATGTTAGTATACCACTTACAAAAGCTTTCAACTTGTCACTCACTTAAAAACATTACACCATTATTTAAACCTCCAGATCACAAGGTGAGCCCTCACACAAGGTGAGCCCTCCACCATGCCTCTCTGTTTATATTATCAATTGCCAGTAAACAGTTGCACAGGTCTACATAGTTTATGCTGTAGGCTGTAGCAAATCAGGTTTTAACAACTTTTTATTTGAGGCTCCTCATTTATGGGGTGTTTAATTTATCATTTTCATTGTTCACCCCGTGAATTGCATGATTCCCAGTCATGTCGCAAGGATGTTATACCATCACTAGTCTCTGGAAGCATGTCGTTGCTGTTCAAAGACTGTGATAACTTTCACCTACATCTGCCTGCTATATGGTTGCCATGACATGCTCACATAATGAAGAATAATCACAACAATGTTGTGAAAGACTAATTCACATAATTCAGGTCTGAATTCACATTTGTTTTGCAAATTGTGAACATTTGCACACCCCTGCTTTGATGAGATGAGAAGCATGCAGTCTTTCTGCACGTGACAATATGATGCTGCCACCTAGTGACCATTGAACAAGTTACACAAATTGGTGTCATTAATAATACTGTACATTATTTTACGTGCTTATGTTTAAATTAGATAACATCATGCTTCATTGCATATTTTACTGTTGAAAGATTGGCGATGTTGACATTCACTCATGCTGCAGTTTAAGGAAGTGCACTTCTCTGCCCCAACTGGATAATTGTGATTTCATACTTTTCACCTAGGGTCCGTCCATCCACTGCAGGATGTAGCCCTCTGCTAGACATTTCCACTTTTCTCTTCTCTCCCAGAGTGTTTCTGTTTTATTAATCATGTCATTGCATCATCTCATTGGTCTGCCTGTTGCTCTTTTCCTATTTCTCAGCCGCCATTCAGTAGTTCCGATGGTCCACCTGTCGTCTTGCATTCTTGCTATGTGACCTGCCTTTCTCCACTTTATTTTCATGATACACTTTATTATGTCTCTTAGTTTTGTTCTCCTTCTGATGATGTTATCTGGGATAACATCATCTGATAGGTCTTAGTTTCATGTTTAATTTTTTTTCCATGGTCATTTGTGCTGATCTTAACTTATTTTTCATGTGTTATAAGAACTTAATGTTATAAGAACTCTTAGTGTATACATTAATAGCATTCAAGCTTCATTTTTCCCGAGAGTCTGAGACTCAATCCTTGTTTCACCTTCCAGACTCCTTATACATCCCTTGGTATGGGTCCATGTGACTCCATGCTATAGAAGGCGATAAATCAGGTGTTCAACTAGCCAATTCCAAGGATTCATCCATGGTGATATCTTGAATCAGCTGATATCTTGAATCAGCTGCAGGTTGTACCAAGTGGTCATTCTCACTTCTATTTGTTCGAAAATATCCGTGAACAATGCGAAATGGTTCTGCTCTCAAATACAATGTTCTTCAAGTAATAGATTTCAGTAAATGAATGAATATTTTTCTTGCAGTTATTGGGGTATGGCTGAATGCTTCCAAGAGAAGTCGAGTTGGTGTTGGAATGATCAGGTCTGCCGGGGGGGAGGTGATGGTTAAAATGCATTGAGTGATCCTATGGACTGAATACTGCCCTGTTTATAAGAACTTACCTTTATTACGCAGAATGAATGTGGAAGCAGAATGTAGGAGCAAAATGTGGGAGCAAATGAAACAACAACTAGGGAGAGAAATTATGGAGAAAAGAAAATGGAAGCTGTTCAGTCATGTTTTGAATTGAGTTGTAGAAATAGACTAAAGAAGGGTTTGTGTGGACACAGCCAGCAGGGAGAAGGTGATGGGAAGACTTATGACTCCATACTGACACGTCTAGGGCTCACATGGGAGTGGTTTATTTTCAGAATATGCCTTCTCTATTGTTAGTGAGTGCGTGACAGTTATTTTCTATTTCACAGCATGGGATCTTTTGCTTCCCCTGGCATAGACACAGGTAGATGGGACCAACGACTTTTACGTGTCTCTTCTGAAAGACAGGCAAAGTGGGGTGAATGAAATTGCCCAAGTTTTGAAATGGCAGCAGGTGGTTTGTAACCCCGATCCTCTTCACCGAAAGTCCGACGAGCTGTGACACAGTAACCGCACCCCACAAATATAAAGTGGGAATAAGATCCTCTTCACCAAAAGTCCGACGAGCTGTGACACAGTAACCGCACCCCACAACTGTAAAGTGGGAATAAGGGGAAAACTTTCACTAATGTTACATGGGCAGTCTACAGTAGGGCTGTGTGAAGTGGTGCCACCTGGTGAACTCTAAGAGCATATCAGTTTATCAGTTAGTAAATAACCCTGTGAACAAATGGCACCAGCCTTCACATTGCAGAACTCGCCAATAACCATAACTGAAATTAGTTCAGTTTAATTAATTAAATTAATTAAAGTGAACTAAATTTTGAACTTGCCTAATGTGCTGAATCCAATAAGCCCATCAGTAATTCTACATGCATTTGCTAACACAAGTCCATATCCACAATCATACACACATTGGCATACAAATATATGTACAATGTAGATACACATTGTTTTGTATTTACTGCAACTGTCAAATAAATGACCAACTTTTGCAGCCACTTTTAGTGTCCTTATTTTCTCTGCTATTACATATAAATCCTTTTGGCCTTGTTCAACGACTATAATTAGTTAATACCTCACGGTAAATTTCCCATTTAGATTAATTTCAGCAAAATAGCACCATATGATCTTTACATGTTATGCTTACGTTGTGATATAACCTTATTACTTCACCCAACATCATTCTGAATACGAAGTTTTATTGTAGAATGATTCATCTGCATTGAACGTGCATAATTTAGGAGTTAGTTGATCAATTTATATACTAGCATGTTAACTGTGTAACTATTGTGCTTGCATTGCTTGCATGCTTCAAGGAACATATCATTTACTGATCGTTCTTTCTTGGTATATACAAATTCAAACAGATTTCCTAGTGACAGAATCATAAGAATATGTAGAGTAAAATAAAATTGAATAACTTTTTCACCATGTTTCATGACAGCATGTATGCATGATATACTTACATTGGCATATCAAGGATCTCACAAAGGGGGTGGCCAAAGGGGGGGCAAGCTTAGTCACCCATTAGTTTACCATGCTACCGTGTAGTTGTGCAACAGGTGACATGTAAAAAACAGGAATGTCAGCCAAAGGGGCGGCCATGGCCCAGTGTCCCCCTATGTAAGGTACTGTATACCTATGCATTATACAACATTATAATTTACTATATATACTATGTTCTATCTGGTTTCATGGGCTCAAATAAATCGTTATTCCAAATTGCATTTCCACCATAAATCTTCGGTTGTCCCTCATTCTGATAATGACTTTTGCGCATCCCTGTTCATGATTATACTTAATTATTCTGTTTTGTTGTGCCTCTGAGCTCAGGTTCCAGAGGATATAGGTGCCATAGAAGTTAATTATCATTATTATTATTTTCTTACCACATCTTAATGATTCAACACATCAATAAATTCATATTACATGCAATTGTCTAACAGTGGATAGCTGTCCTAGTCTTCTAGTTGTATTTGGACGTTGTCTTTATAAAGATATGTGCTTCCAACATCACAAGAGCCATATGGACATCATAGTTACAGGGTAGTAACATAATGTAGGTCTCTAGTCACCTCCCATAATTCAACAGCAGTTACAAAGGCAATATAGTTGCATAATTAAACCATATGAGATATAGAAGCTGACTGAGGTAATGATTACTTATGCAATACACATTACCTGTAGGATCACTTGACCGTATAAACTCTGCTACCATCCAAAATCCTTGATTAATTTTGTTCTGTAAATCATGCTAATAAACTATCAATCTGATAATATCTAATACAAATAATTAACATTTTGTAAACCATGCCAATAAACTACCAATATGATAACATCTAATAAAAATTTAATTAAGATTGTAACTGTATTAACTACCTTTGACAGATGGCAAGAATAGCTGAGTGCAGTCAGATGGAACATGTCCAAGACATACCACAAGGTATTCATCATAGGCATGTCCACATTTGCTATGGTTCTCATATTTGATCACGTGAAATGGCGATCATAGACTCTCAAGCTGATTCTCCATCAGTGTAGCCTGGTCTTTCACCGTCAGGTCAGTCATGCTAGTGTAGGGTGTGGGGTCACAGCTTGTGCAGGGGGTAACATCACAACTCTGTTCCTTTCCAGCCACTACAGAAGTGTCACCATGATTGTCAACCACCACTGTCACACTGCTGGTTGAGGCTCCTCCGGTGGCAGCTGCATTGTCCTGACCGATTTGCAGTGCTGCCACCTCGGTTGAGGTCATGTAAACAACATTCTCGAAAGTGAAATCCGCAATTTCTCTCTGGCCATAGGCTGCATTTGCTTTCTTCTGTCTGTAAATAGTATAAGCAAAGAGAATGAGTCTTATGTAGTATCAGATGATTCTTTTTATTATCATGTGTATAGAGGTGATCCATCAATGCAAAACACTCCAATCAATGCAATATAAAAAATCAGTGCATCAATACAAAACACTGCAGTCTTAAATGTGTACAAAATAATATATAAATGTGGGGGGGGTGACATTAGCCCAATACTTGTTTTATGTATAAAAGGACCAAATTCTCAGAGTTGCAAGAAAGGGAAAGGTGTCATGAAAACTTATTTTTGTGCACTTAGTATTATTTTGTTGTGTTTATTATCTTCGCCACGCTTTAAAGCATCATTCATCATAAAGCATCATTCATCATAAAGCATCATTCATCATAAAGCATGAACCGTTTAATAAACAATAGTCTTATGGTAAAAATATTTTTTATGTTAGCTAAGGCATTGGATTTTAGCACGATTCATGGGAAATGGTATATTTGTAATATGGGCTTTAGCGAGAAGATGGTGCCACTGTCACACACTAGAAGTCCTGATGCATATACCAGCAGATGACACTGCAGTTTGGAAATCAACTATGGAATTTTGCAATGTTAACATATCATTCTAGACTACTGGAGTTTCGCTTTCAGATGATGGTAACTTTTTCAATGCTTGCAGTTTTTAAGGATGCAAAGTCTGATTATTTTTATCGTAAAAACGTAATATATAATATAAATCATAATATATAACATAAACTATAATACATTGACTGCCCAAATGTATTTTAGTGAACTACAACTTGGGCAGTGACAAGGTTTGAATAAATGTAGTTTATGCCCCGTAACATGATTTTATGATAAAAACAGTTAGACCTTTAATGTGAAATTCACAGTAACATACCCAGTTCTGCGGCAGAAGAGAAGCAGTGCTGTGATCAGAATGATGATGACCATCGCTGCTGCCACCACTCCTGTTATCAGTGGCCATTGCACTGAAACAAGATACACATGAATACGCTGATGATATTCAAGAGATCCTACATTCTGCATGCAAATTTTAAGATAATCAGGGATGAGATTTATCTGGTTTTTCCCAAAATAATGTTTTTGTGATTCATGTGAATTAAAAATCTGGGGGTATAGGGTGGTC
Organism: Lamellibrachia columna; assembly: GCA_963662155.1. Taxonomy (NCBI): domain Eukaryota; kingdom Metazoa; phylum Annelida; class Polychaeta; order Sabellida; family Siboglinidae; genus Lamellibrachia; species Lamellibrachia columna. Next base: position 16,169,586 of record OY759270.1, read on the forward strand.
GTATTTTTCGTTTTGCCATTTGCGATTTTTCCTGGAGAACTCTACCCATGTGTTACTTCCCATTGACGTCAACAAACATTTCTCCAACTATTTTCGATACGATCACTATTGGATGAAAATGCAGTGTGTTGGCCATCTCCATCAATTGGATCATTTGAAAGAAACAAAACTTGCATCTGCGCATCTTGCCAATGGCTGCCAAATGAACAGGAAAGGTATAAATCACTTCAGTTGAAAATCAGGTTCATATATGCCCCATTGGAAGCCATCCACTCTTACAGCCACACAAATGGCTAATAAAATATAATAATTTTATCAGTTTCATGAATATGTTCGTGCCCCATCTATTAATTTGGGCAGAAATCGATTTTAAAAATAGGTTATTTTTCACTATCCATGTATCCAATCGGGGACTGGAAATTCTAATTAGAGCCTACATCGACTCTTCCTCAGTTTTTTCTCTCAATTTCAAATTCAGAGTCTAATTTATATCTGAAGTTGTTTTCATATGTGTCCCACTCATTAATTCATTAAGAGGGTAGCGCTAGAAGTAAAATTTTTAGCTTTTTGACCAGTGTTTAGTGGGCAATAACATGCGCTAAATCTAATATGCGCTCATTTTATATCTCGTATTTTGAATGGAGGTGGGTGGTGAGAGGATGAGGTTCAATACCACTCACACCAAATCACAGTATTACTTTAGTGTGGACAGGTTAATTAAAAAAAAAATTGATCTGGCAAAATTTTTTCAATTAAAGCTACAATCAACATGAGAAGACTTAAGAATTTAAATTCTGTTAAAATATAAAACTTACACGTATAGTGGAACCCAACTGTTAAAATGTTGATGACACTTGCTAAGCATGTTAAAAACCATGACAAGACCAGATGGATAGATGGATCAAGCAGTTTGCAACGTAGCTGTTAGATAACCCTGTAGGTTGTCCCCCCAATCTCAAATGTATTTTGTTTTAGAAAACATAAGAATTTTAATTTTGCTCCTTGTGAGAGTCCTGATTTTGAACATTTTGTTTTGGCTCCAAAGTATCTCAGAATTAATCACAGAGCATCTTATTAACAAAATTGTCCCACAGCCCCTAGCAGGAGGGTGATGCCCCCTCCCGGAACCTCCCCCACCTCAACCTCTGGCCGACACCCCCTCACTTCTTTCAGGCCCTTACCATCTAGTCAGATTATTTCAGGGTTTTTCCTCTTGTGCCTCTCACATCCATGGATAATGTTTGACCAGCCTTTAAAAAAGGCATACTCCTGACACACACATGGTGGTCATTCTCCGGATGTGTCATGTTGGGTTCAGCAACAGGTTGCCACAAAATAACTGGACAGGGACCTGTATGTCAGGGGTGGGAGGGTCAGTCATGGAATTTCCTGGGATGCATGTGCGTAGCAAAAAAACAATGCAAAGAGATGTTTTTCAAAGGATAAAAATGGGTCTCGAGACTCCACAAAGGGGGTGTTTTTATGGAAGATAGGTATAACAATTAACTATGAAGTCTTGTATTGCAGATAAAAGGGGTGCAATGAAAACCTTATCTGTAAGACACAAGACACGGTAAAGAGATGCTGATTTACCACAAAATTTAAATATATGTGTGCTTCAGAGGGGGTTCTACCATATTTTATATGTACTAAATGGATATAATTCCAGAGAAATTAGGCTTCTAAAAAGAGTTATAACTTCAATGAAAACATTGCTCCTTTTTTACCTGTGAACTGACCTGAGTAGTTGGGGTACCCACAAATTATCAGAGTGACCTCAAGCGTTGATTGGAATTGTGTAATAGAGACCAGCACAAGAGAATCAAGTGCAGATAATCCACTGATCATGATTATGGAGTAATGCCTTAATGTTTGTAATATTCACCAGGTGGCAGCACATCTGGAAAACTTGTTCCCTGCTGGTAGAATTCCTAGTGTTATTCAATTAATGTTTTGTGGTTTGGCCCAGATTGCAGATATGTTAACAGCTGCATTGTCACATTTATAATTGCAGTTGCTTTAGGGAGTTTACTAGTGTATTTAAAATGATGATATAATCATAATTCTGATAAAAGAATTGTCAAATAAATAGGTCAATGTCATGTATTTTTTGCCATGGACAAGCACTAAAATTAGACAGCATAACGCAACACAATTAATATTGACTCTTGTGGTTTTCCTGTTTTGCTTTTATATAACAGACGTTTTTTTTTATCAGATGTGTAAGTTTAATTTTATATGTCAGATGAATACATTACCTATGACAATCTGTTTTGATTATATACAGAATATACAGCAGGTAGAATGATATGCCAATAAAACGTCAAAATAATAAGTAAGCCATATGCATTAAGTTAAATTGGTAGATACTGTGGCTCAAAGACATCCACTGCCTGTCTTAAGCCTGCCAAATTGATACCTGTGATTCAGTGATTGCAGGAAGCTGTGTCACTAGACACATTATGTCTCCATGAGAAGTGGCATTGCGCAAAAGCCAGATAAACCACAATGAGTTTTTGGTTGAATTTATATTTAGCAAAATCAAAGATTATAAGTGCCTTGTAAAACCATGTCATTAAGTACTGTGGTACAATATTCACACACAAGTGTTTATAAAACATGTGACTTGAAAATCTATTTGCAGCAACAGTTTCTAAATTGCTTAGGTACAAAAAAAAGAGTTAAATTCGCATTAATGATAGCAGCAACAATTGTGTTTGCTTGCAACAAACTAGTTACCTAGATTAGCCAAAAATGCATAAATATATATTGGGTTGACAGTTACATTTCCTACCTTTGTCAACCAATAAAGGTTGTGTGCGTGTCGTTGGCATACGTGATGTGGCGTCGTCACTGTCTGTGGTCTTGCCTCCTACTGATATTGTGCTTGTCAGTGGTGGTCGAGTTGCACTGCTTCTCTGGTATGGCTTTGTGGTTGCCGCCACATGCAGTTTCCTGGTAGTCTTCAAGACTGCTACAGTTGGTGCTCTGGTGGGACGTTTCGTTGTGGGTCTGGTCATTCTAGAAGTTGGTATGTTGGGGAGAGTAGGCCTGGTAGTCAGGCTGCTTGGAGGTGGCTGCTGGTAGTCTGAGGTGCAATTGATAGTCATTCTCTCTGCATGGTGAACTGAAACAGATACAGTAAGACATTTTCTTCATGGGGTATTTTTTTCATATTTTCAAAATTACAGATGGCTATCAAGTTTGTCAAATGCAAATTCAGACTGAAAAGGTTGTTCGATGTTAATTATTGGAGCAAATTTTTTATTGAAGAAGTGAGTATTTAGATGTAGCGTGGACTCTCTGTGTAAGGAACATGTTGGAACTTGGTCAATGTTCCATATATCCTATGTTCCTTATATATGGGTATACATAAAACATAGCAGGACAGAACAGGAATTTAAAAGTTGAGTCATTATAGTGAGAGGTCACTGTAGTTATTTTTGTTTAATTTCTTTTAGTTCACAATGATTGAGGTTCACCTCATGACAGTCACATGAATGTAATGGGTGTGAATTCCAAGCTGGCAGCTCACTATATTCTTTCATAGGCATTGGGTAGGATGTGTCTATCACTAGACCCATGTAAAGGGTAATTAGAGATATGTGTCTACTGGATGAAACACCAAAGGCACATGTATATATATATATATATATATATATATATATATATATATATATATATATATATATATATATATATATATATATATATATACTGTGTATATATATACAGGTCACTTGATGTGGATGGAGGAGGACTGACCACCAAAGACAGCAGACGCGGTGAAACAGCGGGGCTGCAGTAAAAGGGGGAGACCACAATTGAGATGGTTAAAACTGCATTAAGAGGGATGTGAGAAAGGTATAGGAGGATAAAAAGTGGAGGGAAGAGGCTGTTGATAGGGAGCAGTTGAAAATGACAACAACCAAAGCGGTGCTGCAAGAACTAGGGAGCTGTGTGGAAGAACAACAAATTCTCTATCAGATTAAACTTATGTATTACCCAACGATAAGGCATTACCACATTGATAGTTGCAGTTGCTTTAGGGAGGTTACTAGTGTATTTAAAATGATGATATAATCATAATTCTGATGAAAGATTTGTCAAATAAATAGGTCCATGTCATGTATTTTCTGCCATGGACAAGCACTAAAATTAGACAGCATAACGCAACACAATTAATATTGACTCTTGTGGTTTTCCTGCTTTGCTTTTATATAACAGACATTTTTTTTATGAGATGTGTAAGTTTAATTTTATATGTTAGATGAATACATTACCTATGACAATCCTTACATTTGTAAGATCTGTTTTGATTATATACAGAGTATACAGCAGGTAGAATAATATGCCAATAAAATGTCAAAATAATAAGTAAGCCATATGCATTAAGTTAAATTGGTAGATACTGTGGCCCAAAGCCATCCACTGCCTGTCTTAAGCCTGCCAAATTGATACCTGTGTCTACTGGATGAAGCACCAAAGGCACATGTCATATATATATATATATATATATATATATATATATATATATATATATATATATATATATATATATATATATATATATATATATATAATATATATATACTGTGTATATATATATACTGTGTATATATATATACTGTATATATATATATATATATACTGTGTGTGTATATATATATATATATACTGTGTGTATATATATATATATATATATATATATATATATATATATATATATATATATATACAGGTCACTTGATGTGGATGGAGGAGGACTGACCACCAAAGACATCAGACGCGGTGAAACAGCGGGGCTGCAGTAAAAGGGGAAGACCACAATTAAGATGGTTAAAACTGCATTAAGAGGGATGTGAGAAAGGTATAGGAGGATGAAAAGTGGAGGGAAGAGGCTGTTGATAGGGAACAGTTGAAAATGACAACAACCAAAGCGGTGCTGCAAGAACTAGCTAGCCTCACCCATTTATAAAGGGAACTGTGTGGAAGAACAACGAATTCTCTATCAGATTAATCTTATGTATTACCCAACGATAAGGCTGTCCAAAGTATGGCAGATATTGAATAACCTATGTACATGTTAATGGTGCAGAATCTAGTCCCTAGTTAGTCTCTCACCTTGCACAGAGATTATGAAGCTGGACTGCAGTGTTGGGATGCTCTCATACTGCACATGGACCTGCATCGAATCCAAAACCCTGACCAGTTCCAGTGTGTCCTTGTGCGATGCACAGATCCGGTTCAGCACTGTAGTGTTCCAGAAGGTCAGACTCTGGGCACAGTAATCCTTGCTTGGCACGGCAATCTGACTGGTGAGAGAAGGCTTGAAATATGGCACTTTTATCTGTAGTTCCACTTGCTGGTGCAGCCTGATGCTGCATGCACAGTGTGGCACATCTGTCCACATTGGAAAACCGGGGTTGTAGATATAGGCAAGAGAGCCACTCCATGTGCTTGAGGAACACATGTTTAGGATTTTTGCTGGTGTGTCATCGCCTAGGCTTATCCCTGCAATATTGACAATGATGTAAAGTTTATAACATACTAAAAGTGTAAATATGGAGGCAAGTTTATACAGATATGTAATGGCAAACACTGGTGAAGTTCTGGTGTTGGATATAATTGTGCAACTTGCTTAAAGAGGACTAAGTAATTGATCTATTGCAGAAGCACCAGAAAGATATATGTTGTTTTGAAGAAACCATTTAGTTTATAAATGACAGTATGTTTAGCTTTATTCTTGCCGTAATTCAGGAATGAATGTGCTGGTTTAAATGAGAACCTTCAGAAATGAACAGAAACAGAAGTGAAAGACACAGGTTAGATTACTTACATGGTTCACATTGGTATAGCAGCTTAAGGTAGACCTCTCCTGTGTAGTCACTGCTGCAGTTGCCACTTGTGATGGTTCTCATCTCAATGTGGCATGGCTGTGCCTTGTAGCATCTCTTGAACATGTCTAATGTTCCTTCCTCAATGAAGCATGAATCGACATCTGTGGCCACACATCCTGGCTGCCGACTTCTGAAGTACTTCGCCTTGCGGATGACCACCTTGTGGTTCTCGGGACATGTCAGGACCAATGGTCCATCTGACTGACAGATCACTTTCTCTGTTACGATCTTCTTGGCACACACTGGAAACAAAGACCAACATATCAACCATGTAAAAATAAAGATAGGTTCTTATATAGCACAGTATCCAGTCCTTAAAACCCCCGGTCCTTAGAACCCCCGGTCCTTAGAACCGCTTTACACTTCACCACCTGACAGACCTGTTACTTACAACACCAACTCGATTTCTCTGGGTAACATACAGCCACACTGCAATGAATTACTTCTCATGACAATTCATTCACATATATCCACCACTGTATTATAGGTACTCATTTACAGCTGACTGAACTGAGGCAACGTGGAGTCAACAAAATTGCCCAAGCTTCAAAACAGCAACATGATGATTCAAAACCTGATCCTCTTGATTGAAAATCCAGTGTTCTAACTGCTATGCTGTATTATATTCTGTTATTATGTCGGTGACCTTTGCAAATTTAAATTGCCATATGATACATATCTATGAATAGGACAGTGTCTTGACTTTATTTTAAGAGCACAATCAGCACTCTATGACCAGGGCCAAAGTTATGTATACATATGTGTTATGTTGTAACACAAAATTGTGTGAAAATAGCCAAAATATCACTCAAAATCACTTTATCAAGATTTCACAAAGGTCCCACTGTAATTTGTTGAATGAAACTTGTTCATACAACGTCCTTGCTGATGATTTTGTAAATTTTTGCTGATGATTTTATCAAAATCAAGGTTTACTAATTTTGGGTATATCAGGTAAAAAATTAAGGTCAGTGATCTCCACAACACATTTTTTCTCAACTGCCATGCGATGGATATATGTGGATAGTACAATGTATTAGCTTCATGTTAACACTAATATCAGTACTGTAGCACCATCAGGGCCAAAGTTATGTCTACAAACGTGTTAGGAGGTAACACAACTTTTTCTCATTAACATGCAATAACACTAATACTGTTCCACTCATAAGTTTGAAATTTAGCAGAGTAATTTTCAGTACAGTTCCAACATATGTACCAAAATGTCATTAAAATTGGACGGGATTGAGAACACTGGCTTTTTCATATGTAATGACCCGTTGATGTTATTTTGCATTGTATGCATGTTTAAAATAAATGTTGAGTTTGCTCCCAGTGATTAGTGCAGACACAAAAAATGGAAGGTCTTCTATTGGGTACTTTATGGTAAAACTAAATGTATTTCCTTCGAGAAAACATGTAAGCAAAAAGAAGAAGTGTAGACTCCAATGGGAAAAAATCAAAGCATTATTGTAGGGTGCTTTGAGGAAACACCCAAGAACTGAAAAAGAATGGCTCAGTCGTAGATATGGTTGGTGGATCATCAACAAAGCAAGCTTTTTGGTAGCCAGAGAGTGTTTTCAAACCAAACTGCGCGCATTGTGTAGAATGGCAGACAGGGCACTGTATGGCAATTATTTCATGGTGCTTATCTTCATTCTAAATTGTAGCAAGCATCGTGAACCAATTACAATTTAATATAGAAACTGCACAATTCAACAGGCCAGGTCTATGTGTGCATGTGTGTAGCAGGATTGATACTTTTTGTATGACTTAAAAGTCATATAAAAGGATTGTTCACAGCTGTTTTATTGGTCTTAATCCTTAACGATAAGCTTGAATAAACGATGTTGATTAATTAAATGAGTTCGACGCATACCAAGAAAAATACAAATGTTTATAATTTATAAGATTTATTTATAAATTCACTTTCTTGGGAGTTCTGCAGCTTTGCATCATGCATGCAGTTGTCACAATGACGTACAGCAAATAACAAAAACTGTTGACACCAGAAATCAAAGTCATAGTTTTTTTTATAAAATTTTTTGTCTGAAGGTATTTTATTATCTTTGTGTAGTCATGAAGGAAATGAACTAGGGAAGGTGCCATATGAAACAGCTTCAGGGTTGCTTTTAATATATGTAGTACAAATTAGTTCATATGTAGTATATATAGTACATATTAATGCTTCTTTCATTTCTTATCATTGCTATTTTGGGTTATGTCAGTTTTGTGTCATCTTTATTTATTGTGCCATACTTTGAAATGTTGTCAATTGACTTAAGGGTCATGTCCCCACTGTGTCATTTATAGTTGTGTTATGGTTTAATTCGCGTGTGTTCCTGTGTCTTTGTCTGTCAACTTATTTGGCACGTCTCCAGCAGTAAACGATTTGAATGCAGAAACCGCAAGTTCTGCTACGAACTGAGTTTTTGGGTTGTGCATGATGGCTGCAGTTAATTTATTCAATGCACCTGCAGTCCCCTGGTGGCTAGTTGTAATGGCATTCCTGACACTTTCTTTGTCACCGTACACCAGTGCCAGGTAAATTCTGGCTGCCATCCAGAATCGGTCCAATAAAGAAATTGAATCACGAGTCTTTATATGGTCTTCATGCTTCTACTAAGAGACAAAGCAGTAGCATATACAGCCTCTTTATGCTTCTACTAAAGCGGTTCTTAAAGTAAATCACAATGGGTGTCATGTAGGTTGTTACAAAGAAGCCGGGTCCATGTCATATCCTGTCATGTTATGTTAGTGACTACAGATGTTGGTGTAGTTACTTTAGATGTTGTAGGTACTTTAGAGAGTGTGCTGCACTACACATGTTCTTCTTGTAACATTGTTTGATGTGTGTCATAAGTCAGAGTGCCAGACACAAATGTACATACTACATGCAGGCAGAAGTCCCGTCTGCATTGCCTGGTATAACACATAACAGAAGAATAAAGTTGTCTACAGTTGGTGTGTTCTTTGTTTGGATGTTTAAAGGTACCCTATAAATCCCCTGGGCAGTAAACCCTGTATACTCAGATAATTTGACAACTTCCTGAACTATTTCAGCACTTTAAATTATCAACGTACACAAATATATGTGGTTAATGGAAATGGTGACTCATGCTCATGCTGTGAGAATGATTCTTAGGGTTTGAAAATGTGGTTTGATTGCCCCTGAAAGGTGCACTCTGTAACAAAGGGAGTAACAACAAATCATAATTTATACCCTGCTGAGGTTTAATGACAGAACCCTGAGCTTGTTTGCTACAGAAGGACACGTTGACAACAAGTAATTGTTGGTAAAGGTCATTTAATAATTGTATCAATATAAAATATACGTGTATATAGATGAAATAGCTTAGCAGCTAACACCAACATACTCATCGAGAAAACAATGTTATACATGATATAGAATTGAAATCATTAAACAAGCAGATTAGATAAGATTATGGCCATTGAAATATTAACATTATAAATTGTTGAACTTCATTATTGAGTGAACACAAGTTAGTGGCACTATTTAGAAGTTGACTTTCAAGTATGTTGAGATTTATGTCAAATTAGTTGTCACTGCATTTTTTACAAGACACAATTTAGCATTGGGGAATTCAGACAGATTTATTTTCATTGAAATGGATAACATATCTTATTCACAAATTTGATGTTATTTTAAAATAGTTACCATAGAGGCTGTTGGAATAATTATTTATGGGTTTCAATTTTGAAAGTAGATTCATAACAGCATAGCATATTCACTCTTTGTTATCATCATAATCATATCAAACTTCTGCCTTCCAGTTGATATGCTACAAATGAATGCCCATGTTTTCTTAATAAACATTGTATGTTTGATCTTTAGAAATGCATGCAGTGTTGCCCAGACATCTAATATTGGCCTTTGTTAATTGTGAAGGCTATTGACACATGCAGTGTGTGGCAAACCCTGGCAGCTCTGACTGTCTGAACTATTGGCATGCAATAGATGTGTATAATGAAACACTGTCCCTCTGAACTGTTGACTTATCTCAGCCTTTGCATCCATCAAGTTTATCCCCAATAGCTCTTTGTTGACTCTCTCTAGGTCCCTGTTGCATAATGACTTTGGCACTGTTTATCAAGATACAGTTCATGAGCACAAACCCCCTATGGTAACTAAGATGTCTTCCCATCAATCATGGCTGTGCAGACTCAATTACACAAAGCTAATACCCTTCAACTCTACGCTTGTGGTATAGGTGCAAAGTATCGGTTGTCCTTTGAATCAGTAATCCCATGATTACAAAGACATTGTATGCAATGGATTTAGTAACTACATTGGGCACCAAGATGACATAAGTATGCAACATGTCTGGTGCAACTTTACTCTAGATGTGGCTAAGCTGTTGCTATGAATAATAGTAATAATAATGTCCTCTTAACTTATAGCGCCAGTATCTGAATAGACAAGATGCTCATGGCACTTAGTCAATTGTCAGAGCACATTTTTGGTGACAGCTGATGCATCACCTGTATGGATTTTTCGTTGATTAAGACCATTGGCTCTGTGAGTCCACAACAGGTTCTTTCATTTCTCTCTTTTAGTTTCTCTTCTGAAAGACACAACTTGTAGCAACGTGTACCACCGGTGCCTAAAACTGTCACAACAGATCCAGCCTACCATGACTACTGTCATGACAACTGTCATGACTACTGTCATGACAACCTTCATTGGTGTCCCTCTTATCACAAGAACTGTCAACTCTGTATGCAGCAGAGCCACAGCAAAAGAATAATATCTTCAGCATTATTAACTCTGCATTTAATATTGTTACCAAATCACATAATTCTGGTAGAGTGCATGTGCCAAACACGAATAGCCCAGTCTTCCAAGTTGGTAGTTAAGGTTGTTGTGCATAAGATTTTGTGGCAGGAACCACAGCAAAAGAATACTGTCTTCACAGCATTATAAATTTTTTTTTACTATAATTGTGCATGTTTCGCTAACGAAGGATAAAGTAAAGATGATTGAATCAGCTAACTGAATCAGTAGAGTTTGACATAGCCACCTTTTTACTGAATTACCTTTAATCACAGAATACAAAAGTGATACTTTCTAACTTAGTATTTGAAAATTATATCACATGTGGCACCTGATACACCTGTCTGCAATGTGCATTTACCTGTTCTGCCGGTGAAGATCATCAGCAATGTTGTCAGCATGACAGCAGCACAGCCCATGATGTCTTCTTGTTCAAGTGTCCATTGACCACGAGTAGAAACCTAGGAGTACTTCACTGAACCACAGCTGTTGAGCAACTGCTTCACAGCTGATGTAAACAACAGCGTGTGCGCTCCTTGTCTGCGCACACACATGTATGTACACACAGGAATCATGTGACCAAAACAAAGACAGTTTTCGGCCAGCCAGCACCACACTGGGTGCCTAAGAATAAGTGTATATGAATATGGGGCAGGACTCAGCTGTGTGCGGCCATGCGCAACCATCTAGGCACACAGAGTTCTGTTCAGCCCAGTACACTCGTTCGCTGAAATACACCATATATCTACAACCTCTTGAACTATATATACATTGCCTATGTGTATATCACACTGAATAGGTTTTAGGAAATTTATCATGGTACTCTTACTTCAGCTATCATTTATGTCTGGATAAATGTAATTAAGAAGATGCTATTAAAATCAACAGTGTATCTCATCAACAAATACATGAGCAAGCATATATGCAGTTAGGTTGCATGCAAATTTTATTTAACGATTCAGTTAGATTTACAAATAAATATGCACATTATCTAAGGCTGTACATATTGGAATTGTTTGTGATGAGAAAATGCAAAACCATTAGTAATGCAACAAAATGAATAATGGCACAAATCTACATGGAAGGCTGCATGACTAACAATCAGAAGGTTAACAGAAGGCAGACTAATATTGTAATTGTCAACTAATGCGTGTTGTTAAGTCTGGGAATGCTGTAACATTTGTATGCTTCATGGACACTTTGATACAGTTTAAAAACCATGAACATCATACAGAAATCAGTGTGAGAATCAGGTTGTGCAATTCAGTCTTGTATGGCTGAGACAACATTGCATGGTAGTGATCTAACTTTGAATGCACGGTGCATTCTGAACAAACTTGATAAGTACATGATTGTGTATTAATAAAAAACAAATTACAAAAAGTCGCCCCATCGTGAGAACATGCAGATTGAGTGGGTGTCGGTTTATATGGACAATACCTGCCACAGATAATGTGGTACTGAGAAGGTGACTCATGAATGTGGTTTTGTGTGTGAGTAAAGGATAGATGAGGACAGAGTTGTCCTTCAAGAGAACCGACGCTTCAGGGCATTCAGTATGCGTGAAAATAAGCTGGGTAGCATTGCTAATTATCCCTTAAGTGCACCTGTGTCATTTGATACAAAGAATTATGTGCACAAAGTGTTCCATTGCAGTTAAATAACTCTTGTGAGAGGATGCAAGTCTCAGGTAAGCTCAATGTTGTGTATAGCATCTTCAGAGCATGATGTCATTGTTTTGGCTCAGTTCAATTTCCATTCTTTGCTTTGACTTGCCAGCTGTTTGGAAAATGTCTGATTAGTTAACTCCATGTTTGCTGGTTATATCATACACATGATGGAGTTGTTATATTGGTTAAAATGTAAATATTCATAAGAAACGTTCCTAATTTTTGGGTAGAAGCAATAATATATTGTGAAGTGGAAAACAATTGTAATTATGTCATAAAATACATTTTACAGATTTTTATTCAAAGATATTCTGAAGCACCATCTGAATCCTAGCAACATGTTTGTCAGCTTTCAACTATGACCTCAATGGAAATGTGTGAGCCTGTATTGGCATACTAAACAGCATCTATCATTAATTGTGTAGTGAAAAGAGGCAGAAAAAAATAGTACAAAATATAAGGATGGTGGTGAAGAAGAAGACTTTAATTGTGCTGAGTACATAGCAAGAAAGTAGTGTGAAAGATTGATAGAATTATGTTTAAGTGCTCCAGGGAAGGACAAGGAGCAAAACATAGACCAACGAGGAAATGGAATATGATAAATTAGGAGACAAAACAAGGATGATTGTATGAATCACAAAGATGTGGGAAAGAGGAATATATCATAACGTTGAAGCTACGTTTGATTACTTTGCACCTATACCACAAGAGTAGAGTTGAGGGGTATTAGCATTGTGTAATTGAGTCCGCACCGCCATGATTGATGGGAAGACTTCTTCATTACCATGGGGGGTAACCACCCTGTCATCAGTTTAACCTGCTGAATGCTGCTGCCATTGTGACTGGATGGTTCACTGCCCCTGCCAACTTACCCCACCCTCATTAATGCTAGCATTGGATGCCAACAGGTAGAATGCTTTCATTAGCATAAGGAGAATTTTTATAAAACATTTTGTTGTTGCATGGCATCACGTGTCACCATAATTGTGCAATATTAAGCATCACATATTTTGCAGAACTGTATCATATATAGTGTCTATGATAAACATTTGGTGTGAAAATTTGATCTAATGGAACAATATGAAATCTCACAATATTTCTGGTGCTTACATAAGTTACCAGACTGTGTACTGTCAGTATGATTTGGCCATCTGATATTCAGCACCTGTTATTGCAAATCTATTTTTCCAGTTTCTTTCATACTGTGCATGTTTCCAACCCAAGTTAGAAGTCAGTAGTTGTCGCTCAGTCTGACTTTGTAAAATTTTATATCTGTAGATTTCCAGATTGTATCCAGTTTGCTCGGTGACGTTCAGTGGAGCTGCATTTTTTATGAATATGCAGTGTATTCAACAGCAACTTCAATTGAAATTCACTATCTTAAATGGAGTGCCTGGACAGATGAAATCCATTACTGAAGTATCCAGATAAGATATTGAAACATGGTGTTCTTAATGTGTCTCTAGATACAAATATCCTACTTTATCACTGCATCTTAGACAAACAAATTCAGATACAATACTTAACACCCTGTTGGCAATTTGTAGATACACTTTAATGCTATATATATATATATATATATATATATATATATATATGTACGTACGTACGTACATTTTTGAATTTAAATTTGGCAGTGTTTTATTTTTATCCAGTTTATGCTAGATATAATTATGTGTTGCTTACACGTACCTGGTATCAGATATTAATTGATCATCAGTTGCTTGGCGGGTTAGCTTTGTAATCTATTAAAAATGTAATGTAAAAAACTTGACAAAATTCATAACGCAAAATAAGGTAATGCAAATCCCAACAAGAATTTAAGCAAGGAACGATCATAGCTTCCAATTGACTCATTTGTCATGTAACAGCAACCAATTTTATTTTAAATATGTATGATTTTTCGTAGTGGTTAGTATGTGATACAGACACAGGCAGAAGGTTCACCAGGTGGTGAATGCAGAATTTATTAATTATAATAAATATTTTTTATTTTACACATTTCTGTTTTATGAAAAATCTTAATGATTACCAACATGCACCATTCTTGAATACACATAGAAAGCTGATCATTAAATTTACTGGTATTTTACAGCAAACTATTTTTTATCCCAGAGTCCCATCCAAAATAAGCCTCCTAGTTCTCAAGCAAATTTGCTTTCACATCGATTTCATTGTTTTTATTTGAACGTTCCTTGTTCACATTGTATTTGTTATGCTAATTAAATTATCTTTTGAATGGTGTGAATTTTATAAATGTAGGTCCATTTTAACTTACTATATATATTTTTATAAATGTTTGAGTTCACGACTACTGGTGACTTCAGATGCCATAATGACAATGATTAATTATTGTTTAAACGCAAGTATCAGTGAATGAAGCCTTCAGAATTAAGTTCTGTTCAAATGGTACAGAACATAAATTATCCACTATATTGGTTATAAAGGTATATTTGATCAAATAAGGTAATGACCAAAAATCACAAAACATGTCGCCATTTTTCGTCACTTTGAAATATATAAATTTTAAAAGAATGACAGCTAAATTTATTGCATTTTTCAACTTGAATACTTGTTATACTGGTGACCACAAACACAAGCACATGATGTGTATAACATTTATTTAAACTTTTTCTTTTTTAAGTATCATAGGCTGAATATACATATATATGTTGGGCACCAACATGGTATTTAATTACCTACTAGAAGGCCAGGAGTATTGTTTAAATTAAAACAATCACATGATGTAAGGGGGGCCTCTGTATAAAAAGATGTGACACAGGAAGATCAAGGTCTTCTTCCAGGTGGGTTTTAGGTCGGTAGCTGTGTGGAAGGCTCTCAATCAGGGAACATACTCGGGTAGCACGTGTGCAAGTAGCACTCTCTTTTGATTGCTTTAATATATGCTTTAAGATGTGCTTAATTTTACTGTAGCGGTGACTGTTTTATAAGCCAGTTATTTTACCAGATGTTCAGTTTGTATTTGGTATAATAAATTGGTGTGTAAATTGAATCACTGCATGGTCATGCTTACAATTAAACGGAGATAGTAGCCCTAAGCGATTATATTTAATCTAATCCCCCGTTGGCTGTTTCTTGTTACAGTAATTAGTAAAACAGGAGCAGTACAACAATATTGTGCTGTATTAAGTTGTGATTATTTTAGTGTGAAGGAAATTACAGTTTTATTGTCCATTGTCAGTTATGATCTTACATGTTTTAACAATTTGCTGTTTTACCCATGCTACATAGTTTTGGGCAGACACTAGAATGTCAGCTTTGAAAACCCATCCTCCTTGAAAACCCCCATCCAACTTGTGCTGTTCGATTGGTTCAACATCCACCTGATTACTATCTAAAATAACATCTGAATCATCTGAGAATGCATCAATACTGCTGTCATCATGCACATCTTGAATGATGTTAGCCGTTTTGTGATAATGAAAATCAACACTTTATTTTGTTATTTACTACTGTCAAAATCAGTGTCAAAAATTTAAACAGACATGTACTCGAGGTAATTCGATAGGCCTATACACCTATGCTGTAAATGCACAAAAGATGGTAGTCATGATAGAATGTGTAACTATGTAAAAAGTTGTTGTTGGGATAGAAAGAGTTAAATAAATATTCATAGATGAATTCTCTTGAGGTCATGTAGTGTAAACATAATTTAAAAACGTAACATTTTCTTTAATTTAATTAAACTTTGAAGTTAATCACTAATTTCTGCCTGGTCCAGTATTTGTAAATTATGCCTTTTAATTCATGTATTGCACATGCACATATACGTTGAAAGGCACAGCACCCAAAGTGTACTGATTCACTAAGGTCAATCACCGTTATCAACAAGTAAAAAGATCAATCACGTCAGTTTAGTGCATTCATGATCTGTTTTCCCTTACACATAAGTCATTACCGAGTGTTTCCAGGTAAGTATACTGAAGCTTTGTGTCACTTCGGTCAGTTTATCTCCATTTTAAACCCTTTGTAAAAGAACCTTATGAATGATTGGGGTAGTGGTCAGTATGTACTGTGTACATCAATCCATACATCCTATAGTGGTAGCACTACTGACATTCAATACTACCACACAGTAGGTAGCTGTTATTAATCATTTCGCATGACATATTTGTCACAATGACATACAGGACCTCCTTGTAATGCAATCTCCATCTTAGGGCAACTACTTATCAATAAGTGAAAGTGTGACAGTTGCATTGTGATGTTTGACTGCTAGATATTTCTTTATCTGCTAAGTTCTTTATCTGCTAGGTATTTCTTTCAAGTTAATATTCAGGGTCATTGTGTTTATATAACTGTTTTGCTTGCTTAGGTTAGATTAGTGATATATCCCAAATAAAATGTATGTTCTAGCTAAATGTGAATACGGTCCAACCAGTTGTTCTTCATTGATGTGACCACAATCTGTATATCAAATGGTGTTAAAAAACTATTTGTTATGACTTTATAGATGGGTTATGAATTATTGACAGTATTGCCTTGATCAAATTAGAATTGCATGACAAAACTGAAGAATAATCTATTTACATGCTTGACCTATGATATGTCAAATTTATCTCTCCTTTGTTCTAGATGAAATAGTTGTGCCAAATTTGCGAATAAACCATCAGACGTCATCTGACCAGCAGCTGTGGAAAAATAAAAAATTGTAAGAGCTCTTATAAAACAATACCTGAGCCTGAGTAACTGAAGAGGTACTGAGTTATTTAATGCTTCCACCAATGACTATGTATGATAAAATAAACTAATTTGAAGTTCAACTTAAAATTGAGGGTCTATTGAATGTGAGTACAAAAGTCAGCAATATGTGTGTAACAGGTTGTATGTGTATAAAAGTTTGTGCAACGTGTGATGCAACAAAAGATAAAACGAAGTAAATTCCACCCTAAAAAGTGGCATAGAACTCCAGAGCTTACGGAACAATAACAGAACCAGTGTCTCAAGAAAACATATAGTTTATTTTTAGTCCAGTTCGAAATGCATCACTGCTCAGAGGTCCACAGACTGTTGGGTTTTCCAAGTTTGTCACCAATGCATGACACGATTGCCCAATTAGTCGGTTTATGCTCAATTAAGTAGAACCAAATCATGTACATTATGTGTGTTGTGTGTTCATTATGTACCCCTCTCACCGGTGCCCTATTTCTGATGTATATGTTGACACTGAACTACCCTCAGTACACACAAAGACAGCATCAGGCCAGGATAATGGCTGTATGGAGGATCTGGGCTGCATGAAAGGAGACCCTGACTATAATATGCAAACATCTTTAATGCTTATGGTCATCACATCTCTGAATAGCTTTACACATAAAGTCCAGTGTAACTTCGTAACAAAACATTTAATTTAATCATGCATTGCCATTCATCAAGATTTTTATGTGACTATTAACTAAGTATGAAATCAGCATGCTTAGATATAGTGTACAATTTTATGAAATTTATGTAGTAACCTAACCATGAAAGTGTTGTTTACCCAATGCTCAAGATTCCATGTTCCCACAGAATGGTCTCATGTTGTCATTTCTTTAACTGAATGCATATATAAGAATGCAATTCATTGACTCACTATGTATGTATGTGAAAAGATAATAAAATGTGCAAAATCCATCCAGGATTTTTTTTGTATGCCAAGAAAAGCCTTTGAATATAAAAACTAAATGTGTTCATAATTATCAAAGACACAAACACTGGCTGGAAGATAGCCTAGCTATGCCATGACTTAATTGTTGACAGTGAAATTGTAGGAAACAGTACATTTGCTATAGAGCCCTGAAGTTCTTGAAAACTGTTTTTAAAGCTTAATGGTGAAAGTGAAAGTACCCTAACAAAGAAATCTCACTTGAGAAATAAAAACATTTGTCTGTTGCTATGAATTATTATTGTCAGAAACACCTATAATATTATATATAGCAATGATTGATGTTATATGGGTATAACTTAGAGACATATTAGTTTTGTTTCCAATTAAGTAGTTATGTATCATTGAACAACAAACAATAAGATATGAGACAGCATTGCAGCTAGGACCACTTTTGGCTAGTGTAACAGGCTTATTACCAAGAATCCACTGTCAACAGTCTGTCATGACAACATACTTAGGGTCATGGCACAAGAGGTGCCCCCTAGTGGAAAATAAAGTGTTAATATGAACAACAACAAAGGCATGCATCAATCTGTCGAGGTAAATTAAAGGTATCATTATTGCAGAGTAGAATAAAACTGTTGACATTTTAACACTACATTTACAAAGGGAGTCATTTTAAACAATATTTTAAACAATATTTTAAACAATATTGCTGATATCAACATTCAGTGAGACGTAACAATTATTATTAATTAATGGTAACAAACCCAGTGCAGTAACATATGGGGGACACCAACATATAGGGGACACCAACATATAGGGGACACCAACATATAGGGGACACCAACATATAGGGGACACCGACATATAGGGGACACCGACATATAGGGGACACCAACATATAGGGGACACCGATATATAGAGGACACCAACATATAGGGGACACCAACATACAGTACTTCTAGAGTGTAAATAAACACCAGGGTGGTTGCCTCCTTGGCTACAATGAGGTTATTTTTATGTGCAACCTTTTCTCACCATACGTTTGAATAAAATCTTTAAAAATACAAATAATATAAAAAGGCTTGTTAAGTATTTGTGGTTTAGAAGCTTTGGTAAACTCTGATACGTATAAGTATATCTTTAAGATGTCTTTCAGGCAACTCATTTTATACAGTTTATATAAATTTATTGTACAGAGAGGTCATGTTGACAACATGCTTGATAGGAAGTAGTTATTTAATTTTACTTAAATTTACCCAGAACTGGCAGTGTCAGTGCTGTTAATAGTACCATAGAGTTATAATACAAAATGCATAATAGTTTACCTCAGAGAAAGGTAATTATCCTGATTATATGATAGTGATACAATATTATTATATACATAAAACTGTTTTCAAATGCATATAATTGATATATATATATATATATATATATATATATATATATATATATATATATATATATATATATATATATATATATATATATATAAATATATAAATATATAATACTTAGATAAATACATATTAAAATAACTTTTAAAACTGATTTAACATATAAACTGCAAATCTGGTTTGTTGATGTCCAAAGTGTATGTGAGTGTAGTGTATAGTAGTGTGTGAATAGATTATTTTACACCCACAATCAATTTTAAAAATTCCGTTTTTTTTTCAAAGCATCAAAAGAATTGAATTTAGTCATTAGATCTGGTAAGGCTCAAAATATTGGGTATCCAAAATGCTAACGACTGCGCAGGTCAGTGCCAATCATGAGGATGACTTCCACCCTCATGCCAATCATGAGGATGACTTCCACCCTCATGCCAATCACATGTCAAAGTTAAAAAATTTCACCAAGGGTGAAATTCATGAGTTTTCAGCATTTCCATTTTCACTTCACTTAATGTTTGATCAGACATTCAGTAGTTTAACAGTTTGCTAATTACATACAAAAGTTGTACAAACAAGCTAGTATGTTGCAATGGATACTAGGAAGGTTTGATTTTTCGCAAAATGAATTTGAACTGAGCCTTAAAAAAAATAAAATTGAGGAGGGACCTTTAAAATGTTATTAAAGTAAAAAAAATGGCTGTGTAGTATAAATAATCCTTTTTGATTTACCAATCTGTACTCCTACTTGTTGTGCAATAGAACTGTAGTAAAACAATTTATATTCGCAAAATGTGATATCAGACCACTAGTAGCATTAACTTGGAGAACAGTTATGAAGGCATTTAACTGGATAACTGATCAAGGAATAACAATTGTATATCCACACCTGTATGATTGAAATAATGGATTGGATATATCTAATGAATGTGGCAAGTTGCAGTTACACTGTGTAATACAAATATTAAACAAATGATTGCTATAAAAAATTACAACATTGAATTAAAAACATAGTATCATCTGTACAAACAATCCTGAATGTAAGCAGATATATACAGACAGCAGTCACACTAAGCATAGTTCCATTGTAAGTGTTAGTCGAGTGTTGTGAATACAGACATGTCAGACATGTCATTTATCCGTTCTTTAATAATCAGTTTTCTTTGGTAATCCACATGCTTTTGTTTGGGAGCAGTCTCAGTGTGCTGCATATGCTTTTGTTTGGGAGCAGTCTCAGTGTGCTGCATGTGCTTTTGTTTGGGAGCAGTCTCAGTGTGCTTCATATGCTTTTGTTTGGGAGCAGTCTCAGTGTGCTGCACATGCTTTTGTTTGGGAGCAGTCTCAGTGTGCTGCATATGCTTTTGTTTGGGAGCAGTCTCAGTGTGCTGCATATGCTTTTGTTTGGGAGCAGTCTCAGTGTGCTGCATATGCTTTTATTTGGAAGCAGTCTCAGTGTGCTGCATATGCTTTTGTTTGGGAGCAGTATCAGTGTGCTGCACATGCTTTTGTTTGGGAGCAGTCTCAGTTTGCTGCATGTGCTTCATTGTTTCAACAATCGTTAATCCAACCATGATACCTGAGAACCAAAGTGTGCGGATAAACGAGACATGACAACATAAAACATTAAGCACACCTTATAGATCTGTTTCCAGCGTTTGGCTTGCGTGTATATTCCCACTCGGTCCGCTGTCAAGTTCAGACAGAGAAATGTACAGGTTGTTGCTGACCAGCACACCTGATTCTGGCAAAGTGTCCTTCCATCTGCCAGGTGTTTCTCTCAACACTTTCCTCTTGTTTGGCTTTGCATACAGGGCATCGATTTCCTCTGCAGTGAGCACGGGGGCAGGTAGAGGGGGTGTGTGAGGACGTCGGGTGTGTGCTGGTGCTGTCTCGTACGGACTGAATGTCTCGAAGTTGTTGGCCGATTTCACGGTTGAGTAAGGCGATTCTGGTATGTACTGTATGTGATTGTTTGGCATGCTATATAGTCCAGAGTCACTACTTCCTTTGTATCCATCATCCAGTGATCCAGAGGGCGTCTGCAGACTGAGGTTAAGTGTGGCATCTGGAAGGATGCCAAAGGATCTGGTGTATGGATCTCCTATCTCAGCATAAATACCACTCCCTTTGCTTTGCGTCGGACCATCAAATGCCAAGTTGGTTTTCGCCACCTTTGGCACTCGGAAAATGTGGGCAGCTTTCCTCTTCGTTTCTCTCCTGCAGTGACAGAAATATAATCATGTAAGCCTATGCATATTATTTCATATAAATACCAGGACATTATACAAAATAAAGATTCTTGATCTGATGTGGGGTCTAAAAATATAAACCAGGTATTCACAATCTTACCAAGAAATGGTCATTAAGTCAAGTTATTTGCCCTTAAAAATCAACAGGGCAGATTCTACAAATGTGTGCACATAGCTTGGCTGGTGGTGGATATCATGACATCAGCATAATCTGAACACTATTCATAAATGATAGGAATATAGTACAGGGAAGTTGTTAACAAAAATGTTGTTTATTGTATTAAAAAATGTATGTGTCCACATTGAATTGTGATAAACAAAATGGGCACCTGCTAATGTTATGTAAACAAAGTGATTCATGTTGAACAAATAGGAGGTAGATAAACTATGCATTTATCAATAAAACTTATTAAAGCTGTTTCTTTGGCATTCAGCCTGGCACTGTGCAGAGTTATGTCATGGTACGTCAATCTACTGTTGCTAGATTTTAGAAAAACCCATTTGTCAAGGCCTCTTTATATGGCCACTAACTCATATTGTGTTGGTCATGTAGATATGCGTAATCAGTTTATTTATCAAATATCTATCTATGCTCAGGCCCAGGGTTTGTTTGACAGTACAAGTCTTAGTAGATTGCAGCATTTTTACATCTAAAATGAACGTATGATATTCCATCTTATCTGTTTATTCTCAGATTCCACAGTCTGTTTCCTTTCTATCGTATCTCTTATCACAAACCTTTAATGTTTCAATAAAATCATGATTTATTGGGGTTGTTATCTTGTAGAGTCTATCATTCTACATTCATAAAACAATCCTTTAAGATTAAAATGTGAATGGATCACAGATAAATTTTAGCAGATTAACCGACCTTTGCACACTGTTGATATCAGTTTGTGGAAATTTTTTAAAGACAATCTAAAATATGTCACAGGAAGGATGCAAGCTGTCAACAGATCTACGTGTTCCACTCTTAACTGACATAAATAATTGGTATATGCTGCCGTCATTGTTAAATGAGGAGAGACAAATACGTTTCCTGTAATCTGCAACATGGTTAGAACTGTTTATGACAGTTCCATCTTGGAAACACCAGAGCTACCCAGTCTCAGCGTTTGGCTTCCATCGCACGCGCTCATGCAACTATCTGTAAATCTTACGCATATTAATAATAATAATAATAATTAACTTCTATGGTGCCTATATCCTCAGGAACCTGAGCTCAGAGGCGCAACAAAACAGAATCATTAAGCATAATCGTGAACACGGACGCGCAAAAGTCAGTATCAGAACAAGGGACAACCAAACATTTATGGTGGAAATGCAATTTGGAATAGATGTCTTGAGTTATTTTCGGAAAATAGCAATAGTTTCAGATTTTTTCAAAGTGATAGGGAGTTCATTCCAGACACTAGGTGCAGCGACAGAGAAAGCATGTTTACCCAAGTTAAGTTTTGTTTTAGGTACGGTAAGTTGTGAAATTGATGATCTTAGCTGCCTATTGGTAAATCTCATGCATATTGGCCGTTTCAATAACTAATTAATAATATAAGCAGGTTTATTTTCATGTATTTGGTGAAAAACAAATCAGTTGATAGATATTATTCCCATGCGCATGCTGATAACACAGAACGTCCAGAGGATCCCTGCCCAAGGTTATTCTTATCATTGTTGGTGACGTCACGCATAAACGCTGCTTGGGGGTCACACATGATTACCGACAGATAGCCTATGTGATGTTTGAATTGCTTAAGAAAGCACAATATGAGCATCAAACCAAACACATATAGGGCCGACTAGAAGTAACAAACCTTGAGCGTGCTGAACATTTGCTTCCTCTGAGCATTTAAGAGGTGTTCGCATAAGTTCTCTAAGATGACAGGAACTTATAGCATTACGTATTGGTGGCTGGTGATTTGGTCGTCACCACTTTTCGCATTTTAAGCAAAGTAATTCCAGGATGTGTTTTACCATCTCGCAGTATGTTTGGATTATGCACTTGAGCGTAACAAATACATTGGAAATGTTTGTACTTATTTTTTTATAATTACCTTTTATACCATCTGTGGCACAGCCAGATTCCACCAAATGCACAAAGGAAGAAGAATGCAGAGAGGAAACCGATGAGGAATCCTGCAAAAGAAACAAACATAATGGTGACCATCATATTCTGGTAAAGTTATATATTTATATAGTGCAGTATCCAGTCTTTGGGACTGTTAAAAGCAAGTTACACTTCACCCCTGGCAGACATGTTCATTCCAATGCACCTCAACTTCTCTTTGAAGAATTCAGCCATGCTGCAGTTACTACATGAAGACTATTTGTTCACATGTCAACCTCTGTCTATATCATGGAACTGTGGCAACATGGGGTAAAAGAAATTGCCTAAGCTTTGAAATAGTAGCAAGAGGATTCAAACCTGGATTCGCTTGATTGAGATGCCAACAATCTGACCGGTTACATTTTCTGAATGGCTAACTAGTTCTTCTTGCAACCAGCTGACTTCATGTTCAAATATAGATGGTAAATAACTGTTCCTTTTACTGACACTGCAACAATTTGGTGGTCTTGGAATAACAAAGACAGTTGCTTCTCAGAAAATGCCTACTATGGTCTACTGGCCCCCCTGAATATGCCATTTGTATTTGATATCCCCTGTCATGGGTCAATACATCTACAGACTATGTTTTGACATAAAGCTATTGGTAAATTGATGTAAATGAAACTGGTCAGATACAATTCAGGATATGAATTTGGTTTTGTGTAATCATTTGAGGTTGTATGCTAAAAGGTAGTTAAATGTCAGTGTAAACACCAAGACTTTTTGTCAGTTACATTGTAATTTGAATGCCAATTTTAATTCCGGAATTGTAATTGGAATTGGTGTTTTGTTTTTAAAAGTAATTGGACTTAGTGTTTTGTTTTTTAAAAGTAATTGGAATTAGTGTTTTGTTTTTAAAAGTAATTGAACTTAGTGTTTTGTTTTTTAAAAGTAATTGGAATTGGTGTTTTGTTTTTAAAAGTAATTGGACTTAGTGTTTTGTTTTTTAAAAGTAATTGGAATTGGTGTTTTGTTTTTAAAAGTTTTTGATTGGAACTGGTATTTTAGCTTTAATTTATCAGTTACTTTTTATATCATGTAACTTTTAAAGTCAAATTTTTCGCTACAAATAATCAATATATGTTGCATATATCATATTTGTTTGTCTTTTATGTACATAATATGCAGAAATTAAATAAAGCTGCTCTAAAATGTGTTATTTTTTGGTGTTGAATATGTCTGTGGGTGGTCTGTTCACATACTTGTGACGGAACGCTTATACTTAACAGTTAATCGCTAGATGGCGACACTATCTTATCATTTACCATTGAAGTCGCCACATTAATGATATGCATGCCGGCACGGCTTGACCAATGAGAATGCTTGGTGTGTAGTAAAATGTGCTCCTAATAAAGTCAGTTTGCTTTAGTCAACGCGTTTGTACAATGAGAATATATACAACAAACCGCGACAATACTGTTATTTTGATGTGTAATTGATAATTGGAATTGAGATTTTGAAATTGATATAATGTAATTTGCCCCAAGTGTGTAAACAACATGAATCCTTTCTCACTAAAAGACCAATGTTGCCAAATAAATTGGCATTAATGAGAGGGAAGTTGCTATGCACTATTGAGGGTACTAAAAACAATATTTTTTCTTTCAATTTACATATTTTTTCTCTATGATTTCATCTTTTTGTTTAACAGTGAATATAATTAGTTTTAGTGACTCTTTCTTATCGTTTTAACAAGATTGCCTTCCAAGACAAAACCCCAAAGTGCAAGTGGACAAGAAATCCATTGGCTTGTCCAAAATTTGTTTCATCTGTGTAACCCACCCTTCTGAGATATTTGTCTATTTTATTTTTAGACATATGCTGCTGGCGTTTACACAATCAATAAATAATTGTTTCCATTAATTTATTGTCCTTTGTGAAAATGAGTCCTTTCTGATATCCAATCACTAATGTTACCTCACGTCGTCTAGTTCTACTATCTTTCTTAAGTGATAAAAACTATTTCTATCTTGGACTGTTAGTGCCATTAGTTTTTCACAGGGTTACACTTACTTGCTCCTACTTGCATACCCCGGTCAGTGGCAGGGTAAAAAGGTGCCACACTGGTGACGGGACACGGACATTCCCGCTCAAGTGGCTGTGAGTAGGGTTGACAGTGGATGTTGAAGTTATCACCAGTGCTTGCTGAAAGCGGCAGACAACATAAAACTACTGTAGTCATTGAAATGTGTGTGCATGTGTGTGTTGGTTTGTGCATACATGTGTGTGTGTGTGTGTGTGTGCGTGCGTGCGTGCGTGTGTGTGTATGCTAGCTGTGTATGCACATGTGTTTCTAACTTTCTACAGAGATTGTTTTAACCATGATTTTATCAGTTTTTACTGTCAGATTTATTTGCACATGCTATTATAAATGGAGGCTCTCTGTCTCCAAGTCCTGGCCTGGCATGGATGCACTTTGAATGATCTTTTAGAAAATTCTAATGTGTTGTCACTTTCTGTGTTTAGACAGTACAACGTAGAGTGCCCTTGGGTGGATATTTAGCTAATGGTTATTTCCTAATATGTAGTTCAATATAATTATATGGCTATATCCTGTTGAAGACAATGAATGACAAATTTACAACACGATTAAGTACCTTCAAATGTAATATTCACTGTGACTTGATCATGTTGTGTGTTGTAGAGACGTAGTTGCAGTTCCTTCTGCTTGTCCGTGTATTTCATTGTCGAGTGTTTTGTGTTATTTCTTGCACACATGTAGTACTTTCCCACCACATGCACCACCGGCCAGCAGGTGGCAGCACTCCCTGCTTGGACATTCATCACATTGATGTCCATGTACAGTGACTTGGTGCTGTCATTGTTAGCAGTAATCACGCACTCACATGCCTCATTAACTGACGGTGACAAGATTACCACACTTATGTTGGTTGATGCCACATTGTAGGTGCATCCATTTGTTGCAGCTGCTTCTGCAAAGAGACCATACAAGAGCACTGTGAAACTTTGTTTTTACTTCATTATTGTTTACCATCTATAATGTACCTTTATGTCTGAAATAAATAAGACTAAACAACAGCTACTGCAGCATCAATGTGAGGTATAATGTACCTTTATGTCTGAAATAAATAAGACTAAACAACAACTACTGCAGCATCAATGTGAGGTATAATGTACCTTTATGTCTGAAATAAATAAGACTAAACAACAGCTACTGCAGCATCAATGTGAGGTATAATGTACCTTTATGTCTGAAATAAATAAGACTAAACAACAGCTACTGCAGCATCAATGTGAGGTATAATGTACCTTTATGTCTGAAATAAATAAGACTAAACAACAACTACTGCAGCATCAATGTGAGGTATAATGTACCTTTATGTCTGAAATAAATAAGACTAAACAACAACTACTGCAGCATCAATGTGAGGTATAATGTACCTTTATGTCTGAAATAAATAGGACTAAACAACAACTACTGCAGCATCAATGTGAGGTATAATGTACCTTTATGTCTGAAATAAATAAGACTAAACAACAGCTACTGCAGCATCAATGTGAGGTATAATGTACCTTTATGTCTGAAATAAATAAGACTAACCAACAGCTACTGCAGCATCAATGTGAGGTATAATGTACCTTTATGTCTGAAATAAATAAGGCTAAACAACAGCTACTGCAGCATCAATGTGAGGTATAATGTACCTTTATGTCTGAAATAAATAAGACTAACCAACAGCTACTGCAGCATCAATGTGAGGTATAATGTACCTTTATGTCTGAAATAAATAAGACTAAACAACAACTACTGCAGCATCAATGTGAGGTATAATGTACCTTTATGTCTGAAATAAATAAGACTAAGCAACAACTACTGCAGCATCAATGTGAGGTATAATGTACCTTTATGTCTGAAATAAATAAGACTAAACAACAACTACTGCAGCATCAATGTGAGGTATAATTGAACCTGAACAACACAATTGGCTTAAAAGCCCAAAACTATGTTAGTCAAAAACATATTTCAAATTCATGATTCCTAGTTATTATGGCAACATTAGATCAAACGTTATATTTTAAGCATATTGTGCAAACTTGTTCAAAGCATTACAAAGTATCATCGATAAATTTGTTCCCTTCCAAAAACAAGGAAAACGGTGTAGAAAGAAACACTTGTCAAAAGAGGCTATTAGAAAAATAATGCTAAAACAAACTATGTGGAGGGTTTATAGGCATACCAGAAAGGACGAAGACTATGCAAAATACAAAGAGGCACTTAATGCAGCTACAACTGAAATCAGACAATCTAAAAGAAGCTATGAGCAAAAACTAGCATGTAACATAAAAAATTACAGCAAGAGTTTTTATGCATATGTCAGGAGTAAACAAAACGTACAAGACAAGGTTGGACCTCTAGAAGACAGTGCTGGAAATATAATATCACAGGGGTTTTTAATGGCGGAAGACCTAAATGGTTATTTCAGTTCAGTGTTTACCAAAGAAGATATTAGTTCATTACCAGTTGCTGATGCTAAATTTCAGGGGGCTAAATCTGACTATTTAGGTCCGTTAGTTGTAACTCCAAAATTGGTAGCTAAGAAAATAAAGGCAATGAAGGATAACAAATCACCGGGAGTGGATGGGATTCCTCCAAAATTACTAATGGAAACAGTAGAACAAATCAGTATACCACTTGCAAGAGTATTCAACTTGTCATTAAAAGAGGGAGTTGTTCCGTTTGAATGGAAAGAAGCAAACATCATACCATTATTTAAAAAGGGTTCGAGAAATAAGTCAGAGAATTACAGACCAGTGAGTTTAACGTCAGTGATTTGTAAATTATTAGAAAGGTTAATTAAAGACCATATGGTGGAATTCCTCGTTAAGCATAAATTATTAAATTCATCTCAACATGGATTCCTTAAAGCGAGGTCATGCTTAACAAATATGTTATGTTTTTTGGAAGAAATCACTAAGTGGATAGACGTGGGATCGCCAGTAGATATTATCTACTTAGATTTTCAGAAAGCTTTTGACAAAGTGCCACATCAAAGATTACTACTTAAATTAAAACCCCATGGTATCGGGGATAGCATAACTGACTGGATAGAACAATAGCTGACTGACAGAAGACAACGAGTTGTAGTAGATGGAGAAGTTTCAAATTGGAAATCGGTTTTGAGTGGGGTACCTCAAGGATCAGTATTAGGACCTATATTATTCTTAATTTATATCAATGACTTGGACGACAGTATAACAAGTAACGTACTGAAATTTGCGGATGACACAAAACTGTTTAGAAAGGTTAATACTGATGGTGATAAACAACATTTACAAAACGATCTAGACAGATTAGTGAAATGGTCTGAGAAATGGCAGATGTTGTTCAATTTTGGGAAATGTAAATGCCTACATACAGGACATAGGAACTTGAATGTAAACTATAAAATGGGAGATACTGTTCTGGGTACTACTGTAAAAGAAAAGGACTTAGGAGTCACAAAAGCGCTGATATGAAAGTTTCAGAGCAGTGTGGTATTGCAGCTTCAAAGGGTAATCAAATTCTTGGATTGATTAGAAGAAACATAACATACAAGGGAAAAAAGTTAATTATACCTCTTTATAAAGCAATAGTTAGACCTCATTTAGAATACTGTATACAAGCATGGAGACCATATCGTAAGAAGGATATAGATACGCTTGAACGCATACAAAGGAGAGCAACTAAAATGATTCCAGAACTGAGAGACCTTAGTTATGAAGAACGCCTGAAAGAATGTGGTTTAACAACTCTAGAGACAAGGAGGTTAAGAGGAGATCAGATTGAAGTTTTTAAGATATTGAATGGGTATAAAAATATTGATAGAAATATGTTTTTCTCACTCAAGAAGGATAGCAGAACTAGAGGACATGAGGTAAAATTAGTAAAGGATGAATGTAGATTGGACATCAGGAATCACTCGTTCTCACAGAGGACAATAAATGAATGGAACAAATTGTCTACAGATTGTGTAACTGCTAGCAGCGTGAATATGTTTAAAAACAAGGTTGACACATATCTCAGGAGGGCGGGTTATAAGCAGATGAACATTGTTGGACTCTCGATAAGCCAATGGATTCCTTGTCCACTTGCCATCTGGGCCTTTGGCTTGGATGGCAAATCTTGTTAAATGTGACAGTACGGAAATCTTACTAGCACTTTTTGTAGGCGTTATATTTACTAGTTTACATTGAAGTGTTAGAAGCATGTGTGGTACTGGCTGCATAATATTATATAGATTGGGAACACTTGCACTGACAGAGAGAGAAAAGAGGATAAGCTACAGGTAGCAGCAAAAAATAACTGGGTCCAAAGAATATGTAGAGCAAAACAAGATAACAGAAAGAGAATGGTAGAATTACGAGAAGAGGCTGGAATGAAAAAATTCCTGGAAAGGAAAGTAGTGAGGAGCAGACTAGGAACAGTAGGACACATTTATAGAATGAGTGAGCAAAGATTGACAAAGAGCTAGGGCATGGCAAACAGAAGAGGGTGGTAGAATGAGAAGAGGAAGACAGACATTAAGGTGGAAGGATAGTGTGAAGAGAGATCTGCAAAAGGCAGGTATGAACAGTGGAAAATGGTACAAAATGGTGGAAGAGTGATGTCATTGATAGTGTGTGAAAGGATGTGTGATGTGGTCCCAACCATGCAAGGGATTAAGACAAAGAAGAAAATGTGATATATTTCTCCATTGCACGTTCCTCATATATGTACACGGAAGGGTTTATTGCAGGTGCACACGTGCCTTAGGCTTTCCCCTATGATAAGTTAGGTGCTCTGGGTTTCCAAAATTTACTGTAAACATATTTTTTACATCTGTAACAGAGACTGTCATTCAGAGATCGGACTTCTTAGACACAGCAGATGTTGCTGGATGGAACATTGACTGTCACCCAAGATGGAGAGCTCTCCATTATCTTTTGAGATAGCCAGATGCCAATGATTTCCTAGTATAGGCTGTAAACAGATGCCACTCATGTGTGGTTGGTTCCCAACCCAGCTTATCTTTTGGACAAACATGTTTATCTCAAGTTTTCAGGAAGCAAGCCATAATTCCTAGTCTTAACTTTTGAGCATGTAGAATTGTCCTACATAAATACTAAATATACTATAGGATATCCAATGTTTTACTGCAATATTTGTAATTGCTAAATGGCAGCTAAGCTGTAGCAGGGTATTAATAGCATTCATTGTCTGTATGCTAATAGAGGTGGTCACTGTAGTGAAAATTAAACTGTGTCGATGTTAACTCCAACTAAAAGCCATCGGATATCTTTTCAAATTAACTAGTTTCATTCTCAACCATACAAGTCTAAATTGTTTTTTTTTTAATGTTTGGACACAAATGGTTCATGAACCTTTCACCAAACAGCAGATTCAGCTATGTGTTTATCTGTGTGTGTGCATGCGTGCGTGTGTGCGTGCATGTGATCAAGTCATAGTCTCTGTGTAGTTGTGTAGTTGCTGTGTATGTGTAGTTGTGAATATGACTGCTTGCTTGTAGGAGTCTTCTTCAGGTCGGTCTGTCTTGGGCAAGTGAGTATATATTTTACTAAATATACTAAACATGGACTAAATATACTCAACGAAAACCTATGCTAAAAGAATATGTTGTGTACATGTATGAGGCAGTGGAACATAACCATATGTTATGTATACATAACTATTTATAATCATAGGGGTATCTCCTACCAAAATATCTTGCTGTTTGGCTTCATTCCAGAAGAAACACATTCTTTTTATCAAAGTTTGGAACTACATGTAGATTGTAAATACACATTTATAAAGAAATGCTATCTGTGAATCAAGTTTACAATAAGACAGGGGATTAGGCATTAGTTTACACAGTTGTGTTATGAACATAATGTCAGCAGTTTAAAATCTGAATTCAGAACACAACAACTCACATACACATATATGTATGACATACATAGTCATATCAGTGTCAGTTCATCTGAGTATAAACCCACCTGAATAGAGAAGTTCCACTAGATAGATGACAGTGACGACAACTACATGATACACCTTCATCTTTGCGTGTGTAGTTGTGCCAAATATGATGTTGTGGCCTTGTGATTACTCAGCTCAACTGTACACGGAACTGAGATCATTTGAAATTCCGGGTGCCTAACCGCTATACATAGCCTGTGTCTGCCTGTCCCAAACCAGGAGCTGTGTGCAGTGACTGAGGCCGTGTTGACTCAAGCGTGACCTATGCCCCACATCTGTGCAAGGTGCTGTTTCCACAGAAGGCCAGTAGCTATAGTTCCAGCCAGTATAACCACAGAACAGTAGCTGCCAGTTCTTTGTATTGATTTGAATTGGCTGTTGTAAAGTGCAGTGGGGTCACACATCATCAAAACATTATGATTGGGTCTCAACCCAATCAACAAAAAGGGTCATGGTTCACTTAGATGGAATGTCTTGAGGCACTTATATGAGTTTCACAAAAGATTAGACAATGTGCTATCTGATTAAACATGTTTTTATCTGTACAGTTAAGTGTAATGTTTATTACACATAATTGTATATAGTTGTTGAAGGAACATTTCATATTGAAAGTCAGTAAATTGTGGGTTTTTTTCAGTGGTCTGCTTTTAGCAAACACATATTATTGTATTTAGAGAAACAGGTTACATACACAAATGCAATGTACGAGAAGAGGAGAGATCAGTAACTATCAATCAAGTGAAATATTTATGAAAAATTACATAAATATATTAATTAATAAGTGGCATAAAATCATGCTGTAGTTTTCAGCAACCTTATCTGGCCAGTAACTACTGGGGTATGGTAAACAATTTGGAATATCTGTTAAAATAATTAATTACATATTTGATACACAAGTTTTCAATTACTGTAAAATGTTACTGATCTCTTACATTTCAATTTCCAACTTCGAAAGGTAGGGTAAATATTCACATTAAATTTGATCAGGTGACACAACAATGTATATATATATATATATATATATATATATATATATATATATATATAAAACATGTTTATTTACAAAGTGTACAAGTTGCATCCAATTCTTCGAATTCATATAAAGCTAAGGTACTTATCACAATTAAAAGTGAAATATTTTTTTCAAATGAATCTATTAAATTATATATATTATACCAAATGATATTAGATGCACATATACATCTATATTTATTATTATGTAAACATCAGTGTCATATTTAATTCAAACCACTTATTCACTGTCACATATGTAATGCACAAATTGTTCATCCGGCATCATTTCACATATCTACTTCAACAAATGTCTTGTATATTTACAGAGGTGTCCACTTCTAGCAACTTATTTGACTAGTGCCGTTGCTGTTAAAAAGGTTAAACATAACTGTTAAAAGGAATAAATTTAAACAGAACATAACAATATAATCCAAATAAAACAAATACAGATATTTATGCATTTTCATTTGATGCATTTTCGAGTTGTGGTTGGTGTAATTGTGGTGAGACTTGTTAAACTAGTAAATTTAAACAGAACAACAATATAATCCATATAAAACAAATAATAATGGCTATACATTTTCTTTTTTATAATTTGGGCCCTGACCCAGCGCGTAGCCCATGGGTCAGGCCTCTACACAAATTCACAGGCTGGGACAGGCCTAGGTCTACATTTTATGGGTCGGGCCTGGGCTGAAAAAAAATTAAACACTGGGCCAGGCATGGGCCTACTGTGATGGGCCAGGGCCAGGTCTTGACCAATCAAAAGACAGGTTATTTTGTTATACGAGCACAAACACACACACATAGGCCATGAGTGGGTGCTCATAACAAGTGACCTATTTAATAATCATTCAAGGGTGCATCCCATTCAAGTTGTCCTGTCTCCAACAAAAGGAAATAACAGGCCTGGACCTAAATTCTAATTTGTGGGCCTGGTCTAGGCTGTGCTTGAAGTATTTTTGTAGGGCCGGGCCTGGGTTGCAACTGCCAATTGCTGGTTGGGCTTGGGCTAAAATTCTAGGACCGTGCAGGGCATGCATGTGAGCATTTGTATCCATATATGCACTTGTGAAGAGTGATACTGTTCATGAATACATCCACAGTGGTTCTTTCCATTATGATAATTTATTACAAAGGCAAATTCTGATAAATCGCTGAGTGGTCAGTTTCCAGTTGGTCACTTCTTGTCAAACTTGTGGTGTTGGTATAATAGGGTTGCACCACTGCTTCAGCTTGTGAGAGATGATCATCTGTGTGGACAGGCCTTGTTAAGTGCCCTGATTGGTAGATATTGTCAATTTCTTCGTAGATGTGTTCTGGTGATGAGCTGTTCTTGCTGAGGTTTTCCTGAATTTCTTCAGGGCTTTGTTTACCAGCTGAGATGATACCAGCTTGGGCAGATTTGGAACTGGCTTGGCTTGGTTTGTTAGTAGCTTCAATTTCACCATTGTTGCCAGTGCTGTATTCATCATCTCCATTGTCATCATATTCGTCATTATTGCGATCTTTGTATTTTTCGTCAGCCAATTTGTCAATTTCTTCATATCGATTGTCACCTTCATCATCATTACAACCATCATAATCATTTTCATAGTTTGTGTCATTTCCATCTTTATCACTGTTATTGTCATCTTCACCTTCTTCATCACTATATTCATCATCATCAAACTCATCTTCATTTTCATCTTCATTATCACCCTCATCATCATTATTGTCATATTCAATGTCACTTTCATCTTCACTAAATACGTCATCATGACAGTCATCTTTACTATCACCATCATCACTATCTTCATCACCACCACCATCATATTTGCTGTCATCCAAATCA
Organism: Lamellibrachia columna; assembly: GCA_963662155.1. Taxonomy (NCBI): domain Eukaryota; kingdom Metazoa; phylum Annelida; class Polychaeta; order Sabellida; family Siboglinidae; genus Lamellibrachia; species Lamellibrachia columna. The sequence continues at coordinate 16,204,105 of OY759270.1, forward strand.
TCATCGTCTTCTTTCTCATCATCATAATCATTACAATTTTCACTGTCTTGAAAACTCTTGTTGGAGTTGGAGTAGCTTGTTGTCACTTCACCTTTTTCTTCATCCACTGGTGGAGTTATTCTGGAATGACAATGCAGCAGCCATTACACACATTACAGCCATTACACACATGGCTATTTATTGTATTCATCAAGCAAGCAATAATATGTTTTTAAACTTCATAATGTATTGATTGCTACCATCAATATGTTTAGTTAACCTTATGTTGATATACAAAAACCTTAATTATTTGAGCCACCAGTCCAATACTTTTGCAATGACAATGTCTTTGAAATAGTTTTGCTTTGTGGTAGATTCTGTAGTGCTAGATTTCTTGCTATGTAACAAGTTTCGTTGATATAAAACATCTATTTGATTCACAGAAGTGGTAATTAATGACAGATGGTTACTCAATGATTATGGTATCAATAGTCTTTGATATCAGGATCGCTTTTGTCCCATATTGATTAATTACAATATGTTCTTTAAGTGTCAACATCTGCTAATGTAAATTGATTAATTACAATATGTTCACCGTGTAACTGTCATTAGTGTCAACATCTGCTAATGTAAATTGATTAATTACAATATGTTCACCGCGTAACAGACATTATTATGTCAATATCTGCCAATGTAAAAGCGGGGAACATCTTCCACCACTAAACTTTCGTCAATTTCTAGCGGACTTACACATTTTGTTTTACGGGTTGCCATTTTGGCACCATTTTGATGTGCTCTTCTTGTTCACAGCGAACGCATGAGTGATAAATGTGAAATCACTTGAGACCACAATATATTGTGCCTAGAATGGTCTTGTGTGCAACAAATTAATCGATTTTGGTGTATTTTTTGGGGGAAATTACAACAAGCAGGACTTTTTTGTCAAAAAGCTGGATCGATGCAAAAAGCGATGCTTCCCTCCTGTGAAATCGATAATGTTGACACCTAGACTATGAACAGTATTAGTAGATCTACTTACATTCGACTAGTACTCCAGGCCAGGGCTGGCAGACCTACAAACACCATGACTATGGTGATTCCAGCCACCATTCCAGTTGGATCAAAGCTCCAGCTTTGCTTCATGGCTGGGTTGGTCAGGGTTGATCTAGGAGTTGTTGTGTTCTCCCTAGTATGGGGTGGGGTTGATCTATGTTTATGTTCTACCTTGGTCGGAAGTGATGCAACCTCCTTTATGACAGCTGGGTTACGTCTGGCCAAGTGTACATTCCTCAAAGTGAGCCTCTCTATCATAATAGCTGTAGGAGATGAAGGAATCTCTGTGAGAATATGTGTAGGAGATGTATGCTTTTTGGTCAGAATAGTGGCAGGAGTTGCAAGCTTCTCGGTTAGAAATGTTTTCAGAGATGTAGGTTTCTCTGTCAGGATAGTTGGTGGAGATGCAGACTTCTCTGTCAGAATAGTTGGTGGAGATGCAGACTTCTCTGTCAGAATAGTTGGTGGAGATTCATACTTTTCTGTCAGAATAGTTGTAGGAGATGTATATTTCTCTGTCAAAATAGTTGTAGGAGGTGTAGACTTCTCTGTCAGAATAGTTGTTTGAGATGTAGACTTCTCTGACAGAATAGTTGTTGGAGATGTAGATTTCTCTGTCATAATAGTTGTAGGAGATGTAGTTTTCTCTGTCAGAATAGTTGTAGATGGTGGCCCCTCTATCTGAATAGTTGTAGGAGGTGTAGACTTCTCTGTCAGAATAGTTGTTTGAGATGTAGACTTCTCTGTCAGAATAGTTGTTGGAGATGTAGATTTCTCTGTCATAATAGTTGTAGGAGATGTAGACTTCTCTGTCAGAATAGTTGTAGGAGATGTAGTTTTCTCTGTCAGAATAGTTGTAGATGGTGGCCCCTCTGTCTGAATAGGTGTAGGAAACATAGGCTTCTTGGTCAGAATAGTTGTAGGAGATATAGGTTGTGTTCGATTAGCCATAGGAAACATAAACCTCTCTGTAAGAATAGGAACCGGAGCAGTAGGTCTTGTAGTTGACACATGTGTACGCAATTGACTGTCTCTGGATAATTCAAATGAGCCTTCTGATGTGGCCTTCACAGATGTCAGAGGTGGTGTAGATGCCAGCAATGGAGTGACTGGTGCAGGTCTATGCTGTTCTGTTACAATGGCTGGCTTTGGTGTAGGCACACCTGTTGGAAATAATACAGGTCTGAGTAAACCTGAATGGAGGGTGTCAGAAAAAAACATTGTTGCAGAACAAAGTGAAAAAGCAAGACATTATCATCCACTATTCTTTAAGTGATTTTGAAAAGATAACCAAAAAGCCAAAGATAAAGGTAGAGAGAGCTAGAGAAAGGGGGAGGGGAGAGAGAGGGAGAGTGGAGGAGATGTGGAAAGTGAGGGAGATGGGGAAAGGGAGGGAGATGGAGAGGAGGGGGAGAGCGAGGGAGATGGGGAGAGAGGGAGGGAGAGGGATAGGGAGGGTGGAGGGGAGAGTAAGGAAGATGGAGGGGGAGATCGAGGCAGGGGGAGAGATAGGCAGATGTGGAGAGGGAGGTGGGGAGAGATAGGGAGGTGGGGAGTGAGAGAGATGGGGAGAGAAAGGGAGATGGGGTGGAGGGGGAGCGAAGAAGATGGAGAGAGGGAAAGCACAGGAGATGGGGAGGGTGATGGAGGTGGGAGGGGGAGATAGCGAGGAAGATGGAAGGGGAGGGAGAGAGAGTGGGAAAGAGAAGAGGAGGAGGAGAGATACAGGTGTGGGAGAGACTTACCTGCAATGCATATGTAGGTAATGTACACATAGTCAGACGCGTTCACATCAGTTCGCCAATAGCATATCTCAATGTCATATGTCCTGGCCGCAGTCAGGCTGTTGCAGCTCTGATGTCCATTGCAATGGTCCAGGATGTCCCTGTGGTAGCTTGGATTCACATCAGAAATGAGAATCATGCAGTCCATTCCATCATCCGTACAACATGTTCCCTGTCCACTGTAGCAATTGGACAATCCAAACCAAGTTGTTACGATTCGAACCACCTCGTTGCCACTGCAGAGTTGTGATGAAAAGATATCTGAGTAGCATCTCGATGTTACATGATAGTCTTCTGAAAATTAAGAAATGACAACAGGTACTAGCTTCAAAGTTCTATCTATCTATAATGGCATCATGGAAATGTTTGTGTATACATGTGCTTAATGCTTGAGGGAATACTGGCTAAATAGTAGACATCAGATAAACTGCAGGGTAATAGAACACGTTCAATATGCAGCTATGTGAGGTGCACTAAATCCACGAAAGGTTTTTCCATTTCCCTGTGTGGGATCTTTTATTTTCCCTGGCATAGACACCATATGATGAACAGCTTTGAGTGTCCCTTCTGAAAGACAGCAACTTATGGTAAAGAAATTGTCCAAGTATTGACATACCAGCAGGTGGTTTCGAAGCTACTCAACAACATCTGAAAATGTTGCAATTAAAATTTATTCAAAACACAGTTGATAGTTTGTCACAGTGGCTGAGTTTATATTCTCTAGGCTGGGGTATCACTAGTTTGAATGGAATCAGTTGCATCATGGTAATTTTTAATGTGTCAACCTATTTACTTTTAAACAATATAATGAAGGTACCAAACAGGGATAAACAGGTTATTTTGTAATGGGTTCAGTTTTGTGCTAAAATCAACCCAGAACCTGAAAATGCAGCATCACATGTGATGGTAATATTGTATAACTGTAATAAATGGTAATTACCATTAGCACCAGTAAGAGCAATGATTGAAGTTCCCAGAATAAACAGCAGCAGCAGCATCAGACCACTCATATTTGAACCTGGAAAATGTCAGTACTTATTACATATTCTATATACAACATTTGTAGTTGAAGTGTAAGTTCTGTTGTGTATCATACAATTTATTATGTTACATGGTCAATTAACAAGACAAAACCAGCAGTAATGTGGTCATCTGAGCCACAAGGGATATAGTCTCCAATGTTGAGACTCGCATTCAGATTTTTATACCAAACGTATAGTGCCTAGCCATGTGTTGACCCCAAAACTTTGGCATGTAAGGCAGATGTATTAACCAGTACACAGCTGTGCTTAGATACCATGTTGGCCCAAATTCAATTGGATTGAATGGATGCATGTAAATGTGAGCATTTAAAAAAACCTAAGTAGTGCAAATAATATGTGTGATTAAAATCAGATGTCATTTTTACAGTTGAGTTGTGTATGTTGGTGGATCTAGGTAGTAAGGTATTCAATAAATGTCAGAAAGAAATTCCGGCCATTTTCAGTCTTTCTAGTCTTGGGTTGTTCAATAACACAAACACACACCTGCTGGTAAATACAGTAAGTCAAGACATCTGTCAGGAATTAATGGAATATTACCATGATTATCTGCCATGGGCAGCTTTTATTGTATTCACAACAAGTGGAGATAGTTGAATAGCATATGACGTCCACTAGATTCTAATACACATACCTTCTTGCAGGTCTTCCTTCACCTGCAGTTATTTGTACTGATGTAACTTCTTGGAACACCAGTAGGTCTTATCACCTCCTGCTATTGCCACAGTCCCTGTTAGCCTGATAGCCAATAGAAGTACAGGACTACACAGTTGGTCTGTCCACACACTTCATAACTGTTCTATTGTTCTTCTGATTATCTCTGCTGCAAGTGCCTAATGGCCAGTTTAGGGCCTTTGTCCACTTCGCCTGTGTATTTTGGGGGTATGGACATAACCCCTAGTGTACTTGTAACCTCTTACCCAACAGTAACTTATGTATTTAAAGTGCACTAATTAATATACATGACAAGCACAAAATTACATTTGAAATTACAATGTGTCAATTCCATAGTTTCTCCTTCCTTGGCTACATCACCCTCTACTCCCTCTACATGCCCACCCATCCCACTCCTCAATTGGGAAGTCCAGAATGACAAACCAACATAAATTTATTGAATTTGATTTTATTTATAATCAAATTGATGAGTTTTAGATGTTACTGTAGCTAAATGCTGTTGCTCGATGCTGTTGCCAAGCGCGTACCCAGGTGTGCACCAGAGGGCAGCACTGCAGTGATGTGTGACTGCAATAAGTGAGGGGGTGTAGCAGGAAGTGGAATGTGGGAGGTTGGTCCTAAAAATTGGTGTGAAGTGGGAAGTTGGCTTAAAAAAATAGGTGGGAGGTTGGCCCCCAAAACATGTGAGAGACATTGACATTTCTTTTTATCAGTTCTTAACTTTTTACATTATTGTTTTAATTTTGTTTTTTACATAACTGTTAACACTGCCGCCTTTTAATCACTGGAGAAGTGCTTGCTCCGCACGCTATTCCTCATAGAGTTTATTCCTCGATACTCATGGCATCTACAGTAATATAGAGAAAGAAATTTAAGAGGTTGGCTCCCAAAACAGGTGGGAGATGGGAGACTGGTCCCCAATACAGATGGGAGCTGGGAGATTGAGACTCCTGCCATCTGGTCATAAGTATGTGTACTATGAAGAAAAAGGATAACTTCAACTTTATGCAATTCATGATGACGGACAATGTTTTTTTGCGATTCTAGTCAGTAAAAACATTATAAAACATTGACACATAATTATAACTAAACAAATAGTGCTTTTTATATTTGAAATAATCTAATTTGCTTCACTGGATGATAATTATAATACATTAATGTTTCGCTTGCAACTGTCATATTGCATTTTGTCACTTTGACTTAACAGACTGGAATGTAATCAACATGCCTTGAACCTCATTGTTCTCTGTGTGTTGCAGGGTAATGTATGTTAAACAGGATATTCTACTTTAAGACAAGAACAACTTGTTTGATGAAATATTTATTCTTTCATGAGCACTTGATTATGCTACTGTACAACAAACTGTTTGTTTCCGTGACTAAATTGTCATAAGAAATCTGTAACGCTGTTCTATATTTTTGCAAGAACTGGGTCAAATGTCCATTGTGTGGCACATACACATTTACTACCGGGGTATATAATATAAATATACAACATCTCATATATGTGAAAATCCTGATACATAAATATAATAACGATAATAATAATAAAATATATACAGTGCCTAAATCTTCAGGACCCCAAGCACAAAAGCACAACAAACCAGATTCTTTAAGCATGATAACACATTTATAGTGTTTTATGTTATATGTACAACATTTGTAAATACTATATACAACATTTACTGTCTGAGATTCGTCATTATGCCACAATACAACATAAAATATTTCCAATCTAAGATTGGTCATAATTTCACAATACAGCATTTCTCATCTGAGATTGGTCATTATGTCGCAATATATATATATATATATATATATATATATATATATATATACAACATTTGCAATATGAAATGGGTCACTGTGCCAAAATACATTCAACATTTCCAATCTGAGATTAGTCATTATGTTACAATATATATATATATATATATATATATATACAACATTTCCAATATGAAATTGAAATGGGTCACTACGCCACAATACATTCAGCATTTCCAATCTAAGATTGTTCATTGTGTTACAATATACATACAACATTTCCAGTATGAAATGGATCACTTTGCCACAGTACATACAACATTTCCAATATGAAATGGGTCACTGTGCCACAATTCATTCAACATTTCCAATCTGAGATTGGTCATTATGTTACAATATGAACATTTGGTGGCTTTACAAGCAGAATGGGTACCCAGGGTTTTACCCTAGAAGAGCTGAAGAGGATGTCTGCATGTTTTAATATTTAAATGAAATAAAGTGTGGTAATGGACTTGCTGAAAATAGATAGCATGCATATGTATGTACATACATACATACATACATATGTATGTACGTGTGCATAGAACCAGAATTATGCAGCAATAATGTAATTTACTCTTAGTTTTTTATAATCTAGCATTCTTGCAAAATACATGAGTCAATAATATCTAAGCATATATTAAAAATGATAGCACTCGTTTCACAAAGCGTTTGTACCACACAAACCTTTGTACAAAGGGTAGTTCATAGATACGTACAATTGCATGTTTTCTACTATTCTACGTTACATTGATGTGGGGTCAGAGAACCCAGTTAATACCAATACCATACCATACCATACAGCAGAAAGCATTAATCCATTATGGTCCATTTGATTCACTTGGCATTGATGTGGTTTCTCATGCTACATCTTGAGGCGGAATTAAGTCAGTTGGCATTGTTGTGGTTTCTTCTGCCACATCTTGATGCAGAACTGATTCATTTGGCATTGCAGTGGTTTCTTCTCTATCATCTTGAGGCGGAATTGATTCAGTTGGCATTGCAGTGGTTTCTTCTCCATCATCTTGAGGTAGAATTGAGCCAGTTGGCATTATTGTGGTTTCTTCTGCAACATCATGAGGCAGAACTGATACAGTTGGCATTGCAGTGGTTTCTTCTCCATCATCTTGAGGCAGAATTGAGTCAGTTGGCATTGTTGTGGTTTCTTCTCCATCATCTTGAGGGGGAATTGGGTCAGTTGGCATCGTTTTGGTTTCTTTTGCAACATCTTGAGGTGGAACTGACGCAGTTGGCATTGTTGTGTTTTTTTCTGTTCCATCATCAGGCAGAATTGATTCAGTTGGCATTGTCGTGTTTTTGTCTGCATTATCTCGAGTGTCAGCAGTAACATTATCGTAATCGTCTGTTGGATCAGCCTTGCACTTAGCTGCTTTGTTGATTGTCGAGTAATCGGGCATATTGTCAGTGGTGTCTTCCTCTGCCATTTCAATACACACACTTCTTGGTGAATTCTTTCTAAAGCTGTCTGTCAACATAGCCGCCTCATCAAGAGTAGCATAATCAGGTACGTCAGCTGGCTGTGGGGCAGAGTTACGCAACACTGTTTCATCAATGATATCATAGTCAGAATTCTCTTCCCATGTCTTGTAGCAAGGGTCAGTGTCATCCGTGTTCTCGTTCATCATACCGTAAGCAGGGTTATCTATTGGCTTTACGTTGTTCACACAAGAAACATTTTTTAATGTATCATATCCAGGATCAAGCTCAGACACTGTGTCATAGTCATTTTCCACCACTGCATTTACTGGACTTTTGGTTTTTGTTTCATTGGTAGACTCCTCAGCTGGGCACCTGCGTCTTCTGAAATCATTCAGCAAAATAGAGAAATTATTAATAATAAGAAGAAAACTTCTATCCTGACTAAATCCTCAGAACCCCAAACTCAGAGGTGCATCAGAACAAAAGGTTAGGCAGTCTTGAAATCAATATACAATGTTAAAGTTGTCAACAGATGGATGAATATGCTAAGAAGCTAAGGTAGGAAAACATGTTTAAAAATATCAGCCTTCATATGATAGTTAGATTTTACAATGTTTCTTATTGATCTAATGCTAAGAGGGAGTGAATTCCAATGAGTTGGTGCATGAAGAAATTAATGATTCTATTATCTATGTACGTAGGTATCAATAGTTCAGTGAACTGAACTATTTAATAATGTTGACACGATACATGAGTCATTACTGTTGAAATGTTCACCATTGTGGAATGGTACGAAAGTCACGTACCTGTCTGACTGGTTATGAGAATATGTTGCCTTAAAGGATAAGTTATTTTTAGAACAATCTTACCGCAGCTACAGCTACTCCTACTCCTACTGCTACAGCTACTGCTACTGCTACAACTACTACTGCTACAGCTACTCCTACTGCTACAGCAACTCCTACTGCTACTACTACAGCTACTGCTACAGCTATAGCTACTCCCACTCCTACAGCTACTCCTGCTACATCTACAGCGACTCCTACTCCCACTGCTAATGCTACAGCTACTCCTACTGGTACAGCTACTCCTACTGCTATAGCTACTCCTACTGCTACTACTACAGCTACTCCTACTGCTACAGCTACTCCCACTCCTACAGCTATTCCTACTGCTACAGCTACAGCTACTGCTACAGCTACTCCTACTGTTACAGCTACTCCTGCTACAGCTACTGCTACTGCTATAGCTACTGCTACAGCTACTGCTACTGCTACAGCTACTCATACTGCTACAGATACAGCTACTCCTACTCCTACTGCTACTGCTACTCATATTTTCTTTTCTAATCTTGCTCAAAACTACATAATCATAAATTAATGTTTTGGAACATAAAATACCAACATTTGTAGTTGTACCTAGTAGTATAATATACTAGAGCATAGAGAATAATAACAGTTGTTTTAACTTATTGTTTTGAAACATAGAAAGTGTCAACCAGGTATTATTTGATGCAGTCTAGTAAGCACTGTACATGTGATAAGATAACTTACCTGAGAACAATGACAATGACGATGACTACTATTAGGAGAATAAAGAATGGCACCAAACCCAAGGCTAGCCATACAGAGCCTCCTGTCAAACCAAATAAGTACATTTTTATGAAGATATCTATAATTGGTTCTATTTGCAGACATGTTATCAAAATAATTTCATCCTGCATGTGCGTGTGTGCGTGCGTGCCTGCTTGCATGCGTGTGATTGAAAGAATATATGTGATGCGTGCGTGTGCATGCATGTATGTGTGTTTGTGTGTGTGTGTGTGTGTGTGTGCGTGCGTGCGTGCGTGCGTGCGTGCGTGCGTGCGTGCATGTGCATGCATGTGCATGCATGTGCATGCATCTATGTATAATGCATGCATGAGTGTGCTTTTTGATGAAGTGATCAAATATCTTTATTAATAATGTTGTCCATTTCCTTCTGTCTCCTGCTATATGTCCAGCCTATTAGGTCAATGCTGTCTCCTGCTGTATGTCCAGTCTATTAGGTCATTGCTGTCTCCTGCTATATGTCCAGCCTATTAGGTCATTGCTGTCTCCTGCTGTATGTCCAGCCTATTAGGTCAATGCTGTCTCCTGCTGTATGTCCAGCCTATTAGGTCATTGCTGTCTCCTGCTATATGTCCAGCCTATTAGGTCATTGCTGTCTCCTGCTGTATGTCCAGCTTATTAGGTCATTGCTGTCTCCTGCTGTATGTCCAGCCTATTAGGTCATTGCTGTCTCCTGCTGTATGTCCAGCCTATTAGGTCAATGCTGTCTCCTGCTGTATGTCCAGCCTATTAGGTCATTGCTGTCTCCTGCTATATGTCCAGCCTATTAGGTCATTGCTGTCTCCTGCTATATGTCCAGCCTATTAGGTCATTGCTGTCTCCTGCTATACGTCCAGCCTATTAGGTCATTGCTGTCTCCTGCTATATGTCCAGCCTATTAGGTCATTGCTGTCTCCTGCTATATGTCCAGCCTATTAGGTCATTGCTGTCTCCTGCTATATGTCCAGCCTATTAGGTCATTGCTGTCTCCTGCTATATGTCCAGTCTGTCAGGTCATTGCTGTCTCCTGCTATATGTCCAGCCTATTAGGTCATTGCTGTCTCCTCAGTGCATAGGTTTGCTTCTTTATACAAAATGTTCATAGGTTTCTTTCTTGGTCATAAGATTATAGTTCCATAATAACATTGGGATGTTGTTAAAAATTATATTATAAAACTAAAGACAAGAAGAAGGCAGATAAGGAATAATGTTAAATAGAAACAAACTTACTTGTACCAAGCATACTTTCGGCAGGTTGTTCCATGGTTTTATTGATGACAGCATGTACGGTGGTCGTTCCAATGGTTGTGGTGTCTCGTGGAACCGGAACTGCAAGGGTTAACCAATTGTGTCACTCCTCTGTTGTGTCATACTTTATTTTTAAAATGCCTTTTCCCTTGGTCCTGCTTTGTCATATTGTTTTATTTTTTATGGTAAAATCAATCTGCTGTTGCGCACAAGGCCATTCTAGGCTCATGTTATTTGCATGGTTTCTAGTAATTTTACATTTTCTGGTGCATGTGTTCACTGCGAATGAGAACGGTAAGTCAAAATGGTGACTCATGAAGCGATACTTGTGAATCCGACAAAAGTTGAGTGGTGGAAAATGTTTCCTGCGTTTCCATGAGCACTTTGCCACTTTTCCATTCATATATGTTGACACCTATGTCACATATCTATTTTAAGTAGTAGATTTACATAGGAATCTAATCTCGTACAGCTTTCAGTACTGGTCCTATATCAGCATCTGGATGTGAGGGATTGGAGTTTGTTTGGCTCATTGTCATTGTACAGGTGATCTTGGGGTTTTCTTGCCCCTGGCCCCAATTTAGGTCTTCAACTCTGAACTTTGAACTATTTTACTGAAGATCCTTGACCAGTTACTCCAACAAATAGTTGGTGAATACCTTGTATACCTGTAGAAAATGAATGTGTCTGAGATTGATCCACCCTGCTTCCAGTGGCTTTGGTGGTCATGTCATCTGGAGCGGTTTCACTTGGAACTGTAAGGGAGTCAAACAGTTCTCTGCTGTGTCATAGGTCATTTGAAAATATATTTTATTATGTGGAAGTAGTACGTATTTAAAAAAGCAGTTATGAAATTGCGTATCCTAGTTTTCCCCTTGTACACCATGCTGCATTACCTAATAACAGTATCTGCCATCAAGGGTTGTGGTATCTAACATGTCATTGTGACTATAGTGTATGCTTATATTACTATAATATTATAATATCACAGTTATTCTGGTTACTGGTGCAGACTATAATGCAGGCTTTGTATATACCTCCCAGTGTGTACAGCAGCTTGTCATGCCTGTCTAATGTCAACAAATTATTGCTAATTGTCCATTTACAACCTAGTCAGGTTGTCTACAACACCTGGGTAATGGCTGTGCACACTTTTTAGATTGTATAGAGTCAGTGCAAATACACAAGGAACACAAAGAAATCATTGTGCACAGGCTCACAAAATACATTTTTCCTGTTATGTGTCATACTTAATTTGATTTTTTTTTTCATGGAAATAGCATAAACTTAAAGAAAACAATTATGAAATTACCTGTGCTGGGAAGTAAATTCATTTGAGAATTACAGTTAACCACAAAGGCTACAGGAAAAATAATTAAATATGTGAGGTGGAAACAAATATTCCTGTTGTGTGAAGTTTGTATGTCACTTAATTGTTCTCTATGTCTGTGGAAGGACATGTTATAATAGTACATGTATGGGAATATTCGCTACAAATGCTACTTTAGTGCTGATGATTATATTTTTGACATAATTGATGTGAAGGCAAAGCTACAGTTCCTTATTCACTCTCTCATTCTATGGTCAGTTTACTTCTTGCATTACATCTACTGATATATTTGATAAGGGCATATTATGATACCTAAATGTTGTGTAATAATTCAGAACAAACAATCAAGTAGCTGTACAAATTAATGTTGTATTATATTAAACATATAAACCAATCACTATATATGGAGTGGTTATACATTTAATTATGCACCTGATAGTAGTCACTCTTTCTAATTGGCTTACCTGGTCTGCAGGTGTAGTTCACTTCGATGAAGTTTGCAATGACTGCATGGCCGATACAACTTGAGTCCCAGAGTGCAGCACCAATGGCAGCACTTGCTTTCATTGTGCACTTTTGTTGATGCTGACATTGCTTTATTACATTTGATTCCATTGCTGACATTGTGCACTCTGGTGAACTGTATGGACAGATGGTACTGCTGCCTGGTATTGCCTCTTTGCTGTAGCCTCTCATGGCACTGTGGATGTGTAGGCTTTGTCCAGACTCACATTCCAGTGTGAATAATGGAACTGATGACACAAGACATTGGTGCTTGCTTCTCATCGCTTGTGCTGCAAATATTGGTTACAGTTATTATTACTCATTGTAACAGTTTAGAAAAATGATGTAACATATCAGGTACTTATTGTTAGCTGTTGTGTTGAAGACACAAGATACCACATTGTTTTCACCTGTATTTCCTACAATAAACAGATTCCCTGCAAAATTTTAAAAACTTACCCCAGGTTTTGATAATTTTCACTGGCGCACACATATCTCAAATTCAAATAGCACAGGACTTAACCGTACACTTTTTAAATAGTCACAGTACACAATTTGTTTGTATATACATTTTTGTAGATAAGGTAATGCTCATAGTTTAACATTTGATGTTCTTACCCATAGAAAATTCCACTAATAATCTGATGGGTTTAATATGTAATAAAACCATAGTTATGTGCCATTTACCTTGGAGTATTGTTGCTATCATAACACAGCTGAAGACATGAAGCCACATTGTGGGTCTCAACATCTGAAACCATACAACAAATGCTCTTAATATGTCACTTGCATAAGTGCATATTGATTAGACATTCTAGGCTAGCACAGGATTTTTATTTATAACCTGTGCAACCAAACATAGCCAGAATTTCCTAATTCATATATTCCCCCACATTGTTTGGTTAAATCCCTATAGCAGTTGTGCATTTAGGGGGGGCATTGGACCATGGCCCCTTTGGTTAAAAATGTTTGATTTTTCCCCATATTTTTCCATTGCACTGTATGGTAGCATGGTCAACTAGTGGGTGACTAAAAGTTTGCCCCCCTTTGGCCTCTTTGTGAGATCATAGATATGCCACTTCCTTATAACCACACTTTTAGTATCACACGAGGAGTTTCTCTCTCATCTGTTTATCCAACATAATGTACTGGCATTGATATTATTTGATTTCTAGCATGACTTGTATTGTGTATTGGGGCAGTTGTTGTCATGGGGACTGAAAAAACCATGGTGAAGTGATCAGTGTTATCCTGGTAAAAAACGGGTTATAATATGACTTTGTAGTGTAGTATGCCATGTTGCTGGTATTGTTAGACACAAAAAACTGCAGACGAAAGTAGACAACAGTTTTGTTCGCACAACGAGATTACAATGTTTTTTTACAAACAGCTGTTTTATGGGATACACTGTACATGCCAAAGGAATGACTGACTGACGTCATTAGCTCCATTAAATGACATAATTCACTGTTGAATCATGATCACTGTGGTGTGGGTAAATACAGGAAACAAAGTTTTTGAGGAAGCCTGCCAGCCTGCCTGCCTGTCTACCTAAATTTTTGATTAAATTTTGTCTTAGTAGGATTCTCCCGTCCCTTATATGACATTATCTTTTATCTTCAGACCGTACATTATATTCTTACCACTTCGTTTTTTCTAGTTGACTTAATTGTAATATATTGTATGGTTTCTGTATTGAATATTCTGTGTTCTTATGTCTTTGGGACAAATAAATATTTCCTGTTCCTGCCTGCATGCCTGTCTGTTGTGTATGCATGCACCCGTGCGTACGCGTGTGCGTGCGTGCATATGTGCGTGAACAGTATTGAAGTTTCTCAACTCCTACATTTCATGATGCTGTGTCATATAATGATAGAATTTTGATGCGATATATTGTTATTTGTCGCATCATTTAAAAATAGTGCAGTGGTATTATTTATTCACCTATTAAAGCCAAATTTATACAAGAATTGCTTTTACAACATTAAATATCATAGCTTTGCATATAAATTAATGATGGTTAATAATAATTGATTATCGGTTTTGTTGAAGAGAATCTGCTGAAATTTGTGTAGGCTTTCTCAGTAAAGTTATCCTCTAGGATGTCTGCCCTAAGCTTCACTAAGCAGCAAGTCTGTGTGGTTGTTGAATGGCATGGCTGTAGCTAGCATTTAACATAAGTTTGCTAAAGAGGGATGAGGCCATTCTCTTGTCATGGGGGCATAGGGTTAACACTGCCTCGGGAAAATGAAACTGTTACAGACATTCATGCCTCACCTGGACATGAGGATGATGATTTAATTAAGTAAGTAAGAAGGGTGGATCTTGTTAAATTCAAAGTTTACCCCAGTCCCGCCAACTCTGAGTTAATGTAACAATAGCAATGCTTCAAACTATAAATGATGTGATGATACAATTCTATCGATAATAAATTGAACTATCAATAGTTATCATCGATAGTACACCGAACTATCAATAGTAACAATAGTTGACAAAACAATTCCATAGGGCTGCTTGTGTCACTGAATAATAAAAATAAAATAAAAAATTCTTGAATATATTGTATAATTTTATTTATTTATTGATCTAACATGAATTGTCAACACTTAGAACTATTGCTATGGGATTGCAATAGCTACACAGCTATCGCCATACTATTGCAATAGTAAAACCCTGATAGTCGCCCCTATTTCTACAGTATCAAGACGTCAGACATGTGACTAACTTTGCCACCACATGGTACCAACAATAATTGAAAGGTAGTCACAATTACCAGCTAGTATCAGTTAAATACAGATAATAAACACTTACTGTTTTGTGGAACGTGTTAGACTTGCTGTATTAGACTTGTGGTGACAGCAGCCAGCGTCCTGTCTACAGTGGCAGGTGTCACTAAACAACCTGTTTACTGAGGAAGTGAATCAACTAGAAGAAGGAAAAAGTGGACTGGTATTTGCATTGTAGACTTTCGCCTATTCATGCTACCAAGGCTGCCACCCATCAGAGGATTGACGTATGTCAGCGTGAGTCACTGGGAGTAATTAGTTCTGAATTGTGGCCAGTAAAATAGTTTTTCATGGTCTGCATGCTTTCCTGAATGACGGGTTGTGTGTGTGTGTGAGGTGTAAGAGTGTGGGTGTGTGCAAGGGAAGGGGTATTTCACTGTTGGTATAGTGTGTAGCCAGCCAGAACCATCGTGTAGGCCTGTGTACTTATTTTTGTAATGTTAGTCACATGAGAAATTTGGTCACAGTTGTGTCGTGCAGCGCCAAGTGGTGAACTGTTACGGAACTACTATAGTTTGAAGTCCTTCAACAATTCACGGCGCTGTTACACATCAATATGACACCATGGTGTTGTTAGATATACACAAACTTATCTAGTGGAGATAAATGTTTGTAAACATATTCTGATGGTTACTATTGTATATCTTATAGACATGCACTTTGTTAAAACATTGTTACATTGATAATTTTTATGTGAAAAACATCAATATTTTTAAGTATTAATTCGGGGAAGGGGTGTGAAAATTAGTATGTTTAATATGAATAAGTAACTGTTGATAATTGTGAACGGCCCCTTAGATGAGTCCTTTGTGACCCACCCCATGCCCAGACTGCATGGTACAGTGGCTCTGTGTTCTTGTGTCAAACTCATGACCAGGAAGTATCTATAATATATAGTTTGTAGCTTAGCCATTAAATAATTTCAAGAATTGGATACAAATTCATGACTGATTTAAGATTTGGGTGGGAAGTTGGAGATATGTTGTTTAGGTGGGGCACTAAAAGCTGGTTTCATTGTTGGAAAGGTAAAACACAAGATGGAATACATTGTGAGTTCCCAATTTATTTAGCTGTTGACTTTTTTAGGCATCCAGTGGCTGGGGCTCTCCCCTAAATGTCCCATTGGATTTTCCTATTGTTGAAATTTGTTTACTGAGGTTTTAGCAAAGTGGTAGAAATACATTCTTAACTACATTTGACTACTGAGGCAGACCATTAATGTTGAACATAAGTTAAACTTCCTTCTATGGGTTGTTTCACACATAAGTGGAATGTGGTAAAATTTAATCCATGCCTGCTGAAAATATTTATGAAAGATATGTGGAATTGATGCAAGGCATATCTTGATTAATCACAGGGAAAATTGCAATACATAATTAAAATATCTGTAATTAAAACATGCACCCCATCCTGGGACAAACACCCCTTCAAGTTGATTCAGTACAATGTGCCATCTGTGATACTTGCCTTCACTACGAAACAGAAATATATTGATTGCATTATTGTGCATTTAAATTTTTATTTCATCTCAAGATGGACATAGCACCTTTAGAAGTTGCAAGACTGCAGCAATAGGTCCTTTCATGAAATCATACTATGTATTTACATATGTTTTGCATGTTGAATGAACTTACTTGGTGACAAAAAGATAAAGGTAAAGAGAGACAGATTATACATATTTATTGCAGTTACAGCATATCATAGATAAGTTAACAATGGTCAAACGTTTGCATAGCAATGCCAGCTCTCTGTCCCATTCGCCGGCCTGCCTGCCAAGCCTAGCTGGCAACACCAAGATTTGGTGCCATCTACTGAATTAATGACATCACGATCAACACACTCTTGGAATCAGATGGCAATAGACATCTGTAGCCACAGGAAGATGAAATACTTTGTTTAACACCAAATGTGTGTAGCTGTGGTTGTGTATGTGTGTGGGTGCAAGCATGCGTGTATGCATGTGTGTCCTTGAGTGTGTGTGGAGCTTGCATGCATATCTCGTAGCCATGAATGTCCATTCAGTAGTATGTCTGGGAAGGAGATGGGAAGAATTAGCATGCGCCTGAATATGATGAAAGCTCACTAAGTTCATTGGTGTGTCTCTATGGAACGGATTCTGCAGACTAGCCCATGAAGGCACTACTCCATGTTTACCAAGATTTACTTGAAGGATCTATGTCATCTCTGTAGGTGTGTTTAACTGGGACACTTCAAAAATTACTTCAAATGATAAAATAATGACAACTACCAGCATCCATTATTCACCACAGCTACAAATTGGTGATTTTATTCAGATCTTAGTCACATAGTCACCATTGTTATAGTATATATTATTTGTTTCCTCTGTTAACATTGACATAGTTATCATTGTTACACAGGTACAGGGATGTTCTTATAGCGGTATCCAGTCCATGAGACTGCTTAAATAGCTTTACACTTCATTCCCTGGCAGACCTGTTCCTGCCAACTTCTCTGGGAAGCATTCAGCCATGCTGCAATTACTACGCGAAAACTATTCGTTCCGATATCCATCTCTGTCTGTAGCCATGTACTCATTTATACAGCTGAGTGAATTGTGGCAACATGGGAGGAACGAAATTGTCAAAGCTTCGAAACGGCAGCAAGAGGATTCGAACCCGGGTTCTCTCAAATGAGAGCCTGATGTTCTAACTGGTATACTATCATGCCCCACATTGTTACAGTGTATATTATTTGCTTCCTCTGTCAACATTGACAGCCATCATTCTTACAGTGTATATTATTTGCTTCCTCTGTCAACATTGACAGCCATCATTCTTACAGTGTATATTATTTGCTTCCTCTGTCAACATTGACAGCCATCATTCTTAAAGTGTATATTATTTGCTTCCTCTGTCAACATTACCATAGTCACATTGTTACATTGTGTATTATTTATTTAATTTCTCAACATTGACATACTCAACACCATCACTATTTTGTTTATTTGTCTCCATTATTTGTTCGTATGTGTTGTCATAATCCACATTGTCATCATTGAAGGTCTGCTGTCCATCAGTAGGTACATCGATGGTAGCGTAGATAGGAGGCTGGGTAGGTGCAGGATCTGGTATCGCATGTTGGTACACATCCTCCTTGTTAGTGACATTCTTTCTGCATTTTCTGACAAAAAACGAAGATGGTAACCTTAATAGAAATGCCTATGGGCACTCTGATTAAAATATAGTTTTATGACTATGTCAAATAAGGATTTTATTTTAAATGTTATTCTTCGTTCTGCAACAAAAATGCTTATATCATTAGCCAGAATTATGTGAAATTATTATGTAATGTTAACAGCATGTACACTGTATATATGTCACCCTATATACTTTAAAATTCCATCCTTGTCTGATTTAGCCTATTGCAAATCTGGTTCATTGATGTCCAAATATGTGGTGTGTAAATAGCTTAAGATGGCTGATTACTCTGAAATAAAAGTACTTAAATTTTGAAGGTTGTTTGAAATCCATTAGTCCACAAAATCCCGAAAAGATAAATTGCAAAATACTGTACTCTGATCATAATCAGTCATAACATGATATTTATCTACTATTCAAATATAAAACTTGCAGGAATATTGCAATTTTATTTGTTCATATCATATGAAGATTAATATTTCAAACTCAAAACACAAAAATGATAAAAATTGTTATTGTATGTATCATATATTTTATTAAGTCACAGTAAAACCATGTTTAAAACAAATTAAATATTTGACCCACAAGGAGTAACACCACTTCAGTAACAGCCAAAATGTTAATTTATTATTTATCTGTATGACAAGACAAAAAAAGTTGGGGGGTCCCGTGCAAATTTGTTAAATATCTGACATAGTCACAGCTACGTCACCAGCAACATACAGCGCTCTGGTCATAATCAGTCATGATACAAGATTTATTTTCTATTTAAATATAAACCTTGCAGGAATATTGCAGTTTAATATGTTCATATTATATGAAGCATAATATGTAAAATATTCCCTACAAAATTGTAAGAATAATTATTTTATATATTTTATTAAGTCATGGGAAAACCTATTAATTTTGACAATATTTTTACTCAGTAAAACTTGGCAGAAATGTTCATTTATTATTTATCTCTATAAAAAGAAAAAAAATCTGGGGTGTCCCGTGCACATTTTTAAAATACTAACTTAATCTAGTATCTAACTTAGTAACAGCTACGTCAGCAGCAAAAATAACAATTATT
Organism: Lamellibrachia columna; assembly: GCA_963662155.1. Lineage (NCBI taxonomy): Eukaryota > Metazoa > Annelida > Polychaeta > Sabellida > Siboglinidae > Lamellibrachia > Lamellibrachia columna. The sequence continues at coordinate 16,223,569 of OY759270.1, forward strand.
GTTATCAAAGCCCAAATTTGATGCACAAGGAGTAATGTCGTTTCAATAAAAGTTGGCCAAGATGTTTACTTGTTATTCGACTCTACACACATAAAAAAAACATCATGAAATGCTGGACAGAAATTGAGGTTTTGCTAACTTGAAATCACACTCTGAAAAAACTTCTGTAAAGATTCCACAACAGAAGTGGTCCTGCTTATCCGCGAGAGATACCACATGTATAACATTTAATTTAAATGGTTTCGGTTCTTATTAACGTTCTTTTACCAATAAATATATCATTTGTGTTCACCATTGGCATTATGGACGTAGCTTCAGTCGACAATTTAACTTTTGTGTTGATTGAATTGTTGTTGTAACAGTGATACACAGATCATTGTGCAGATCACTTGATTTCACTCTAGTCGGCCACCATAAGTAATATCCGCAGTCGTTTTAATAAAAAAGAGCATATTTTTGTTCAAAATAGGATAAAAATAGTAGATATCCAAAATGGTAAACATTTCATGGGGTCAATGCTGATCATGGGCGTGACTTCCAACTTCTCACCGATCACATGACAAAGTTACAAAATATCACAAAGGGAGAAGAAAATCCTGCGTTTTCAACATTTTAATTTTTACTTCAATAAATTCTGGATAAAGCATTAAAGACCTGAGTTTTTTTTTTTAAATTCCACATTTGTATTTATTTTATATATTACCCTGTACAGTAGCCTTCAATGGACCCTCCGATGAGCAGACACCTGCTATGTTGGAACACTTTCTCAATGTATGGACTGTTTTACCATGTTAATGTGCCTCTGATGAGGGGACACCTGGTTAATGCGGACAGTGGACAGGATATTTTGGCTTTCTGTCCCTGCTAAGGCGGACAGTAATCATTATTTTCGTGATTTCTTTCTCGAAATATCTTATTTCCAAAATGGCGACGGACAAATAGCGTGATGTGTAGTGGGAAAAACAATGTTCTATCGTGGATTCGGATATAAGGCTGTTGGTCGAGGACCCCAATTTTCTATATATGTATATATATAATTATTAATTAGCTGCACCAATGTGTGTGCATGGGGAAAATAGTTTACATCAGAAAAAAACACTTTTGCATATATATATATATATATATATATATATATATATATATATATATATATATATATATATATATATATGTGTGTGTGTATATATATATACATATATATATACACATATATATATATACATTTATATATATATATATACACACACACATATATATACATACATACATATATATATATATATATATATACTCTATAACAAACAAAGCCCATGCTTCAAGATACGCACATGTGCACATACACCAAGCGTCAAATATTTGATGGTGGAAAAATGTAAGCATGACACCAGTGTGTGGTATCCAAGTTCGTTAAGTTTTTTATGCGAAGCTGGCGGTTTAGTTGGAAGTTCATGATGGTACTGGAAGTTCATGCTGGTACTGGAAGTTCATGCTGGTATGGTTGTATTGACAAATATCCAAAATCTGTAACTACTTTAGACATTGTCGTTTATTTTTAGCAAAAAATACCTTTCTCTCCAACATTTTTACATCATGTAATAGTTTGTCTGATGATTTCACTAAAACTACATACAAATGTTGCACAAACGAGCTAGCATGCTGCAGTGGATACTAGGGAGGTTTGAATTTTTGCAAAATGAATTTGAAATGAGATGAGCAAAAAAAATCTAATTGAGGAGGGACCTTTAAGAGAATTAAAGAGGAACCTTTACATGTACATTTATAGCAATTATTGAACATTTACCTTTTTTTACTTTTTGTAAGTTCTCTGTTTTGTATGAAACTAAATACTCTGTGATTTGTTTTTTTAATGTGTTGCCATTTACTGACAATTAGTTAATAATTTAAAAGTTGTTTTACAATAAGTGTGCATAAACACCTTGTTATATCCATTATGATATACATTGGCCCTCATTCTAGAATTTAAATGAAATTTGTATTTTATTGCACTTCAAATTGTGTAGCGTATTGCATGAATTTATAGTGTCAGATTAATGACCACTTCGTAAATCTACACTTTGTAACTCTTAGAAATGCCAACAACCTATTCCGTACTTAGAAATGCCAACAACCTATTCCGTAACCTATTCCATAGCCTGGTTGAACTTACCTGAGAAAAATGATGACTGCAATTAAGACAATAAACATGATTGACAAACCCACTGCAAGCCCTATCACGCCTTCTAAAAACCAAAGAACAAGAACCATGTTTTTATCAGATGTCTGCTAAATGTAACCGTATTTTCTTTTCCACTATTCCGTGACAAGTAGAAATTTCTTCATATCTGCATGTAACACAAAATAATGAAAATCATTTGATACAGTAGTCATTATTTACAATATTTTAACTATTTCCTACATTGCCTTTGCACACTATTTCCAAACCATTTGTATTTTGCAGTTGCTTAACATCTGCTTTTCCACATTTTGTGTCTGTCATTGACCATCATGATAATGTTATCAGAAATGTTATATCTCAAAATACGTAATGTAGGATTGAAGGCAAAATTAAACCAATGGGCAAAGAAGGAATAATAATAAATGGAAACAAACCAAGAGGATTCTTGGCGGATTGTTCCATAGGTTTATCATTGACTTCAGTGGTCACGCCATTGGATGTGATCTCCACTGGAACTGCATGGGAGTAAACATTATTGTGTTCTGTATTATCATAATAAATATGCATGCAAATACTTAGATAAGTACACCAATTGCACAAAACGATTGAGTCACAATCATGTGTATGGACTTCTCTCCTCATGAAAACAAATGTATGTTAGTTACATGCAAATTTTTTATACCAAAATATCCTTCTGCTGATACCATGATTAGGCTTTGACATAACTGAACTATTTTAAAGATTATGTGAATTAATGACTCAGTAACATATCTAGTATCTCGCAAAGGGGAAGGCCAAGGAAGGGGGCAAGCTTAGTCACCCATTAGTTTACCATGCTACTGAAGACAACAATAAACCAGTGGGCTAAGAAATAATAATGATAAATATAAATAAATAAAATTTACCTGTACCAAGGAGACTTTCAGTAGATTGTTCTGTTGGTTTATTGTTGACTTCAGTGGTCATGTCATTGAATGTGGTCTCCCTTGGAACTGCAAGGAGTATAACCAATATTATTAGTTCTTTTCTCTGCCATGTCATACTTTATTTAAACTAATTTCTCATGCAGAACAACAGGTGTTTGGCTGTTGTTTTGTTCTTGAATTTCTCATACTCATTTAATTAATTGTAAATAACAAAATTATAATCCACTGTGAGAATGCTTGTATGTATGTATGTTTGTATGTTATCCTACTTCTAGACAATTTGCATCTCAGGGGTTCATCTATGACACCACGGTTGTGTCATCTCAGCTCTATTTTTTAAAATTCACTCCGCTATTACCCTTTTTACAAACAATCGAATTACCCTTTGTAGTTATGTACATTAGTCTGCAACACTGCACGAACAATTATGTTCAGTTGTTGACAACATCGTGCATCTTTTCTTCCATTGTCCACAGTTACGTAATACAAGGACAAGGCGTCGCTAGGCATTACTATGACTGCCAGTATTATGTCACAGATTCCAAGGAGCCATCAATATATTGACTGGCAGCACCAAGTACCAAGGCATAGATGGATGTTTCTGTGATAATGTTGTGTATCCTGAGTATCCTGACATCTTACAGTCACGTATGGACTACCAAGTTATCCCATCCTGAGGATGGGCATTTTTGCTAATAATAATAATAAATACATGTGTATAGACTACAGTATATCTGGAAAGGGTAAATTCAGAGGTGTTTAAAATACATAGGTGGAAAATTAATTAGTCTTAAAGTGTAGTATACACTATATATATATTCTAACATAATAACTAACATAACTGATTACATGCCCAAATGCTTCTAAATCAACACTTTGATGTTTACAAAACTTTATCTCGCTGGAAGAGGCAGAGCTTTGAAATGACAGTGCTTGTCACTTATAGATGAACACAGTGGTATGGCGAATAGCATTCAATGATACTCTATATAATGATGATTAGATTGTTCTCTGCTAAGATACTTCAGAACTAATTAGTAGGTTATTTATAAACAATGATTTTTCCAGCTAATGACAATCGAAAATGATAACCTGGAGATGAACAGCTGAAAACATGTATCATCAATTGACACACGTTGTGCGAAAGTTGATTAAATTTGAAAATGACAATAGGCACAATCAATAATTGCTTCATTTCATCTTTCAACTAATCTCAAAGTGTTGATTTGGGAATGCATATATCCTATATCACTTGATATTGCAATTCACCGTTTCGTAAGAGGGTGCACCAATTCCATATTTTTGGTACACAGCTGATGTGCTGAGTTCATCGAAGGCAGGGATTGCTGTAATCACCTTACTATGATCACCTTACTATGACCTGCTTCATGTACATGGCTAAAATGTATTAGTACTACCTTATCTATAATGCCAAAAAAATTTCCATTCTGTCGTAATAGTTGTTTTTTAAGTTGTTGGCATCATTTAGTTTTGTCTACATTAACGTGATTGGAGAATTAAGCCACCCCGCCTCTAGCCGGTAAACACTGGATTTCATGGGGACACCGATTTTGAACTTTTTCGGCAAAATACAAACAAACATTTCAGGCTTATTAAACATGTTTTGGCTGACTGCATACAGTAAACATATTTAGTCTAGTATCAAGAACATTATATTAATAAATAAAAAATAAACAAGGATCAGACAAACTCATTTTAAGTAAATGATAATAAAGTAGTTAAAACATGATGCGTATATAACAAAATGACACAAAAACAGCATTCAGATATGACTATGTGAAGTACTTTGATTGAAATGTTATTTTTTCAAACATTCAATCATTGTGATCCAGGCAAATAACTGAAATGCACACATCATCATCATGTCCAGTTTGTTGGCCATCCCCACTTGTGTAAATATGTTTTATTTGTTATTACATGTATCATAATAGAAATGTTACATTTACAACAAGGTAATATTTATCAAGATACATTTCCGAGCAGTTGTATAGCTTTTTTTTAATTAAACCACAATAAGCATTGCACATGGAATAAAACTTAATTCAACACATTTTTATAATTGGCTTACCTGGTCTGCAGGTGTAGTTCACTTCAATGAAGTTTGTAGCGACTGCGTGGCCGATACAACTTGAGTCCCAGAGTGCAGCACCAATGGCAGCACTTGCTCTCATTGTGCACTTTTGTTGATGCTGACATTGCTTTATTACATTTGATTCCATTGCTGACATTGTGCACTCTGGTGAACTGTATGGACAGATGGTACTACTGCCTGGTATTGCCTCTTTGCTGTAGCCTCTGATGGCACTGTGGATGTGTAGGCTTTGTCCAGACTCACATTCCAGTGTGAATAGCGGCAATGATGTTACAAGACATTGGTGCTTGCTTCTCATTGCTTGTGCTGCAAACATTGGTTACTATAATTACTACTCATTGTAATAGTTTCTAAAATAATGTAACATATCAGGGACTTATAGTTAGTTATTGTGTAAACCAATGGGCTAAGAAATAATAATGATAAATGTAAATAAAATTTACCTGTACCAAGGAGACTTTCAGTAGACTGTTCTGTCGGTTAATTGTTGACTTCAGTGGTCATGTCATTGAATGTGGTCTCCCTCATAAGTGTAAGGAGTAACCAATATTATTAGTTCTTTTCTCTGCCATGTCATACTTTGTTTAAAATAATTTCTCATGCAGAACAACAGGTGTTTGGCTGTTGTTTTTTCTTGAATTTCTCATACGGATGTAATTAATTGAAAATAACATCTTATTATAATCCACTGTGAGAATGTTTGTATGTTGTGCTACTTCTAGACAATTTGCATCTCAGGGGTTCATCTACGACACCACAGTTGGGTTATCTCAGTTTAATTTTTTTTAAATTCACTCCGCTATTACCCTTTCTACAAAAAATCAAATTACCATTTGTAGTTTTTATGTACATTAATCTGCAACACTGCACGAACAATTATGTGCAATTGTTGACAACATCATGCGTCTTTTCTTCCATTGTCCACAGTTATGTAATACAAGGACAAGGCTTCGCCAGACATTACTATGACTGCCAGTGTAACAAATTTCAAGGAGTCATCAATATATTGACTGGCAGCACCAAGTACCAAGGCATAGATGGATGTTTCTGTGATAATGTTATGTATACTGAGTATCCTGGCATCTTACAGTCACGTATGGACTACCAAGTTATCCCGTCCTGAGGATGGGCATTTTTGCTAATAATAATAATAAGTACATGTGTATAGACTACAGTATATCTGGAAAGGGTAAATTCAGAGGTGTTTAAAATACATAGGTGGAAAATTAATTAGTCTTAAAGTGTAGTATACACTATATATATATATATTCTAACATAATAACTAACATAACTGATTACATGCCCAAATGCTTCTAAATCAACACTTCGATGTTTACAAAACTTGATCTCGCTGGAAGAGGCGGAGCTTTGAAATGACAGTGCTTGTTACTTATAGATGAACACAGTGGTACGGCGAATAGCATTCAATGGTACTCTATATAATGATGATTAGATTGTTCTCTGCTAAGATACTTCAGAACTAATTAGTAGGTTATTTATAAACGATGATTTTTCCAGCTAATGACAATCGAAAATGATAACCTGGAGATGAACAGCTGAAAACATGTATCATCATTTGACACACGTTGTGCGAAAGTTGATTAAATTTGAAAATGACAATAGGCAAAATCAATAATTGCTTCATTTCATCTTTCAACTAATCTCAAAGCGTTGATTTTGGAATGCATATATCCCATGTCACTTGATATTGCAATTCACCATTTCGTAAGAGGGTGCACCAATTCCATATTTTTGGTACACAGCTGATGTGCTGAGTCCATCGAAGGCAGGGACTGCTATAATCACCTTACTATGACCTGCTTCATGTACATGGCTAAAATGTATTAGTACTACCTTATCTATAATACCAAAAATGTTTCCATTCTGTCATAATAGTTGTTTTTGAAGTTGTTGGCATCATTTGGTTTTGTATACATTAACTTGGTTGGAGGATTAAGCCCCACCTCTTCTGTAGCCGGTGAACACTGGATTTCGTGGGGACACCGATTTAGGCCTTTTTCGGCAAAATACAAACAAACGTTTCAGGCTTATTAAACATGTTTTGGCTGGCTGCATACAGTAAACATATTTAGTCTAGTATCAAGAAGATTATATTACTAAATAAAAAATAAACAAGGATCAGACAAACTCATTTTAAGTAAATGATAATAAAGTAGTTAAAACATGATGTGTATATAACAAAATGACACAAAAACAGCAGCAACAGAAATAAAGAAGCAAATAAGTGAAACCAAACATGCCTGTCACAAGACAGGTGTCTGTGGATTGTTCTGTACATTTATCATTCAGATATGATTATGTGAAGTACTTTGATTGAAATGTTATTTTTTCAAATGTTTATTCAATCACTGTGATCCAGGCAAATAACTTAAATGCACGCACAATCATAATGTCCAGTTTGTTGGCCATCCCCACTTGTGTAAATATGTTTTATTTGTTATTATCAATAGAAATATTACATTTACAACAAGGTAATATTTATCAAGAAACATTTCCGAGCAGCAGTATAGCTTTTTTATTTAACCACAATAAGCATTGGAATATAACTGAATTCAACAAATTTTTCTAATTGGCTTACCTGGTCTGCAGGTGTAGTTCACTTCGATGAAGTTTGTAGCGACTGCGTGGCCGATGCAACTTGAGTCCCAAAGTGTAGCACCAATGGCAGCACTTGCATTCATCGTGCACTTTTGTTGATGCTGACATTGCTTTATTACATCTGATTCCATTGCTGACATTGTGCACTCTGGTGAACTGTATGGACAGATGGTCCTGCTGCCTTGTATTACCTCTTTGCTGTAGCCTCTGATGGCACTGTGAATGTGTAGGCTTTGTCCAGGCTCACATTCCAGTGTGAATAATGTAATTGATGATACCATACATTGATGCTTGCTTCTTATCTCTTGTGCTGCAAACATTGGTTACAATGATTATTACTCATTGTAACAGTTTAGAAAAATGATGTATCATATCAGGTACTTATAGTTAATTATTGTGTAAACCAATGGGCTAAGAAATAATAATGATAAATATAAATAAATAAAATTTATCTGTACCAAGGAGCCTTTCAGTAGATTGTTCTCTCGGTTTATTGTTGACTTCAGTGGTCATGTCATTGAATGTGGTCTCCCTTGGAACTGTAGGAGTATAACCAATATTATTAGTTCTTTTCTCTGCCATTTCATACTTTATTTTAAATTATTTCTCATGCAGAACAACAGGTGTGTGGCTGTTGTTTTGTTCTTGAATTTCTCATACTGATGTAATTAATTGAAAATAACATCTTATTATCTGCGAGTATGTATGTTTGTATGTTATGCTACTTCTCCTAGACGATTTGCATCTCGGGGGTTCATCTTCGACAGGGGTTCATCTATGACGGGTTTATCTATGACAGGGGTTTATCTATGACAGGGGTTCATCTTCGACAGGGGTTCATCTATGACAGGGTTCATCTATGACAGGGGTTTATCTATGACAGGGGTTCATCTATGACACCACAGTTGGGTCATCTCAACTCTATTTTTTTTTAATTCACTGTGCTATTACCCTTTCTATGAACAATCGAATTACCCTTTGTAGTTAGTATGTACATTAGAGCAGCAGAATAGTTTTTTTATTAAACCACAATAAGCATTGCATATGGTATGAAATTTTATTCAACATAGCGTAATAATTGGCATACCTGGTCTGCAGGTGTAGTTCACTTCAATGAAGTTTGTAGCGACTGCGTGGCCGATACAACTTGAGTCCCAAAGTGTAGCACCAATGGCAGCACTTGCATTCATTGTGCACTTTTGTTGATGCTGACATTGCTTTGTCACATCTGATTCCATTGCTGACATTGTGCACTCTGGTGAACTGTATGGACAGATGGTACTGCTGCCTGGTATTGCCTCTTTGCTGTAGCCTCTGATGGCACTGTGGATGTGTAGGCTTTGTCCAGACTCACATTCCAGTGTGAATAATGGAACTGATGTTACAAGACATTGATGCTTGCTTCTTATCTCTTGTGCTGCAAATATTGGTTACAATGATTATTACTCATTGTAACAGTTTAGAAAAATGATGTAATATAGCAGGTACTTATAGTTAGTTATTGTGTTGAAGACACAATATACCATATTGTATTCACTTAAAGTGAAACCAAAGGCATTGTTTTGGGCCTTTGCACCTATAAGACTAAAAACCAACCATTTGCAACTATTATCAAGAATATACAGCAAGTGGTTTACTGGGAATTTGTTCTAAAAGTGTGAAATTCTGGTCTAACATAATTTTTCGTGGAGGCTGACATATTCATCAGTGTTTGCAATTTTGACCAATCAGTGGCCCCAACACGGCTGTGACGTAGGCTGGCCATATCGCGTGTATTTTTAATGTGGTTGAGATGTGCAGTTACATTTTTATTTTGCTTTCATATTGGATTTATACGTAGCAAAAACTATTACAATGCTGTACTGTGCATCATTCGGATGTAAACATGATTCAGCGAGGTATAGGAGTTGTCCTTTTTTGTATTTCCTCTGGAAAAACAGACAGTAGTGAAGCAATGAATTCACAATTGCAGACAGGCTGGTTGGAAGCCCACGCGATATGCTAGACTTTGTTTGGCCCATTTTGAAGAGTCATGTTTTGAAGTTGATATATTTTCATCAACAAATGAACGTTAAAGCCTGAAGCAGTACCGACAATCTTCCAGCATGTACCTCAGCCAAAGGGTTCAACATAACGCAAATACTCGATCAAGAGAATGGAATTGGAATGAGAGGCGGTTAGTAAACAATGAATGAATGGATTATCGTCTACATCTACGATTAGGCGTTTAAAGTTGGGCGTTGTGGGAAACCAGTTCAGCACTCTTGACATAGGATTCTAAACAAATATGGTGCTGCACATGCAAAAAAGATTTGCGGTGTTCAACAAGGTATATTTAGTTAACCACTTGTGTGATATTCTTGATTATAGTTGCAGATGTTAGTTTTCAAGTACTCTTATAGGTGCAAAGGCCACAAAAATGCCTTTACTGAGTACCTCACTTTAATATTAGTACATTTAGACATCTTTTTCAAAACATACGTGTACATGTTTTTAACATGTATTGTAAAATTTACTAATCCTTCTGTCTCCCAGAATTGCTGGTAGCAAAAATCATGTTGCAGCTAAGCAGATCTGAGTTGTCAATTATCTTTTATTCAGGCTGCTACATTATACTGGTGATTCAATTAACTCTCTTTTAGTTACTAAAATAGGATGTTCCTGTAGGGTTGATTTTTATTAAACAGCAAAAAATCTCACAATTTCCTACAATGAACAGATTCCCTGCTAAATTAGAAAAACTGACCTCAGGTTTTGTGGTGCACACATATCCAAAACAAATTCAAATATCTAAAGACTTAGCCATTCACTTTTTAAATTTCACAATTTATTTGTATGTAAGTTATTGTAGATAAACTAATGCTCACACAGTTTAACATTTGATGTTCTTACCCTTATAAAATTCCACTAATAATCTGATGGGTTGAACATGTAATAAAACCATAGTTATGTGTCAGTTACCTTGGAGTATTGTCGCTATCATAGCACAGCTGAAGACATGCAGCCACATTGTGGGTCTCAACATCTGAAACCATACAACAAATGCTGTAAATATGTCACTTGCATAAGTGCATATTGATTAGACATTCTAGGCTAGCACAGGTTTTTTATGGAAAATCTCTGCAACCAAACATAGCCAGAATTTCCTAATTCATATATTCCCCCACATTGTTTAGTTAAATCCCTATAACAGTGGTATATTTAGGGGGGCATTGGACCACGGTCCCTTTGGTTTAAAATGTTTGATTTTCCCCCAACATTTTCCATTGCAGCACTATATGGTAGCTTGGTAAACTAGTGGGTGACTAAGTTTGCCCCTGCTTTGGCCTCCCTCTTTGCGAGATCCGCCACTTCCCTATAACCACACCTTTAGTATCACATGCTGAGTTTCTCTCTCATCTGTTCACCCAAAATAATGTACTGAAATTGGTATGATGTGATTTGAAACACGACTTGTATTGTTTAATGGGGCAGTTGCTAATCACTGTTACAGATACTGAAAAACTAGAAGTTTTCAGAGTTATCCTGACAAAAACTGGTTACAATATATGTAGTTTATAATACCATACTGCTGGTATTGTTAAGAATAAAATGCTAACTGACAAAAATAAAGGTTGGCAGAAGAAAATGGACAACAGTTTTGTTCACACAAGGAGATTACAGTGTTTTTGACATATTAGCAGTTTTATGGAATAATAGCCAAATTGCCCAAAAAACAACCACTATAAGTGCTTATGACTCCTTGCACTACCCAGTCAATTTTGGCAGGGCAATGCCAATGGCAATGACAACTTCATGCCCCCAAAATGACGTGCAACTGCTGGTTGCATGAAGCGCTCGGTAGATGTTTGACGTAGATCACATGACAATGGTTGAAACACGCATAGCCTTGCTAACAATTGCAGGTAGCTATTGTTCTAAGTTATGCAATCTATGTCAAACGTCCACATACGTAATATACCACTCCCTGGGGAATTTCAAATATTGTATGAACTACCACCATGGGCCCCCAGACATGCCTAAAAATGTCAGCCCTGTACATGTGAAACTGATGGAGATACGAAGGAACATACATGCATGCATGCATGCATGCATGCATACATACATACACAAATACAGAGTCATAAACTACTTTGTAATAAAGACTAGCCCAGTTGCCCGGCGTTGCATGGGAGAAAAGGCAAGAGCTTATGACTCATTGCACTACCCAGTCAAGCTTTGTAGTGCACAGGCCTGGGTCTATTACATTGCAATGTAATAGGTTACTATTACTATTACTCAGTTTCCTTTCTATTACTATTACATGCTGAAGGCAATGTAATGTATTACTTTTACATTTCAACCTATTACTATTACATATTCCATCAGAACTATTTTCTTTTTATTAAACATTTTAATAATTAAATTACAATTAACTCATAAATGTCTGAATTAAATTAACCTCACACAATTCCAGTCGGATGTAGAAGTTTCATATATTCACTGGAATGAAAAAAAATGCAATGTCACTGTCACATAACACAGTCTGGTTATCCCATAGTAGACCCATACTGCTGGGCTGCTGCTTGGTGGACAGTTAATTATTGACTCAAGGATAGGACGTTTTTCACACTTTTGGTCAATAATGTGTAAGCTAGCTACCAACTGAGAAAAACTCAGAAAAGTTGGTATAAGCCCCTGGATTTTGTTCAAACATTACCCAACATGGCAGGCTGGCAGCTAGGGTTGGGAGATGGCAATGATTGATTGATTGATTCAGATGTTAAAGACAGTCTGTTTAGTGCTGGAAGCCTGGAACCCTTATCCTGCTTCAGTGAATGAATGAATATCTTTGTGTGAAAAGGATAGATGGCTGGTGGACCTGGCTTCAAATGACCAATATTAGCCATGCAGCAACCACACTGTTACAGTTTCTCCTGCTAATAGTGCTAAAGTTCATTGACTGTCATGATTTGGATACTGAGCCATTTTATCATCACTGTTGGAAAATAAATAAAACTACATGTGAATGATTGAACATGATGCTTGTCCAAGTCCCATTATTGGACACTAGGTGGCGTGTTGACCATATGTGCGTAATTTTTTATATGAGTAATCATGGACCATGATGAACCGAACATAAAGTTTGTGTTCTTCTTTTTTTGCGATAAAAAGAACGACTCGGTGGCGACTAACAAATTTGGAAAAAATGGCGGATGAACCGGAATTGGCTGACAATGGAACACAGACACATCGAGATGGCCCTGTGAACTACGAGATGCTGTGTTTCGTTACAAACAAACACGGTTGACTGAATTACTTTAATTTCGTACTTGAGTAAAAGTAAAAGTAATTCACCTAAAAACTAATTGAGTAAAAGTAAAAGTAATTTGTAAAAAGTACTTGAGTAAAAAGTAAAAGTACTTTTCAAAAGTACTTGAAGTAAAAGTACAACACTTTGAAAAAAAAAAAAATCATAAGTAATATTATATAAATTACACAGCTTGCATCTGGCAACTGTTTTGTAACCACTCTGCCTATAAAAAGTGTTCCCAGCCAGCCTTAGCTGATCAATCAGTCTGCCATCCTTGAACATGGGGCTCACTTGGATGTTTGGAAAATTACATTATCATTAATGAGAGCTCACAACAGCAAATAATGTCAGTTAAATACAGAACTAAATTAATGATGAGGCACAGCCTGTCTTTGTATCATCCTGTTCCACTGGGGTATGGGAGGAGCTAGATTGTAGAACAGGATATGTACATGCAGGTGTGATTGTATCTGAGTTGCTAGAGGGTCAGTCCAGTACTAGTAGTAGTAGCCTCTCCTGGAAACTGATCAAGGGTAGTACCACCTAGCACTGCCCATAGTAAATTTACAAAGATATTTGATGCCTAGCTGATGAAGCCACCTGGCTGGTGAACCCCCACCTTCTCATGTCTTTCCAGACATGTCTTATCCGCTCAATTGCAATTAAGATTTAAGTGCCCTGTCAGGGACAGGGTCCCTGTCCTTGTCCTTGATATTATATGGGTCAGCTTGAATAAGGCATTTGTTATTTGATGGGTCAAGTGGAGTATTAATTCTTTACTCTTTAGTTATGTAGAGTAATAAATGATTATGAATTTATTAAACATCTCAATATGAATGTTATTCATGAAAGTAAAATGTTGTTTAATGCTGACGTAAGCTGATAAGGCCACTGCTGACAATGGGTGAAAATAGGTGAAGTTCTCGATCCACAATGCGCGTACACTCGTGAATATTGAAATTGTGTCGGTGTATGGGGATTTTCAATATAATGTCGAAATCGCAAATTTTAATATTTATAATACCCATTGGAAACTTACTGATTAATAGTTTATATGGTGCAACGGAGACATTTGCATCATGGTTTGAGATGGCGTTCAAGCGTTGTGTTCGAAGTTACATTTTATGTCAACGGCCTTGACCTGACCTATGTCAATATTTGGCAGACTTCGTTCAGGGTACGGACCACAGTCAGAATGCATCTGCCATTACATAGATAGAGTCCCTAGGAAAAAATTAATTGTGCAGTTTGGGTGTATTAGTGAGAGCAGAAATTGTGTGAATGAGTGAGTGTAAGTGATGTTTTTGTGCACAGTAGCATCTGAGCTTTGAAATGGTGTCATTTGTCAGTTGGTATACCTGTTGCTTAAGGACATAGTGGCCATCAGGCAAGAGGTACTCATATTTTTTAAACCGGTGAATTTCATTGCAGAAATGCAGGGGTGTCATGCATCAAAGCAATTTGTACGAAAGGAAGTATGTCATTTTCATGAATTTCACACACCAGGAGTCTTAGTTGGTCTGTCATTTGCTGTGAATTGAAAAAAAAATTGTAGGATAAATTTTCAATGTAGGCGCAAGAACGTTGTAATGGTCATCTATGGGAAAAGCGACCGTGCCCTTCACTGACCTATATATAAAACAGTGGTTGCGTTGATTTCCCAAAGAGAGGTTTGTATGCAAATATGATCGCGAACTGGCCTGCGATTGGATGATATTAATAGCTTTTGGCCTGGCTACTATAGCCACAGTTTATTAAATGTCGTTGATGGTGGAGCGCCACCGGCAGTAGCGGTTTTACCAAAAAAATTAACGAAAATATATTGAGAAGTAAATAAAAGTAACAAATTAAAAAGTCGCGTTACTTTAGATAAAACTACTTCGTTACAAGTAAAAGTATTTAGTCAAAATTCTACTTTGTTACATGCCAATTACTTGAAATAACTACTCAAGTATTGTAACAAAGTACTTTTACTTTGTTACATGTCAACTCTGCCTGCAAACAAACTGTTCAGTGATGAAACTGTAGTAAACTCTACAGCTACAGATGGCTGCCCCAGTGACCGCTCCTTCCCAGGTGTTGCTGCACACAACTCGGATGAGTGGCGTACAGTGAACAGGTCCCGACAAAGAAAACCGACTCCAATTGAAAAGAAGGCAGTACCTGCTTGAAAACCATACAGTGTAACAAAACACAAAGGTGTGGTTGACAGTGCCAAAGACTCAGGACTTAGGACTGTTGGGGTAAAACTGAGGAAGGCAAATGTTTTTGCCACCAGGTTCGACCCACAAGTTACAGAAACTGACATTGTCTTACTGGACATATTGGCTTGGATGTAAAGGTTGAAGCCATCAATAATAAATTAAATATAACACCTATGCCTCATTACATGTATGTGTCCCATCTGTTTTCATGTCATCTGATCTCTGGCCAGAAATGGCCTCTGTCAGGTGTGGACAGAACCAAAGGTGATAAACATCTAACTGATTCAGATGAGGATTTATTTGTAGGAACATTCAGATATATAATTCAATTTAATAAGTTATAACTGTAGAGGTCTTCCTAAGGATAGGAAGAAACTGAGAGAGAAAATGAATTGGTGTGTTTTCAGGAAACTTTGTTCACAAAACAGGATTTAAAACTTATTAACAACTTGCACGAATCTTTTCATGGAATAGGGGTGTCAACAACAGACTACTCAGATGGATTAGTTCATGGTCACCCCCCAGGGGGAGTTGCAATAATGTGGAATGTTAAATTTGAAAAATACTTTAAACCTCTAGACCTAAATCTGGACTGGGTGTCGCAATTGAAATTATAATGTGGACAAAGAAATGTGTAATATTTAATGTTTATATGCCGTATCAATGTAGTGATAATGAATCTTCATATTTAAAAAAGCTTGGTGTTACCAAGGCAATTACAGATGAACTGGACAATACTTAATTGCTATGCTATTATTGGTGATTGGAATGCAAACTTATATGACATAGATAACTCAATGTTTGCTGGTTATATGTTCAATTTTGTTCAGAGAATAATCTAAAAATTTCATCCAGTGATTATCTCCCTATCAACTCGTACACATATAAGTGTACAAGAGTTGATATATGTAAGTGAACGATGGAATACAACATCCTGGTTGGATCATGTTATGACAAGTAATGACTTTCACAATACTATAACTAATATTGATATTCTATATGATGTAAGTGATGAGGATCATATACTGTTCAAAGTGCATGTCATTAGTGACAATATCACAAATCAAATGAATAACACTAACAATTATGCAGCAAAGATTAGATGGAACAATATGACTCAAAAGAACTTAGATAAATATATTGTATGCTCACTGACAAATATTTGCATGAGACACATGTTCCTACTGAAGTTACAGGCACTAGCTAAGAAATTAGCAGATCTTAACCCTGGGGCTTTCTGGAGAGAGATAAGGACCATAAACAATTGTAACACTCCACTTCCTTCTTGCATTGAAGGTGTTTCAGGTGGAAAAGAAGTTGTAGAAATATGGAGAACACATTTTTCTGACTTGTTAAATTGTGTTAATAACAGTAGTGTAGATACATGTGAATATAAATGTGATACTTCATATGAGGACCTTGAAGTTTCAGCACAGGAAGTAACACAGCATGTGGGTCTGATGGTGTATATTCAGAACGTATAAAATATGCATCCAACTCAGAATCAGTGCTGTTAGTTGAACTTATACCAGGAATTAAAGCTGGTCAAATTTCATCTAAAGACAATTACCTTTCAAATGCGTTAGCTACTGTGTTTAGCAAACTCATTGAAATAGTTTAGACAGAATTGAACCAGTTTGGTTTTAAGAAGAAACATGGAACTGATCAATGTATACATGTATTAAAAGAAGTCATTGATTTATATAGATCACTTAATGGTAGTGTATTTGTATGTTTTCTCGATGCCAGTGAGGCATTTGACAGAGTGAACCACAGAACACAGTTTAAGAAACTCAGTGAAAGGGGTGTTCCAGGATATATATTATGTGTATGGTGATGTAGATTCTGTGAAATTCAAAGTAACTATGTGGACTATGTCAATTAACATATGAATGTGAGAAATTTGGAATAAGTCATGATGTTAAATATAATGCAAAAAAGAGTGCTATCATGATATTCAGATAAAAAATCTTGAAAGGGTGTAATATTCTTGACTTTAAGTTGAATGGGATTACTCTTAATGTGGTGGATACATATATCTTGGGCATTATATCACTGAGGATCTTTCTGTAAATAGATTACACATTGCATATCACAATATTATAAAATGATTTCTTGGTTTATCTAAATATGAAAGCACCAATTTTTTATGCACTGTTTGATGTACAATGTTGCCAATCTGTAATTAGAAACTTAGTAATTATATAGATTTATGTGTATATTAAATAGTTCATCTAATTTTATTATAAGGGATATATTAGTCACTAGTTTTTGATTTTTCATCAAGAATTCGCAAACATTGGTGCAAGCTGTTATATATGTGAAAGAAACAAATGTATATAATTATTTACTGCAGCTCATTAAGATGTATTTTAATGTCTGCTTTTATTTTGTGCAATAACACATGGAACTCATATCGCATGTATGATGTGCTCTGTTGAATCCGGAATAAAGATATTGAATTGAAATATGTCCAAATACTCCATTTTTTGGTCTGATTATTTTCAATGAAATAAAATTTTGGTGTGATTGAAATGTTCAATTGTAATTGCAAAGTAATTGCTCAATTACTATTTCTTTGCTTTCTATTACTATTACATTGTGTTCTGTTCCATCTACTACTATTACTATTACCTGAACAATTGTAATTGTTACTATTACATATTACTATTACCCCAGGCCTGGTAATGCAACACTAATGGCAGTGACATCTTTGCACCACAAAAATCATGTACAACTCCCGGTTTCAGGAAGTGTTTGGTGAACCGATCATGTAACAATCGTAGAAACACACATAGCATTGCTAACAGTTGCACATAACTATTATTCTGAGTTATCTAATTTATGTAATCTACAGAATACCCAACTCCAGGGGGGAATTCAAATATTTTTTAAATTATGAACCATCACCATGGGTCCCCAGGCACATCTACAAAATCTCAGCAAATGACATACATGTGAAACTGACAGAGATATGAGGGAACAGACAGACAGACAGAGACAGGTTGTACACTATTTTATATTAAGGATATGCAAAAGGAATGACTGACTGATGTCATTAGCTCCATTAAATGAAAGAAATTACTTTGTCGCTGTTGAAGCACTATGCATGATCACTGTAGTGTGGGTAAGTACAGGAAACAAGTTTTTTTAGTAAGACTTGTTTTCTCAGAACCTATGCACATTTGAATGTGTCATGGATGGTGCATTTCCAACAGGTTTTGAGAATTGTGGTTTGGAGCAGCAGATTAGTTGTATACAGGAATGCATGCATGCGTAGGTAGGTAGGTGCATGTGTCTACCTCGTGAAATGGAAACACGCACTAGTAAGACAAAGGATCCCAGCTACCCAGAAAGGTTGAGGCCATCTTGTGTGAGCCCTGTGTGCCACACCTGGACATGAGGATGATGATTTAATTAAGTAAGTAAGAAGGGTGGATCTTGTTAAATTCAAAGTTTACCCCAGTCCCGCCAACTCTGAGTTAATGTAACAATAGCAATGCTTTGAACTACAAATGATGTGACGATGCAATGCTATCGATAGTAAATTTAACTATTTATTGTTATCATTGCATTATATAGTTCAAAGAAGTATCGATAGTAACAATAATTAGCAAAACAATTCAACAGGGCTACGTGTGTCACCTTAATAGTAAAAATAAATATGTTTTTCAACCATATTGTATAATTCTGTTTATTTTTCGCCCTATTATAAACATGAACAATCATCATTCACGGATTCAGCATTTCTAATTAACTACCTCCAAGGCTACACAATAGTGACACCCATCAATTACGGTTGCCTATTCAATATAATATCGTAATAGTTATAAAACTATTGCAATAGTTATACAGCTGTTGTTATTCCATCACAATAGTAATACTTTCCCTGATAGTCTCCCCAAATTTCTACTATATCAAGACATCAGACAGCTGTCAGCATGTGACTAACTTTGCCACCACATGGCACCAACAGTAATTTAAAGGTAGTCCACAATTACCAGCCAGCATCAGTTAAATACAGAAAATAAACACTTACTGTTTTGTGGAACGTGTTAGACTTGCTGCATGTAGACTTGTGGTGAGAGCAGCCAGTGTCCTGTCTACAGTGGCAGGTGTCACTAAACAAACTGTTTACTGAGGAAGTGAACCAATTAGAAGAAGGAAAAAGTAGATGGTGATGTATGGTAGACGTCCAGCTATTCATGCTACCAAGGCTGTCACCCACCAGAGGATTGACATATGCTAACGTGCATCACTGGGAGTGAATTTTGGCCAATGCAATAGTTTTTGATGTGCTGTGTGTGCGCGTGCGTGCATGCGTGAGGTGTAAGAGTGTGGGGGTGTACAAGGGAAGGGGTATTTCACTGTTGGTACAGTGTGTAGCCAGCCAGAACCGTCGTGTAGTTGTTCAACTTAGGGGTCATTCACAACTGTCAACATTTACCTATTGATACAAATCGTACTAAAGGCCCACACCTTTTTGAAATGTTGGTCTCATGAGATATTTGACCACAGTTGTGTCATGCAGCACTGCTGCAATACACGACATTGTTTAAAATCGCTCAACCATTCACACCGTAATGCTGTAATAAAGTTTGACATCTTGGAAATTCACAACTTCATGGAAAACAAGTATCGATATGACACCATGGAGTGGTTAAAAAACACAAATCTTTAACTTAATTAAAATATTCTGATGGTTATTATTTAATGTTTTATATATATATATATATATATATATATATATATATATATATATATATATATATATATATATATAATATATATATATATATATACATGCACTTTGCCATAACATTGTTACATTGATATATTTTTTAATCTTGAAAAAATTATTAACATTTTAAAGTACTAATTCGGGGCGGGGGTATAAGAATTAGCATGCTTTGTACAAATAAGTAAATGTTGACAATTGTGAATGGCCCCTTAGATGAGTCATATGTGACCCACCCCAAGCCCAGACTAGGGTACAGTGGCTCTGTATTCTTGTGTCAGACTCATGACCAGGAAGTATCTGTATATAGTTTGTAACATGGCCATTAAATCATTTCAATAATGGGATACAAATTAAGATTTCGGTGGGAAGTTGAAAATAATGTATTATGTTGTTTAAGTGGCACACTGAAACGTGGTTTCATTGCTGGAAGGTAAAACACAAGATGCAGGCCTGTAGCCAAGGGTGTTTCAGGGGGTTCACATTAACCCTCCCTTTTTGTGAACCTCCCTTTCCAAAAATATGAACCCCCTTTTAAAATATGTACACACCTTATCGTGAACCCCCCTCTGAAAAGTGTGAACCTCCAGTAATATGAAAATAATATTATTTTGATAATAATATGAAATTAATATTATTTTCATATTATTGGTGGGTTCATGCTTTTTTAGAGGGTTCACATTTTAGAGAGGTTTGTTTCAAGCTTTTGAGAAGGGGGTTCACGTTTTTGAAAATAATATTATCTTCATATTATTGGGAGGTTTCACGCTTTTGAGAAGGGGGTTCACTGTTTTGGAAAAAGAGAAAGCTCATGTTCGTGAAAAATACAAAATTCTATTGGGGAGGGATTCACATTTTGAGAAGTGAGTTCATGTTTTTGAAAAAGGGGGTTAACATTCATTAAAAAAGTTATAATATTATCTTTATATTACTTGGGGGTTCACACTTTTCAGAGGGAGGTCCAAGTCAAATAATTATATATTATACAACTAACTGATTTGTTTGGCTGAGAACGCAACTGGAGATCACATGAAATGGCGGAAGTTTCTGAGTGGCAGTGATGATGAAAAAGATAGTGTTATCCATAATATTCTTTGTAGTCATGCAAGTCCACAGCAGATCACTATTAAGCCAAAAACTATTTATTGTTTGCATCATCATCGAAATTTTAAATATCAATTGTGATCGCCCTGTCCAGCCCTGCCCAGCCTAGCCTGCCAACCCAAGCCACCAACAGATGTGGTGCCACCTACTGAATGAACAACATCACAATCAACACATCAAGAAATTAGACAACAATAGAACAACTGTAGATACAAGAAGACGACATCTCGTACTTAGTTATATATATATATATATATATATATATATATATATATATATATATATATATATTGTATATTATATACATGTGTGTGTGTGTGTGTGTGTGTGTGTGTGTGTGTGTGTGTGTGTGTGTGTGTGTGTGTGTGTGTGTGTGTGTGTGTGTGTGTGTGTGTGTGTGTGTGTGTGTGTGTGTGTGTGTGTGTGTGTGTGTGTGTGTGTGTGTGTGTGTGTGTGTGTGTGTGTGTGTGTGTGTGTGTGTGTGTGTGTGTGTGTGTGTGTGTGTGTGTGTGTGTGTGTGTGTGTGTGTGTGTGTGTGTGTGTGTGTGTGTGTGTGTGTGTGTGTGTGTGTGTGTGTGTGTGTGTGTGTGTGTGTGTGTGTGTGTGTGTGTGTGTGTGTGTGTGTGTGTGTGTGTGTGTGTGTGTGTGTGTGTGTGTGTGTGTGTGTGTGTGTGTGTGTGTGTGTGTGTGTGTGTGTGTGTGTGTGTGTGTGTGTGTGTGTGTGTGTGTGTGTGTGTGTGTGTGTGTGTGTGTGTGTGTGTGTGTGTGTGTGTGTGTGTGTGTGTGTGTGTGTGTGTGTGTGTGTGTGTGTGTGTGTGTGTGTGTGTGTGTGTGTGTGTGTGTGTGTGTGTGTGTGTGTGTGTGTGTGTGTGTGTGTGTGTGTGTGTGTGTGTGTGTGTGTGTGTGTGTGTGTGTGTGTGTGTGTGTGTGTGTGTGTGTGTGTGTGTGTGTGTGTGTGTGTGTGTGTGTGTGTGTGTGTGTGTGTGTGTGTGTGTGTGTGTGTGTGTGTGTGTGTGTGTGTGTGTGTGTGTGTGTGTGTGTGTGTGTGTGTGTGTGTGTGTGTGTGTGTGTGTGTGTGTGTGTGTGTGTGTGTGTGTGTGTGTGTGTGTGTGTGTGTGTGTGTGTGTGTGTGTGTGTGTGTGTGTGTGTGTGTGTGTGTGTGTGTGTGTGTGTGTGTATTCATTCATGCATATATGAAAGTGTAGCATGACAGTTCAGTAACCTGTGTGTGTGCATTCATGCATATGTGTCATGTATAGCCATGAAATTCCACTTCATAGGGGGTGCCACCATACATTATGTCTAGCAGGCGATGAGAATTGTCTTACAAATAAAATGCGACCAAGGTAGTGACGTACTTAGTTGGGCCATGGCTTACATTTTTTCTTGTATTTCCCATTGCACCGCTACAAGCTAGACTAATGGGTGGCTAAGCTTGCCCCCCTTTGGCCTCGATTCAACCTCATGTGTTCATATAAGACTTGTAATGTGATTTGATTATTTATAACATTAAGTATTAAATTCACTTCACTGAGTGTGTGGAGCAAGTCCAAAATCAATGTCTGAATGCTTTGTCTATCATTTTTCATTCTTTCCATTTAGGATATGCACACTTACTAAACACACTTTACACAACCAAACCCAACAAACAGTAATGTATACTATATTCCAGGATTCTTTTCTTCACAAAATCCTTTAAGCAGTAAAATAGTGATACAACCATCAGCACCATTCAGAAAAAATGGTGATTTTGTTTAGCTAATTATTAGTATTATTATTTTATTTAGTTAATTATTACATTGTAGATTATTTGTTTCCTCTCTCAACATTGACATAGTCCACATTTTTGCGAAGTAGATTATGTGTTTCCTTTGTCAATATTCATTACTATTATTGGAATATGAGTGAGTTCATGTTTTTGAAAAAGGGGGTTAACATTCATTAAAAAAGTTATAATATTATCTTCATATTACTTGGGGGTTCACACTTTTCAGAGGGAGGTCCAAGTCAAATAATTATATATTATACAACTAACTGATTTGTTTGGCTGAGAACGCAACTGGAGATCACATGAAATGGCGGAAGTTTCTGAGTGGCAGTGATGATGAAAAAGATAGTGTTATCCATAATATTCTTTGTAGTCATGCAAGTCCACAGCAGATCACTATTAAGCCAAAAACTATTTATTGTTTGCATCATCATCGAAATTTTAAATATCAATTGTGATCGCCCTGTCCAGCCCTGCCCAGCCCAGCCTGCCAACCCAAGCCACCAACAGATGTGGTGCCACCTACTGAATGAACAACATCACAATCAACACATCAAGAAATTAGACAATAGAACAACTGTAGATACAAGAAGACGACATCTCGTACTTAGTTATATATATATATGTATATTATATACATGTGTTTGTGTGTGTGTGTGTGTGTGTGCGTGCGTGCGTGCGTGCGTGCGTGCATGCATTCATTCATGCATATATGAAAGTGTAGCATGACAGTTCAGTAACCTGTGTGTGTGCATTCATGCATATGTGTCATGTATAGCCATGAAATTCCATTCCATAGGGGGCGCCACCATACATTATGTCTAGCAGGCGATGAGAATTGTCTTACAAATAAAATGCGACCAAGGTAGTGACGTACTTAGTTGGGCCATGGCTTACATTTTTTCTTGTATTTCCCATTGCACCGCTACAAGCTAGACTAATGGGTGGCTAAGCTTGCCCCCCTTTGGCCTCGATTCAACCTCATGTGTTCATATAAGACTTGTAATGTGATTTGATTATTTATAACATTAAGTATTAAATTCACTTCATTGAGTGTGTGGAGCAAGTCCAAAATCAATGTCTGAATGCTTTGTCTATCATTTTTCATTCTTTCCATTTAGGATATGCACACTTACTAAACACACTTTACACAACCAAACCCAACAAACAGTAATGTATACTATATTCCAGTATTCTTTTCTTCACAAAATCCTTTAAGCAGTAAAATAGTGATACAACCATCAGCACCATTCAGAAAAAATGGTGATTTTGTTTAGCTAATTATTAGTATTATTATTTTATTTAGTTAATTATTACATTGTAGATTATTTGTTTCCTCTCTCAACATTGACATAGTCCACATTTTTGCGAAGTAGATTATGTGTTTCCTTTGTCAACATTCATTACTATTATTGGAATATGAGTGAGTTCATGTTTTTGAAAAAGGGGGTTAACATTCATTAAAAAAGTTATAATATTATCTTCATATTACTTGGGGGTTCACACTTTTCAGAGGGAGGTCCAAGTCAAATAATTATATATTATACAACTAACTGATTTGTTTGGCTGAGAACACAACTGGAGATCACATGAAATGGCGGAAGTTTCTGAGTGGCAGTGATGATGAAAAAGATAGTGTTATCCATAATATTCTTTGTAGTCATGCAAGTCCACAGCAGATCACTATTAAGCCAAAAACTATTTATTGTTTGCATCATCATCGAAATTTTAAATATCAATTGTGATCGCCCTGTCCAGCCCTGCCCAGCCCAGCCTGCCAACCCAAGCCACCAACAGATGTGGTGCCACCTACTGAATGAACAACATCACAATCAACACATCAAGAAATTAGACAATAGAACAACTGTAGATACAAGAAGACGACATCTCGTACTTAGTTATATATATATATATTGTATATTATATACATGTGTTTGTGTGTGTGTGTGTGCGCGTGCGTGCGTGCGTGCGTGCGTGCGTGCGTGCGTGCGTGCATGCATTCATTCATGCATATATGAAAGTGTAGCATGACAGTTCAGTAACCTGTGTGTGTGCATTCATGCATGGGTGTCATATATAGCCATGAAATTACATTCCATAGGGGGCGCCACCATACATTATATCTAGCAGGCGATGAGAATTGTCTTACAAATAAAATGCGACCAAGGTAGTGACGTACTTAGTTGGGCTAAGCTTGCCCCCCTTTGGCCTCGATTCAACCTCATGTGTTCATATAAGACTTGTAATGTGATTTGATTATTTATAACATTAAGTATTAAATTCATTTCACCGAGTGTGTGGAGCAAGTCCAAAATCAATGTCTGAATGCTTTGTCTATCATTTTTCATTCTTTCCATTTAGGATATGCACACTTACTAAACACACTTTACACAACCAAACACAACAAACAGTAATGTATACTATATTCCAGTATTCTTTTCTTCACAAAATCCTTTAAGCAGTAAAATGGTGATACAACCATCAGCACCATTAAAAAAAAATGGTGATTTTGTTTAGCTAATTATTATTTTATTTAGTTAATTATTACATTGTAGATTATTTGTTTCCTCTCTCAACATTGACATAGTCCAAATTTTTGCGAAGTAGATTATGTGTTTCCTTTGTCAACATTCATTACTATTATTGGAATAGTCCTCAGTATTGCAGCATGCAATATTTGTTTCCTCTGTAACAATAGGTTGACAATAAAATGTCATAGTCCACATTATTACGATGCATTTTATTTATTTTCTGTGTCAACAGTGACATTGTCCACATTGTTCCATTGTGTATTATTTGTTTCTTGTTTCAACATTGACATAGTCCACATTATTTCATTGTATATAATGTGTTTCCTCTGGCAACATTGACTAAGTCCACATTGTTACTCTACTTTCCTGCCAATGTTGACATACTCCACACTGTTAATATTTTGTTTATTTATCTCCAATGTGTGTTGGTTGTTATCTGGTGTTTTATCACTATTCATTGTCTGCTGTCCACTGATAGGTGCATCAATGGTGGCGTATACAGGAGACTCTAGGTGTTGGATCCAGTGTCACATTGTCTGCTGTCCACTGATAGGTGCATCAGTGGTGGCGTAGACAGGAGACTCTCTAGGTGTTGGATCCAGTGTCACATTGTCTGCTGTCCACTGAGAGGTGCATCAATGGTGGCGTAGACAGGAGACTCTAGGTGTTGGATCCAGTGTCACATTGGCTGCTGTCCACTGATAGGTGCATCAATGGTGGCGTAGACAGGAGACTCTAGGTGTTAGATCCAGTGTCACATTGTCTGCTGTCCACTGATAGGTGCATCAGTGGTGGCGTAGACAGGAGACTCTAGGTGTTAGATCCAGTGTCACATTGTCTGCTGTCCACTGATAGGTGCATCAGTGGTGGCGTAGACAGGAGACTCTAGGTGTTAGATCCAGTGTCACATTGTCTGCTGTCCACTGAGAGGTGCATCAGTGGTGACGTAGACAGGAGACTCTAGGTGTTGGATCCAGTGTCACATTGGCTGCTGTCCACTGATAGGTGCATCAATGGTGGCGTAGACAGGACACTCTCTAGGTGTTGGATCCAGTGTCACATTGGCTGCTGTCCACTGATAGGTGCATCAATGGTGGCGTAGACAGGAGACTCTAGGTGTTAGATCCAGTGTCACATTGTCTGCTGTCCACTGATAGGTGCATCAGTGGTGGCGTAGACACGAGACTCTACGTGTTAGATCCAGTGTCACATTGTCTGCTGTCCACTGATAGGTGCATCAGTAGTGGCGTAGACACGAGACTCTACGTGTTAGATCCAGTGTCACATTGTCTGCTGTCCACTGATAGGTGCATCAATGGTGGCGTAGACAGGAGACTCTAGGTGTTAGATCCAGTGTCACATTGTCTGCTGTCCACTGATAGGTGCATCAGTGGTGGCGTAGACACGAGACTCTATGTGTTAGATCCAGTGTCACATTGTCTGCTGTCCACTGATAGGTGCATCAGTGGTGGCGTAGACAGGAGACTCTAGGTGTTAGATCCAGTGTCACATTGTCTGCTGTCCACTGATAGGTGCATCAGTGGTGGCGTAGACACGAGACTCTACGTGTTAGATCCAGTGTCACATTGTCTGCTGTCCACTGATAGGTGCATCAGTGGTGGCGTAGACACGAGACTCTACGTGTTAGATCCAGTGTCACATTGTCTGCTGTCCACTGATAGGTGCATCAGTGGTGGCGTAGACAGGAGACTCTAGGTGTTGGATCCAGTGTCACATTGTCTGCTGTCCACTGATAGGTGCATCAATGGTGGCGTAGACAGGAGACTCTCTAGGTGTTGGATCCAGTGTCACATGTTGGTATGTACGTTTTCTTCATCAGCACCATTCTTTCTGCCGTTGCATCTTCTGAAAACATTGAGAGGTTATAGGCAGGCCTGGGGTCTATTACATTGCAATGTAATGTATTGCTATTTTCTTTCTATTACTATTACATGATGAAGGCAATGTAATATATTACTATTACAATGTGAATTTTGTAACGCCATTCCTCATTTTGCATCAGAAATGGTTCGATTATTAGCCAGAATTAGAGAATGCACAAAACAGCTTGTTGTAACACATATCATGGTCAGCCATAATTTTTGCAGTCACTGTATTGACAAAAGCGCATTTTCTATACATCAGTGACATATTAGTAATATTAGTAATGAATGTGTTAACTATAATTTCTACATACATGGTTTGTTTAAGTTATTCATCAGAATTCTAAGATCACAAAGCACATAAATCATGCAACATACATTGTGAAACTTAAATATTTGTAGTAGCAATAGTTGGTAGTAGGTACTGGTAGTATAAAAAAATTACATTATGTGTGGGTGCATGCGTGAGTGCTTGTAACTCTTGGAAGGGCTAACAACATATGCCAGTAACTAGCCTGGTTAATAGCTTCAACCACATTCTCTGGAACACTGAGAAAGTTAGCTTAAATGTTGGAAGAAAACAGATAACATCAGTCTTATCTTGAAATAAGTAATTTATTATATCAAGTAACTAATGCATAGATGTACATCACACAACTTACCAATGAAACAAGATGACAATTATGACAATAACTGTGATTGAAAAACCCACTGCAAGCAGTATCACACCTCCTGCAAAGCAAACAAGATTTAACAAGATCCATCCAAGGCAAGGCATATTAAGTGGACAAGGAATCGAGAGTCCAACAATGTTTCATCTATGTTTAAGAGATATTTGTCCATTTTGTTTTTAAACGTACATATTCATGCTGCTAGCATTTTCACAATATGTAGATTATCTTTTCCATTCATTTGTCCTCTGTGAGAATGAGTACTTTTTATATCTAATCTACACTGATCTTTGACTAATTTGCATCCCCTTATTAAAAAAAATTTCTTAAGTGAGAAAAAAATATTTCTATCAATATTGTCATGGTCATTATAATGTGCCATTCTCGTTTGCAGTGAACACATGTACGAGAAAATTTGAAATCACATAAAACCAAAGAAAACGTGCCTAGAATGGCTTTGTGTGCAACAAATACCAGGTTGATTGAATTTACCGTGAATTTTATTTGTTTTTGACAATTACAAAAAGCGGAACATTAATTTCGTCAAAAAAGCAGGAAAGCGGGATCAAGGCGAAAAATCGGTATTTTCCACCCAAAAGCAGTAATGTTGACACTTATGCCAACATGATTTCTCTGAGGAGCAGTAAGCCATGATGCATATGCCGCGTTATTAGTATTTTTTTTATATTGTTAAGGCTCCATAAATTGCAAGGATATATTTTGTTTGATCAAAACTAGTTTATACTAAAAGTATTAATTACAAGTTAATTCAATAAGGGTTAGGAGCTTTGGATAAAATGCAACATGATTGAGCACTTTTCCCCACCTAACGTTTTCTAAGGTAATGTCACATCTGATGAAAGAAACAATTGGCGGCCCTATTCAGGGCTGGGATCAATTCCAATTCCACTCCAATTCCTTTTCATTCAATTACAATTCCAATTCCTTTTTTTGGCAATTCTTTTTTAGTAATTCCAATTCCTTTCAAAATCGTTCAATTCCAATTCCCACTCCCGCTCCAATTCCACATAACAACAAAAGCCCAACAGTTTCCATCCTTTCCTTTGCTAAGTTTCAGAAAATGTTCAAAGACAGACGACTTTACAGGGGGCATATTGACCGACCTGTACACTATGACTGTTGCACACTGTTCTGATGATGCATGTTAGGCAATACATATTTATACTGGCAAGTGAGAAACCATTTTCACACATTTGGCTACAGCTAGCTTGCCTATGCCTTGTAGTGTTGGTCAGTGGTCATTGATCTCTGATTAGTAATCAGTGATTACTGATTGATCAACCGCCTGGCTGTAGCCTGCCAATAAGTGTCTTTTCATGGGTGTAAAAGGGCTAACTTCCCAGGTCTGTAAACAGTTGCAAATATCTTTGATGTTTCTATTAAAGCCAGTCTGGAAACCTTCATTAACCCGCTGGCAAGTGGCAACATAAAGAATTCATAAGATACTGGCATGAATGACAGGATTTCAGTTTTCAGATCCTCAATGCATGAGTTGATAGCATTATTATACACATAGCCGCCTACAACAGGCTAGAAAAATATTGGTTAATGTCAAAAAAAATCAGATGCTCAATTCCTTTCAATTCCAATTCCTTTTGTTCAAAATGTTTCAATTCCAATTCCTATCATTCAAAATCTTTCAATTCCAATTCCGCTCCAATTCCGGATTTGGACTTGGAATTGACCCCAGCCCTGGCCCTATTCATACCACCTACCCAAAGGCATATGGAGACTCACTGAGTTGGACACCAATACATGCGAGTGGCTTGAGCAGACCATACTAGACATTTGGTGCAGTCAAATGTCTAGTCCGATCTGCTCAAGGGTTTGATGATGATTATGATGAGGATGATGATGAGGAGGATGATGATGATGGCACATGCAAGAAGAAAGAAACAAATGATCACAGCTGCCATTCTAATCGAACTGCTGTTTAACACGATAATTAATCATAATAATGAACTTCTACAGCAGCTATATCATCAGGAACCTAAACAAAACAGAATCATAAAGTATAATCATGAACAAGGATGCGAAAGTCATTATCAGAACGAGGGACTACTGAAGATTTGTAGTGGAGATACTCACGTACTCTCGCAGGTGGCAGTGTTAACAATGCTGAGGCTCTCGCCTCACTGTACATGTTGCTTGCAACACATGTGTATTTTCCCGCATATGATGCACCTTGGTCTTTGTCCTCTTCTGCCTTAATGTGCAGTGAGTTGTCCATCGAATTAACCCAGATATGATTCTCAATATAGCGAATCTCAACACCATTATCTGCCAACCATCCGATTGTGACAGGTGTGCTGTCATCAGACAGAGCTTCACATTTGAAGACGACCTTTTCCCCAGAGACCATCACGACGTCTGCTGGTGCCAAGGTGATCACGGTGGGCTCTACAGACAGCAAGAGGTGGTCAAGTCACGTCACTGTCCCTTCCCTCAGATATAATACCAGTTTGTAATAGACGTCTATTGTCATCACACGTAACAATTTATTTTTTAATACATGTGTGTGATGAAATGTAATACTCCACAGAAAGAACACAAGAATATTTTGTTGAAATAAAGTTTGTCTGAATGCTTACGTTCGTCATAGCTACTTCTACTTTTGAATTTTACTTCTCTGTCATACTTATGTGTCTGGTCAGTGCTAACAATGATACTGACATAATGTGTTGAAGTGGCTAACACACGGGAAGTATTTAATTGAGAAGAATTTAACTATTATTATCGCCACCCAAAGCAGCAAACACCAGATGGCATGTGGACAAGGAAGCTGCTGCTCTATGGAATACGTTTCATTGCAGTGTATAGCTTGCCCATTACTAACGTTTACACCGTCAGCCGATAATGTGATCCAATTATTTATTATCCTGCCGCCCTTTGGCCTGCCCCTTTGCGAGATTAGATACACCACTGAATGGGATGGTTTTTGTAGAAGGATATACCTTCCACGAATCCGGGACATTTAGCCAACAGACATTTAGCCAACAGACACTTAGCAAATGGACATTTCACCAATGGACACTTAGCCAACGGCCATTTAGCCATCATTTGCAGGGGGGACTTTTCGCCAACATTAAAAAAATTATATTATGTTTCTGTGTGCTTTCACCATAAATATAGTTGTTTCAATAAATGCAATACAAGTGTAAGTAATTGTATTTTATTTCATTCATTGTACGAATGTAACGATCACAAAGTAATGTCTCATAGTCTAAAACTTGCAAACACGAACATTGCATATATTGAGTCCACAGCTGTTTATAATCAATCTTCATTCTCACGGTTGACAGGCTTCCAGCGTATGTTATGACGCACTCCACGTAGTAGTTCAGGTATGGTCTTTCTGCCTGCTGCACGATCTTCACACAGTGTACGCAGACGGATCTGCATGTCCTTGTATTCACGCCTAACCCTCTTCTTGGGAGGTTGACCGTTTAGATCTTTGGCGATGTGAGTGCAAGCCACTGCATCTTCTTTCTTCAAGGCATCTATCATGGTCCACACGGAGGGATGCTGGTAGCCAACCAAATGAGTGAAGCGATTGTTCCAGCCTTCACACTGGTTGTTAGTTCTTGGTTCATCATCCAGAGAGGCCTGGTGAACATTCCACAAGGCAGGTGGGTACCGAGGAGGAACTCTCCTCATACGAACAATGGCTGCTCCATATGGACCATCTCGTGGAACTCCAGCACGACGGTAAGTGCCAGTGACGTAAGTCTGGTCGAAGTAATCCACCAGAGGTTCTGCATCAGGAGGGGTATTACCACGGAGGTACATGATTCCCTCAGGGATATCTTCGGTGGGCAGGAAGGCTAGGGCATCTAATTGTCCGCAGAACAACTTGAAGTCCTCGTCATCCCTGTATTGAGGCACTAGCCCCAGCTCTTGTATCTTTCGCCAGGTTGCCTGGGTCAGAAGGTAGAAGCAGCCCCTGACTTGGACATCATTATCCAGGGTTGCTCCAATGGCACTGATAACAGCCTGCTCAAAATCAACCATAATGGTTCTGGGATCCGGATACAGTTCCATAGAGCTGCACTTATCCAACAAGGCACGGAGGAGTTCCTCATATGTGTCCTGGGTCTTGCGTTGTAGCAGGGCATATGCTATACCAACAGTCGTGGATCCAAGGGGGACCCGGATAACATATAGTTGAAGGAATCCAGGTGGTGCCATAGCGAAGTTGCCATCCATGAACCATGTGTCAGCTGTAGAGAGCGTACGCAGGGCAGGTGGGGATGCAAAAACAACTATCCTGGAATCTGAGTTTTGGCCGTTGTCGTAGATCAGGAATGGTTCTGGTGTAAGGCCTGATGTTTGGGTCCATTCGCCTTCAATGGTAAGTTCACTGAGTGAAGCTGGAACTGGAGGGGCTTGGCCTTTTCGTACGCGTCGTATCATCTTCTTCATGGCATCTTCCTCACTAGCTAACTGCCTGGCAGCAGCAGGAAGTTCAGCAAGTTTGGCAGACACTATTGTTGCTGGTCGTTCTCTGGTGTTGGCTGCTAAATGTTTCATATCGACTTTGGTCTTGGCAACTGCAACTTCCATTGGATTTGCATCATGGTTGTGAGGTTTGGTATTGAGTACCTGACTAAGGTCAAGAGTTGTAGATATGACACCCTTGCAGTGGTTGTTGCGTTTAACACACTGCCATCTAATCTGGTTTTTGGAAGTTATCTGCTTGGTATACATAAAACCTTCCAGACAAACTTTCTGCTTCCCTCGGCTAGTAGTTATAATCTCCATGGTTGAACTTGTGTAAGATTTAATTTCTGATATTGGGTAGTCCTTTTATCCCATGGAAGCCATGTGTTCCAGGTGAATGAAATTAAATTGGGCCAATTGTGATGGAGGATCGTCTATTCTAATCAAGATTGAAGCCCAGATGGATAAGCTGATCACTTACAAAGAGCTCATTCTAGCTTGACATGAAGCCACATATATCTGGGATTGTCTCCAATTAAGCCAAAGGGTGGGGAAATAATGAATAGCAGTTGGTCTCCGCATTAAATCATGATGGTAATTATTGAAAGGTCATTTTCAAAGGAAAATATAACACTTTATAAATAATTAAACTATATCAATCTTAAACTTTATATTTTCCATCATGTGATTTACCAAATAATTTTTTTTCCTTTTGGGAAAATAATGAATAAAAAAGTGAGTGAAAATGCAAGTTTAATCATTCATCAAGATTTGCTTATCATGGACATTATCAAAAACAATAAAGATATCCAAAATGTAAGATATAATTTTTTGAATGTTGGCAAAATGTCCCCCCCCCCTGCAAATGATGGCTAAATGGCCGTTGGCTAAGTGTCCATTGGCTAAGTGTCTGTTGGCTAAATGTCCATTGGCTAAATGTCCGGATACCACCTTCCACAGATTGGAGAAATTGGTATATCAAAGCCTCCAAAACCATTTCAATTATATTACTTATTTTAGTCAACATCAATCCGACAGTTTGGCAAGGACTTACTAAGAACGTTCAGATAGCCATCGGCAACGATGCTGCCATGTTTGTTCTTTGCCACACACTGCACATTCATAAGACTGTTGCCTGATGCGCAGTCCTTGCATATGTGGTAGACAGTGAGGTTCTTCTTGTCGTTACTGATAAGCCTCGCTAGACCTGGTCGGTTCCCTGGTTTTGGGCACATAAACACACATATCACATGACTTGTTATACTGGCAGCAGCAAATTAAAGCCACTTAGACATCAACATTACAAATGAGTAATTAATTCTGACCAGAGTGGCTTACTTAATGAGGAATTTTAGCCCTCATTAAGATTGATAGAAGCACAAACACAACCGGACGGATAAGGTCAATATACCCCGTATGTTGCTTCATGAAAGTGTTGGAAATATCAAACTTTTGCATTTAAATTGCACCTCGTGGTTTAGTTTAGTTTTACATGATTGCATTCAAAATAGTATCAATTTGTTTGTCTGCTATCATTTTGTCCAAACAAAAACTCTTTTTTGTTTAAAAAAATTTTTTTTTATATAAAATAGTAAGTTTGAAGGATTGTGCAATTATGTTGGATTTGATGAAGATAATATGCACATACACATTTTGGTATATATTATAGTACAGTTAACTTACCATTCAGTTTTTCACCATTGATGTACCATAAAACCTCAGCATCTGGGACAGCTTTTGGGTCACAAATGAAGGAGACATCTTCACCCTCGGTAGCATTAATGTTATGAGGTCGTTTGTTGCTGCTTTCAAACACAGGCACAGCTGTTGACAGAACATTGATATTGCAATTTTGTTATTACTCTCAACTCTTACTTTGTTCATATGTTGATTGTGTTACATTTACTTGGTCAAAATAAATGAGTCTGAGCCTGAGTCTGAAACACAGACTCACCTCAAAATAGAAACATACATTAACTGCTATGATGGTCACACGAGACTGTATTTAAAGGAAGGCAACAACACATTTTGCAAGATGTTGTGTTACAAGCCCGTCCTCAAGGTTTTAAAAAGGTGGTTCAAGCATACACAATCAGCTGGGGATTTCTGGAATTATTTCTGAAAAATGTTGCAGTTAAACAAAATTCACTCAAAAAGGGGTTCGTTTGTACCCACTCCCCTGAGGACGGGCACATGTTACCAACATTACTTCGAAAGAAAATTGGTAAATAGTCCATGCTTGTCCATGAAAACATCAAGGCCTCTATTGCCAGGAAGTCATTTAAAAACAGTTGAGAAAACTTTACAGACATGAAGCAGCAAAGACAAGCATTGTCTCTTTAGACAGAATCTGGCCACTACTGTGAACTGAGGCAACGTAGAGTGAACGGAATTACGGCAAGAAGAGGATTTGAACCCCTGTACACTCGGTTGACAGTCAGGCTTTCGAACCACTGCACCCTACAGAAGTATATTACTTGGCGTACACTGAGTGATGATCGTCATCACATGCTCTTCACTGCCACGACTGTTCATTCCTTGGCACTTATACTCTCCCTCGTCACTTTTCTCGATATTCTTTATTTCCAGCAGAGTTCCTGAATCCTTGCTCCACGATGCACGCGATGCAGGCATCTCTCCATTCACCCTTGACCAGGATACCTGGGGTGCTGGACTAAACATAGGCAACATTAATAACCATGGTTTTTTTCATCAAACATAAATGCACTGGAAATTACGATACCGATATGTATACTAGGCCCTGTTTATCAAACAACTGGCATATCATTAAGAACTTTAATTTCAAGGACTGCTTCAGATGTCCATGTGACAAGTTATATGGTGTACACAAAGTGTCTTTCACGCGACATAAACATTTCCTATTGACATGATCTTTTATTCTCTTATGGTGTATACTTGTTTTGTCTTTAATGTAGCAAAATACTTAATTATAACTTAATTAAGAACAGTATGGTTCAACTTAATTAAGAACAGTATGGTTCAAGTTATGAAGAGAATTGAAGATGGGTACTGTACTACTTTAAATGTTACTCAGACAGTTTGGTCAGAAAGATAAGTCCATTAATATTGAAAGATCTATAGCAATACATCATCTAATAACGATTTAACCAATTCAAAATGTTATTGGCTGTGGCTGCTTTGGCGACATTCTGTAAGTTATGGGAACACTGCTCCACAGTGTTGTGGAAGTACACATATGATACTGTCACCTTAAACCATGTAGTGCGTGCGTGCGTGCGTGCGTCCGTGTAAATGTTTGCATCAGCAACTATACTCTAATTTATGACATGTATTGTTCTTATTTCTCATTTCAAATAAAATTGTGTCGGACGCATTAATTTGTCGCCTCGATTCCATTTTCGAACAGGCTCAACAACTGTTGCGCTGGCCAAATTAACACACGACTCGAGTTTTGTTGAACTGTGCACCTGCGTGCATTGCACTACTGATCCAGTTTAAGATGAATAATCACGCGACTCGCAAAAAGTTTAGCAATGTGCGCCTAGCATTACAAGTCCTACAATGGTAGTTTCGGCAATTTTCTTTATGACAAGAATCACTTTTAAAAGTCAATCTGGGAGTTATTAACAAAGACAGTTTGTATCAATTGCTAAATAGTTCAACTTACTTTCCTGAGAACAAACACTTCAGTGTTATGCTGCCGCCGACCAGGCCTACTTTGACATCAGCAGACGAACTCTCTAGACGTGGTCGTTTCTCCTCCGTTGGTCCTGCAAAAAGGAGACAAACGAATGTCAGTCAACCAATCTTGTGGTAGTTGTAGGGGAAGGTTGCATATATCGAACTTGGCCGTTTTCTCATAACGGTTCAATTTAGAATTCAGTTTCCTAAATTGAACCGATTCCGTATTTTAGACATTTTCGTTTCCATTCCTATGTAATTCACTGAATGTTTCCCTTTCTGGCATGGATGTGCGCACTTATGATATACCAGTACATCGAGTCCACGTATTGAAGCATTGCTAACTGTGAACGTCTCAATTTTATTCTGCTCAGTACTTGGGGGGGGGGTCAATATAGGCAACCTTCCCCTATACCACACTGTGAAGACGCTCACAATCGTGATTTAAATATAAAACACACTTGCCACATTTGTTGGTTGAAATCCGTATCTTTTACTTGAAATTCTGTAGAAATATGTAAAACTATTGTCACTGCTTAACCGGCATTCATATTCCGAACGAGTGCTGCCGTCTAACAGGCTACGAAATATACCTACACGAAGGTGTACACTGTGGCGTAACGAGGCCAAGTGCCGCTGGGGGTAAGAGTAAAAAATGCCGCCCCCAAAAAAGTGCAGTAATGGAACAGGTATCGCTAGTGATATTGTTACGTACACCAGTATTGGATAATGTCAATTGAGTTACATTTGACGTATTCAAGCATGATTACTTCAATATATTTATGTAATATAACAGCGATGTGTTCAGAATTCGTGTAGACCACAATGTATAAATATGTATGAATGTTGCCTAAGTAAAACAATCTGCCCGAAGTGCCGCCCCCTAAAAAGTGTCGCTTGGGGCATTTGCGATGCGTCAATGGTGCATTTAAATTGATCAAATTCCTACCTTTATATATTCTGTGTGCGAATGGTATATTTTGTGCACCTTACTAATATATTCAGTATGTTAATAATCATGGGTGAGACTACTCAATGGTGGGGTGGGTGAGATCATCCAATGGTGGAGATCATCTTCATTCAAATAATGAGGATCATCATTAAAGGTGACATAGTTCACGGAAAGGTCATCATCATTCATAGATGAAGGTCCCCTGTCGAGGGGTTTGATCACTCAATGATGGAGGGTGATGAGTGCTGTCTTGGGGGTTGCAGCCCCATGCAAACTAACCGGTACTGTGCTATGAACACATGACAAGAACTTGCCTGGGTGAACAGAAAGCCTGGAGTCACTGCCGCCCACTGTTCTGTCAAGCTTCGTGTTGAAGTGAGTGCACCGGTAGAGTTTCCCATCCTGTGCGTCACTTGTCTTTACGTATGCAAAGTGCAGGTGTCCTGCAGGTACAAATGCATTGAACTGAGTTGGTGTTTATTCAACGTTTCTACAGCGTACAAAACATTACAATACATTCAACAACATCTACAATGAAATCTTGAATAGGAAATGCAAGAAGTGTACAATGTTTTTTATAGCAGTCCCCATTTAACAGTACATACACAAATGTTGTAGACCCCTAATCAGTTCAAATCACACAAAATACATAATTATGTTTAGACACCTAAAAGTAATTAACACAAAGCAAAGGCAAAATGTGTAAAGACAAATGTGATAACATATTATTACAGAGTGAAACAAAGAAACAACAATAGCAAAATAATATTGAAAAATCCTTGTTAAAATAAGTGTCATATCTAACATTTCAACAAGTAAGGAAAACTTAGATTTGGTACAGAAATTACAGGCAACAACAACAGAGAGTGTTAGAAGTAGTGTCTTGAAATGTTAAGAAAGCGTAAAGAATTGGATTGGAATGATTCAAAGGCTCAACTAGAGCTGAGACTGCGTGAACTATTACGTTAATAAGCAAACAAAATTTCTTGCTTTTGCCAGACAAAAATTAAATCAAGCCACATTTGCAAAATATATCCTGAGACGGATCTGAGCAAATATCCGATTGGTTAACGTGGCAACCGGGACGAAGTTCAGCGTTTTTTTCCCTTAAGGTGGATACCAGACTTGTTGGCAAGTCACAAACAGTCAAGTCAATGACCTCCACGTCTCGAGAGTAATATCTCTGAATTCCAAGTCGCCATGGTCCACCAATTGTCATGACTTGTTTGACTGCGGCAATTTTTAGGCGGGCAATTTAGGTGGATGCTTCCCCACCGTAACATTTGTTAATTTTAATAAGTAGGGACCTACTGGGTAATTGTTGTGTTCGGTGCGGCCTGTCACAACAATGTGGTTTCGCTTTGCATACCTTTCGAGCCATTAGACTTGTTGGCAAGTGACGAACTGCCAGATCTCAAGTCTATGACCTCCAAATGGCAGAGGTCCTGAATGAGTATTTCAGCTCAGTTTTTACCACAGAAGATATCAGCTCACTTCCAGTTCCATTGACTAAATTTGAGGGCAATAAATCAGAACATTTAGGGCAGTTAATTGTAACTCCTGAAATGATAGCAAAGAAAATTAAGAAGATGAAAGATAATAAATCACCTGGAGTTGATGGGATACCACCAAAACTGCTAAAGGAAATTGTTGATCAAATTAGTACACCACTTGCAAACTTATTTAACTTGTCATTAGAAGAAGGAATAGTTCCTTCAGAATGGAAAGAAGCAAACATTACGCCGCTATTTAAGAAGGGATCGAGGAAGAAGCCAGAAAATTACAGACCAGTGAGTTTAACATCAGTTGTATGTAAATTACTCAAAACATTAATTAGAGACCACATGGTGGAATTCCTCATAAAACATAAATTAATAAATACATCTCAACATGGATTCCTAAAAGCAAGGTCATGTCTAACCAATCTCTTATGTTTTTTAGAAGAAATTACAAAGTGGCTAGATGACGGGTCACCAGTGGATGTTGTCTACTTAGATTTTCAGAAAGCTTTCGATAAAGTGCCACATCAAAGATTGTTACTTAAACTAAAAGCCCATGGTATAGGCAATGATGTAATCAACTGGATAGAAAAGTGGCTTACACACAGAAGACAGAGAGTAATAGTAGATGGTAAGATTTCAAACTGGAAATCTGTTTTGAGTGGGGTACAACAGGGATCAGTGTTATGCCCTATACTGTTTTTAATATATATAAATGATTTGGAGGATGACATATCTAGCAAAGTACTCAAATTTGCAGATGACACAAAAGTATTCAGAAAGGTTACTAATGATACAGATAAACAAAGTTTACAGGATGATCTAGAAAAATTAGTTAAATGGTCAGAAAAATGGCAAATGTTATTCAATTTTGGGAAGTGTAAATGTATACACATAGGACATGGAAATATGGACGAGGAATATAAAATGGGGGATGCTGTACTAGGTAGAACCACACAAGAAAAGGATTTAGGAGTAACATTTAATGCTGACATGAAAGTTTCAGAGCAATGTGGGATTGCTGCTTCGAAAGGAAATCAAATTCTAGGGCTAATTAGGAGAACTATCACGTATAAGGAGAAACATCTAATTGTACCCCTGTACAAAGCAATAGTTAGACCACATTTGGAATATTGTATTCAAGCATGGAGGCCATATCGTAAAAAAGACATAGATAAGCTAGAAAGAATACAACGAAGAGCAACTAAGATGATTCCAGAATTAAGAGACCTTAGTTACGAAAGTCGCTTATTACAATGTGGTTTGACAACACTAGAGACCAGGAGACTAAGAGGAGACCAAATAGAAGTGTTTAAAACAGTGAACGGTTATGAGGATGTTGATAGGAATATGTTCTTCAAACTTAAAGAAGGCAGTAGAACCAGAGGACACAAAGCAGCATTAGTTAAAGAGCAGTGTAGGTTGGACATGAGAAAGTACTCTTTCTCACAGAGGGTGATAAATGAATGGAACAAACTGCCAAATGATTGTGTTAATGCTAGTAGTGTGACTATGTTTCCAATCCAATGGCTTCCTTGTCCACTTGCCATCTGGAACTTGTTGTTCGAGATGGCAATCTTGTTAAATCTTGTTAAAAGTCATGAAAATGTGCGACTCGAGTTTGCCGCTATGACTCACGTCAACATATCTTGTGGATACACTTGCGGTGTTAACAACATAAACACGTTTCATGATGATAATACGACAAAGAATTCCATCTTACCATCTTCGTCAATGTTGGTCCGCTTGTCAAGTACTAGTGCTGTAGAGTTCTTGTTGTCCGCAGAGGAGGCAAGGGACCAGCGGACTGTGGCAGCTGGTACGCTTTTCAGAAGTTGACATATGATTTTGACATGCTCCCCAGCATTAACGTTGTAATGGCTTACACGTAGAAATGGTGGGTAGCTGGCGAGAAAGGCACATCTCATGGTTGCAATGTTTGACATCGCCTTGCCGTGATTGTTCATTGCGAAGCATTGATATTCGCCCTCATTTATACGGGATGCATCCTTGATGATTATAGTGCCGTCTTCTGGGGACATGTAGATGTTTCTATGTTCATTCAGATCAAGAGTCCTGTTTCTGAACATCCAACCATACCTGTGACATCCGTTAAGAACAATATATCTTAGTAGATGTACAGGCAGCGACACACGCACGCACGCACGCATGTTTAGCGATTTGCACCAAGTCCTTTCTACGCCTCCGTGCGTGCAGGAAAACTAGTTTCATGTTATAACAAGATAGGGAACAAGGTTCTTGGTATAACAAGAAACTTTGATAACTAGTTTTTTTATAACAAGATAGGCAACTTCTTGATATAACAAGACAATGTTCTTGATATAACAAGAAACTCTTATAACTAGTTTCTTAATATAACAATATATGTAACTAGTTTCTTAATAAGAAAAGCGTTTCTTGTTATAACAAGAAACTAGTTATTTCACAGAACGTCTTGCGATTTGCATCATGTCCTTTCTACGCTTTCGTACAAACCAGGTGTTTATACAGGGGCAAGTTTTAAAGAGCCACGTTTGCAGTGTTAAAGATGAATACATTTCAATGCCAATCCAGCCATGTTTGCAATAATTGATATAAACACATTTGTAAAACAAAACACGGATTAATTTCAGTAACAATCTAGCCACACGTACGATGCCAAGAACGAACATATATCGGGCAAAATACAGCAAACCTGGCGACGTCAAACATGAATGCGTAAAATAATTAACACTAGGAAATATTGTACATCTTCTAATTCGTGAAAATGTTCATCAAGTTGGTAGATGTGTATAAGTAACGATTTTCCTTGACTACAACTATTAGGATTAATTACTCTGAACGCTTTGGCTGTCATCGGCAGCCTTCGTCAGGGTCGACTAGTTCCTCCTCTGTTCGCCATATGGGACGGCCTGCTTGCCAAGTCAACTGGCGAACAGAAGAAAAACTAGTCGTTCCAGAATTCCTGACGAAGGCAGCCGAAATGTTGAGAGTAAGTAATCTCAATCGTGGTTGAAGAAAATCGTTACCCAGCAGATCTTCTTGTTTTGTTCATGTAAAGGCCCCTCCACACGAGCGATTTGTTGATCGATTGGTCGGGCGACACTGTCGTCCAACCAATTGCACGCATAATTTATTGTTACTTTCAATAAAAGATGCGTCCAATTGGTTTGGCGACACAGTGTTATCTGACCAATCGGACGACTAATTGCTCATGTGAACGGGGCTTGATACAATGTCTAGACATCGTCAGAGAACAGAGTACATACGTCGGCTTGGGTGAACCAGTAGCGACACATGGCAACTGAACGTCCTCGCCACTCCAAAAGATCCTTTGTTTTGGTGGGCCATGAATGATACTCGGAGGGAGGCGAACTGCAAAACAGTGGTTGGGTAACACGTGAAACTATACATGATCTTAGTATACATCCAGTAATTTTCCATCGTGTTTTCTTGTTTCACAATAAAAGTGCATCCTTGTTACATGTATGTTACCATTAATATTAACATAATAGTATTATACAGATTATAGTTTAAGTACATAGGAAGCGGTTCTCATTGTTGTTGTTGTTGTTGTTGTTGCGGTCAAATAATCTGGGCTTGCTAATGTTGGAGTCAAATCGTCTAAATCTGCTAATTGTAAGACATTGATCACGGCTACTCACTGTCAAGGGTGCACTGGAACCCATCGACCAGCAACACCAAGCAAACAAGCAGACTCCTGTATACATACATCATGCTGACTTCCGACCTTCTCTCAAACCGTCACTTTGTAATCTAAAAACCATAAAATAATTTAATAAAATTAATATCACCATCCCAGTCACGGCATCAGGTAACCTTGTTTACGGAATACTCTTGACAACCGGATCTCCGTTTAAGCATTGCGCGTTGTTTATGTGTCACGGTTGAATGAGTATGTGTCACTGTTGAATGAGTATGCCACGCGGAACAATAAGTAGTGCGAACTGTATGAACTGTACACATGGTGAGATAATGAAGAAGTCCTTCCAGTAAAAACAAAATAACAAAAACACCTCACGCGTTGCAACAGCAGTCACCGTTTCACGGATCATCCGTAAAGTACGTCACGAGAGTATCGATATAGGGAAGGACTCTCAAGATCTTCACGTATAGGCGTGCACGATATCATATACATTTGATGTTATTATTAATAATTATACATACCTATAGTCTAACTGTGCACTATGAATCAATAAACACAAATGAATATCAAAATAGTATGCATAGTATGCATGCATCTGACTATGGTACTGTTACAGTACTACAGTGTATGGTTACCTCGTTGCTGATAATGGCGTCTCGAAGACAAAATCCTGTTGGCGAACTGTGCCGCACTCAGCCGCGGTCTAGCATTATATAGGCCTGCGCCAGCGACTGCAGATATATAACTCTAGGAACAGGATCTCTGATGACGATTTGTGATGTTGTTGATCGTGAGGACTCTGTGGCCGCTCCTTTTCTAATGTTGGAATGTTTGTGTGCGTGGGTGCGTGCGTGCGTGCGTGCGTGCGTTGAAGTTTTTTGTTGAGTGCTGTGGAAATGTGGTGTAATGACGATACCAGGGGCGTAGCTAGGTATAAATACATGTGGAAGCACACATCTAGGAGGGGGTATGGGTGTCCGTAAAATACAAAAGAATGCTCCTCTTGGCTTGGAGAAACACGTGACCCCTACTTGACCCACATCCTGATAAAAGGTGATGTTTAATGCGCTAGTATTTTGCAGTTTATTAAGATGCTTTACTTACTTAATTGACCCATTCGCTATGTAATAACACCATTAATTATAACAGCCAGTAAAGCATCGCAATGTGTGAATATGTAGGCTTACTACAATTTTAGAATATCATTCAATGATGATGATGAATATCATTGAACTATGAAGTTTGTGATGACTATTTGTATTAGGAATCAAACATGATAATTGTATTAATAAACACATGCATGCCCTTTGC
This sequence comes from Lamellibrachia columna, assembly GCA_963662155.1. Lineage (NCBI taxonomy): Eukaryota > Metazoa > Annelida > Polychaeta > Sabellida > Siboglinidae > Lamellibrachia > Lamellibrachia columna. The sequence goes on from OY759270.1 coordinate 16,267,148, forward strand.
AATAATGACAGTCAGGAAAGAAATGTAGGCAATAATACTGTTTCGAAAACAAGTGTTTGCTAAACGCCTGTTCTTTTAAAGACTACTTGTGGATGATGCGTTCTGCATCTAACTGCTTCTCCTTGTGAACGTGCACGTAGTTCTCACAGTGGAACGGAGATAGCTCTTGAGGCGTCGCGTGGCACGGAATGACTGCTCTGTCTCCACTGTCACACTGTTTGGTCTGTCGGAATTTGGTCAGAAGAAGCAGACTTTGGAGGACATGTTGCTTAATGGTCACTGATGTTATGGAGAAGTAAACATGTTTGACGGACAACAAGTAAGCGTCTGGTTTGTCGTCTCCATCTTCTTCAACAGTAAAGGCAGACGTGAATGTATACAGAACGTTCGCACAACTGGACCATCGATTGCAGCTTAGTTTTGTTATTTATGCCAGCTTGTATACATCCTCGTGAAACTCTAGCTCAGCCTGTAAGACACGCAACCTCTTAGCTGAGTAGATGAAGGAGAACGCGATCTGCTGGTATCTGTCATACTTTTCCCCAGTAGCACTTTGCTGGCTTAAACAATAATTTTATAGCCATGTTAACATTGTGTCCTTTGCTGTGAGTGTAGGTGGCGCCTGGTACCAGCTGCCTGATTTGTGCCTGCACGCCAGCCACAAAGGATGCCAACCAGATTATAGTTGACCCATTCGATTTATGAGAGTGGGTTGTATTGTTTTAAAAGGTTTGATGTGGAAAGAATATTGTTTGCCATATTGATGTGGAAGAACGTGAGAATAGCTGTTTGCGTGCCTTGATACCATGTTACTATTCGACTCTATATACCAGGTACGCGACAATCGGCCTACATACGCGCTAATCGCTTCGGCTGCGGCCTCGATGCCCGAGCTCGTTCGTTCGCCCGGTGACCGTGTTTTTGCTGCGCGTTTGGCTGGCGTATTTTAGGAGCTCCCGGAGAACACTCATTGTGATGATGTAGTTAACATGTTCCGCTGAAGCGTCGTTTTCGAATTTTTCCAATCCGATTTGTAGAAGTCAAAAAACATCTATGACTACGTCAAAGTTTTTGGTCGTCAAAGTCATCGACCATTTACATGAAGGTAGCTAAATTTTTCTTTCAAACCTTTATCATTTGTATTTCCATATACTTGTGTGTGCCAAATCTGAAGTAAATTAAACTATTAGCACATTGTTTTGTAGAGTTAAAAAAATTTCATGTCGAACCAAAAAATGGTTGATCGGGTTGAATTTCACAGCGACAATCCCCTCTGTTTGCCATCGTTTAAATGACCGTGGCCCACCATGATCATACTAAAATGATTCTTATGAGTGTATTTAATAGTTTCCCGATGAAATTAACGAAAATAATGCCTTAGCAACGCCGATGATTGAAGATTTTGAAGGATACTATTCCTACTAAAAGTAGAGCCGTTCCTGGCATTTAGGTCACGTGGCCAGATTCTTGCAATGTGATTGGCTGATGCCGTTGTTTACAAATACAAGGGACCATGTGCTTTTATTTAGCCTCTTCTACTTTATGAATTTTGTGTATTGTTGATTTTGCAAACACATTTATCATTATCTCATACATTTACCTGAACTTTCTAAAAAATTTTTTTACCTTATTCATGATAATAACCCTGATATAAGGAATTGTGTGAAGGGAAATTTCATGTTTTATTTAGTTGATGGAATATTTAATCTTGCTTTTCCCTTTTTATTCCAAATGAGTTACATGTCAACAGAACACAGGCACCTGATCGCCTCTGCAATCAGAAAAAAGAGAGAAATTAGTCAAATCGGCAATTTTATTGGGGAGGAAACACCGACAAAACAAGCGCAAAAGATGTACTTAGATAAAAGAGGAGATTCCAAGCAGATTGGCAGTCAAACTACAGAAAAAGAAAACGTACCAAAGAAACAAATTAGAAAATAGACTCAAAAGCCATGATTTGGACATGTCTGTTGAATTCCCAGAGTTAGAAGTGAGTATTCAGCAGAGTTAGAAGAGAGTATCCAGCAGAGTTAGAAGAGAGTATTCAGCAGAGTTAGAAGAGAGTATTCAGCAGAGTTAGAAGAGAGTATTCAGCAGAGTTAGAAGAGAGTATTCAGCAGAGTTAGAAGAGAGTTTCAGCAGAGTTAGAAGAGAGTTTCAGCAGGGTGTTCGTGATATCTTGGATGGAAAGATAGATGGACATAGGATTTGTCATGTATTTATGATGACTCGCGAGCAAAAACTGTGTACAATGGTAAAGTTGAAAAAATTGCTAAAGAAAGCAGGTGGAATTTATGTTGCAGGGTACTGGAGTGAGTAGAAAACTTACTAGGACGATGCTGTGGATTATGACATTTCAAAGAATGCCCTTGTGGCAGATCGGGTGTGTGAGGATTTGACTGTATCGTAAAATTAATGAGACATTTTGTGTTTATATTGTAAATAAGTAGGTATGTTTGATTCAGTTATAAGGCCACCCTTAATGAATTGTTTGTTTGCAGTAACCCTACCCAAGGTTTTCAGGCTGGGTAGGAATCGAGTAAAGTTTTGAAAAAAATACAGACCCCCTCAAAAATCAATAAAAACTAAAAGTCTGGCGTCACCTATTGGCCAATGGGTCAGTCGATTATGGCAAACAGACAATTAATTAAGGGTGACCTAATTGGAATATCTTGACATGCAGTACCTTTCGTCTTTACTTTGCATGATTTTTACATCAGAGGTTTATTGAATTCAGGTCTGCCCTGAAACGGTTGCGATTCACTAATTTAGGTAATTATCAATTAATAATTACATAAAATTATTACCAAAAAGATAGAAAAAAGCTCAAGAAATACTGTGCTATGATCACATTTGTTATTTCTTGGTACAGATGCAACAAAAAAATTATCTATCTTCCCTGAAAGTTTCATTAGAATCTCTCCAGTATTAAAAACGTTATGACACTTTGTATTCCCAGAGTAAAACGTACTTGGCCCAAAAGGTCGCAACTTTTCTTTTGTTTTTCTAGTAAAACAAGGCCGAAAAATGGGTTGCGCACCTAATAAATGCCATTTTAATATTTTTAAAGCTCTGTACAATGGTACTCAATTGATATATGTCCATGTAGGTTGAAATTTTTTGTCACATACCTATATATACACTTTAAAAATATAGGTAGGGCCTAATGCGATTTTCAAATGAGCAAGTGTTGTATAAAACTAGCTGAGTTACCCATTGTTGCCTGAGGAGAATAAGCAGCCACAGGTGTTTCATTTGTGTTTACTCGTGTTAACTACAGTATAAAAGGCAACTTGTAGGTACAGAAACACAGCAGCATTTATTTTATCTATGCCATCATTGCAGTGTGTTGTCACAGATAGTCTACGCTACAATTATCACTAGATCAATTATCGCTACAGGTGTGTTCTAGTTAAAGCTGCATGAGGATACCCAACAGTGGTGTATTTATAGGGTCTGAGGCATGCCCACGTTGGCTTAAATGTTTGATTTTTTTATATAACCTGTAAAGTCAGCATGGCAATGTAATGGGTGAATATGCTTGCCTGAGTAATTAACAGTATCTAATTAATGTAACGGATGCAGTTGGAAATTGATACAGATTGCTGATGCAAATCAGCAGCACCGAATGAATGAACATGTTTTATACAGCATGTTAAAGGAATACTCTAGTCTAAAGCTGTTTTAAGTATAAAGAGTTGTTTGTGCATATTTGGCCAGATTTGAGGTCAAATACAGTTCAATTTGAAAGTATGTAAATACTTTTGTATTCATATTTAAATACTTCCCTAAAGTATTTGAAATGTTCAAATAATTTCATAGACTTTTCAAATACTCAATAAATAGCAAGTTAGTTCAACTTCTGGAGAGTAAATCATTTATACTCGTTTTCTTTTTTCGGTCAGAAACCCCTGATATAATTTGCACTGCCTTATTTACGAATCCAGGACATAAGTCCCTCTGGACAAAACCTCTTCCGGACATAGCCCCCTGGACAGACCCCCTGTATTTAACAGACATTACTTGACATTGTGACATCTCATTAATGAAGCTAATTCTCCAAAATATATCTGATAAATGTTCTTATTGTGTGCTATAGGTTGTATTGTAAAAAGTTAAAAAAATATTTGAAATACTTCCAATGTATTTGTATCTATAGTTAAATACATTTGCATTTCATTTCCGCAATTGTATTTGAACACCTCAAGAGTATTTGTATTTAAATACATTCCAATGTATTTGATTCCATATCATGCACGTATCAATGTAACAAAGAGTAACAAACAATTAATCAAAGTATAAGTTTATTATTGGTTATGTGTACTTAAACAAGAGACATTTTGCAACATATTAATAACTTGTGCCACAGGCTCAATTGCATACTGCACTAGTCAATGTAGCAAGTTATTGTATTCCTTGTTGCATGATTACAAGGATACCAATGTTCAATAGAGCAATATTTACACAACAAAGCCACCTGTTGGGTAATGTAGACATGATTGTCAACTCACTAGCACCACCTAGCTGTCATCTGTTTAACTAACAGTGTTTATGCACAAAAGAAACATTCACAATATTATGTTAGACATACAACAGTGTTAGAAAATGTATTGAAGCAGAAACATGCTGAGATGTTAAAACCATTCATTCTGTGACAATCTACAAAGAGAATTGTCCGTTGGATAAATAGTCTTGGTATCATGCTAAGTGTAGATGATAGTATTTAAAATGTATATGCTTTCTTGGTGAAAACATAACATTCATTTCCGTATGGGGCACCAATTTGGTAGAGGGAACCACAATTCAGGAAAGGGCTTTGCGAAGGTGGGGTTTATACAGTTGTGTGGGGCAAACTAAATTTGACTTTCTCACCAATGATAGTAGGTATAATGTGCTGGAAACATGCTGAGATATGTGGATTTATCCTGTCACAATTTGTCAACAAATTGGTCATTTGGCTGAAGAGTCTTAATCTTAGTTTTAAACATTTAGCATAATTAGGACGCATGAAATAAAGACAACCTGTACGCAGAGCATAACATTGTTCATCAGTAACAATGACAAACGAAACATGGGTGATTTACTTTGAGATGAAGCGCCACAAAGTGTACAATGTGCATCTGTTCTTGGTGCATCATTGGAGTTGGCTATCCATGTACAAATGACGTCTATATAGAATACAGGTTTAGTGGCATTGGCAACTGTAGCAGTTGTACTAGCAGTAACAACCTTAATATATTATATTCCATGATATACTTATTTCTTTGTGATATCTAACTTTGTCCCTGGACCTACTTCTTCATAGACATGATTCTCTGGAAAGGATTCTGACATAGGCCTACTGCCACAATCTGCATTATTGTAGCTGTCATACATGTCATTTTCTACAATCTCCACACCACAGTCATTTTCATCCTCACTTCTGTCGTAGATGTCATTTTCCATCACCTCTATCACATCTTTATTGTCAAACATGGTATCACGTTGACAGAATCGGTTGGGAGTGGTGACATAATGAGCACATTCGATGTCTTCATATATTGTCGATGGCGTCACACTGGGCAGTCGATCCCTGTCCATCTGATCGATGTCGATGTAACAGTATTCTTGCTGCATGTCTTCATTTGGTTTCTGTTTTGACACATCCCCTGCCGGACTGTCACAGTCATTGAGGTTGGTCGCTATGTAGGCGTTTGGCTGAGAGTGCCGATTATTTATCACACAGCAGTTTACTGTCCTGTGGGTTGCGTCATGGTCTTGTCGTCCCAAGCACTTCAGATTTATCACATCAGTGCAGTCTCTGGGTTTCACACATGACAGGTTACCGATATACCACAGGGTCCCTGAAGTCTTCGTCCTCCACCTGAAATGTTAGTCAATTTAACAATTTATTATACTTCTTTCTACATATTTTGTATTAATCATTTAAATTGTGGATATGTACAGTTCTAAATTAAACGGACATGAAAGTCGTGGTTTTGGAGCTATGCACCTAAAAGAGATAATAAAAATCCTGTACAAGTAAAATGAAGAATATCACCAGTGGTTTACTCAGAATATGTTCTAAAAGTGGGAAAGAATTTCTGCAGTTGACTGAGGGCTGACATGTTAACCAGCATGACTGATAGGCACATGCGCAGTTCTATGAAATAGGGTAAACTAGACTACCTTGAGGGTATTAAACTCTGCCGGTATAAGCAGAACCAAAGCAAAGTTTCAATGAAATGTTCTGTTATGACAGAAGAGGACTAGTTTAGTGAACATAGGCCAAAATATGTTACATAGTTGAGTTAGGACGCAAACAGCATGGCCATATCCTATTCACAAACATAGGAATAGGTGTATACAAATATATTTTCATTTGGCGAGTGAATTTTGCCAGACTACGATACACACGTGATGTAGGGTTATCTAACAGTATGGTGCAGCGTGATGTTCTTAACTGTACAGCTGTAGTTGCAAATGGTTATGTTTTAGTAACTCTTATAGGTACATAGGCCCAAAACTATGATTTTTTTCCCTTGAAACATTATACGAGCTATGTAGTACACCGTATGATGCTACAAGGAGCTGGGTTGGTTTCAGTTGGTCAATGGTCAATTACAAGAGAACAATTACAGTGCTTCAAAAAAGCAATTACAATAACAGTGTTTCAGGAAAAGTCAATTTCAGTGGTTCATATGTTAACTAAAACTACATTATTTTATTTAAAAAAAGATTACATGGATCATTATTGCAAACAAATATTTAACAGCTTGTGAATTCATGAATTTTTGCTGCCATTGTAGGGTTCAATTACAGTAGTGAGTTACAGTTTGAGTTACAACATTACAAAAAATTATTATTACACCGTAATTGTAATTAAATACAAATTACATAATTACAGTTGAACCTAACACTGGGAGTAAACATGAAATGTGGAAGGATATGTAGATTTGTTGATGGGAAACTGATATAAACTGTTGTAAACTCGCAATTATAAATACTGTTATGTCAAGTCCTATGTTAAGCTGGGTTTTCTTTCTAGAATGTTGGTCCAACACAAACTTGATTATTTGGCTCTTACCGTTTGTGGATGAGTATTGCTATGACAACAAGTATGATGACAACTGCGAGGACACCAACTCCAGACACCAAACAGGTGGTAGCAGCCGCTCCTACAGACAGTAATGACAACAATTATTGCAGCAACGACCATGTGGGATATACATTATGTTAAATTGTTATCTATATCTTGAGGAAAAGGACGATACAGCTGAGGTAACAGTGCAGGATTGTAATCATTTGCTGTAGTCATAATGAATTTTCATTGTAAAAGGCCTTTGATGTTAAAGCCAGTGTACTATACAGTGTATAGGCCCAATATTATAAGTAAGTAATATGTACATAATGCTATAAAAGTCTATATGTATAACAAATATAGTGTATAAATCAATATCAAGCATAATTTGGAAATATTAAAATGACAGCAAACATGTGCAGGTCATCAGACCACTGTTACATTGAAGGAAGATAACAAATTATTCTATAAAATATTTAACTGTATATTTAAATTAGATTTAACAAAATAATCTTGAATTTAATTATTTGCCCTGGTATAATACAAATAATTTGAGTAATCATACCGCATATTTGACTGTCTTTGCTTGACATCGTGGAGCTGTTTGCTGGTTTGTCATTCATGTTTCTGTTAGAAAAGAAAAGTAATGAAATAAATTTAAAGTGACTTCATACACATGACCTAGTGTTACGCCATTGAGATTGGGCAAGATTCACAATTCTGTTTTTTCCAACATCCTCACGACATGTCTAGAAGTATTAAGCCATGCTGAAATTACTGCATAAAAACTGATCAGCCCTAATTAATGTTTCTCTTTGTTGATGCCAGGTATTCGTCTGAACAGGTGAACGAACTGGGGAAGACCAAAACACATTCCTGAAGTTTCTCAGTAAGTAATTGTACAGTACTTTACAACTGTTTCACCGAGTTCCCTCTTATTGGTAGCACAATGACCAAATCCAGAGTGTTTGATTCTGTAATATTTAGTGGGTCTCTACTTTCAGTCAAGAGGAAAAAGAAGAACTAGTTGTCCCAGAATTCAGTTCCTGGTGAAGGTTACAGATAGTAGCCGAAACCTTGAATAAACAAATCTCAATTTCACAAGTGTGCACATATGTGAACGAATGACTTTCAAACATTAACTGCAGTATGGCTGAAAACTTCCACAATGAGCTGAGCTGGTGTTCAGTAGGTCTGCCAGAGGGATGTCGGGGTGAAGTGTAAAGTATTAGATTTGTCCTAGACGGCATGACAAGCACTTTCATACGAACCTAGTGCTACCCTTAAGTCATGTTCTTAAAACATGCAATCCTGACTCCAGCCATGAAGTGCACTTGTGATTACCAACAACTATTAATTCACAAAAGTTAAACTCTTAATTAAGACAGTTTGTATTACCTCTCAGGTAGTTGTATATGAGCATCTTGGTCAGTCATGCGTGAAGCCAGTTCCATGGGGTATGGCCTAGCACCAGGGGAAGCCAGCTTTGTTTCTTCTGTCATATATTCCTGCTAGTAATCCTCACTGGCTGAATTGTGAATATCTGAAAACTGTACAGATTAACAGAGGTTATTTTATTCAGACACTATTTTGTTGTTCAATAAGGAACCTGTACTGGGTAGTGGGTGCATATCGTGTATTCATCTTTCATGAAAAATGAAATTAAAAACTTATAAAATTAGCATTAACTGCAATATGTACTAAAATTTTAATATCTTATTTACACAACACAGTGACAATAGTTATTGTCATTCATATGACAAACCCTCCTGTTGACAATGTGGCTTCAACCTGTAGGGCAGTAACCCAGGGTGAGGGTGTTTCTCATGGAAATTCCTCTCAACTAGGTGTTAATACAAATTACCCCACATACAAAGGCCTTGAACCAATTATAACTTAACAATCCGTCGCAAATGGAGCCAACTAAAGCAGCCAGTTTGACTAAAATATGATTTATGTATTAGTCAAATTGTCTACAGGAATATTTGCCTAACCATATGTCTGCACACCTTGCAGCATGGTGTGTTAGTGCTACTAGCCATCATTGCGTGCGCTTCTCAAACTTTCATGGTGAAACCATGATATTCACCAGAGGGCACCACCATAGAACCTGTTTCTTATAAAAGAAAGGGTGATACAAAGGAATTTCCACCAAAGGTTTTTCATCAAATATTTGAATTAACAGAATTATATCATGCAAAGTTAATATGACCAGTGTGTCCTAAGTTGGTTTTGAAATATGAAATTTTTTGATTTGTGTATTATTAATTCCTGCCTTTTGTATTAAAGTAAACTCATTTCTTAATTCAGACTTCTATGCAACATGGTGTGTGTTTGTGAGTCTTAAAAGGCCTTAAATTGGATCTTGCATGTTTAAGGGCTTAAAAAAGTCATAAGAATGGGAATTTTTAAAAGAAAGGTCTTAAATTTGATTTAACCAAACTAGGCCTAAGCCCTTATACTAAAGGTGAAATGACTCGTATCGCTGAGCAATATGCTTCTTTAATCAAATGAAACAGTTTGATCACCAAATAAATAAATGGCTCATGTGGGTCTTTGAATGAAATATCGTTGATATTTTTTTTTATTATGGTTCTTAGATTTTTTACATATTGGTCTTAACCCTTTAGACCCCGCACATTGAATTACGCGTGTGCTGCTTTTCCCCGGGCAACTGAGGCAGATTTTGAAAATTATGGGTGCTTGTAGTTTTTAAGCTGTAGTTTCAAAAGTATTGATATCTTATAATTGCAAGTTATGTTTATTTTGAAGCAAATTGAATTATCTATGCAATGGTGTAACTGTGGTGTATATAAGCCTGTTATATGTTGTCATTCTGAGGTGTGGAACTTCGGAAATAATTTTTTTAAACAAATATTGAGTGAAGTTTGACATGATAGTCACATTTTATTACAATAACATCACCAACTGCTGGCTCCACACAAGGAAATGTTCTTCCTATGCATGATACTGCACAAAGAATCCAATTTTGCACAAATGCACATTGCATGTCAGACATCCAAAGCATGTCTCAATTGCACGTCCAGATGGCCGTTTCACTCCGTTTTTGCAACACAACTGATAAGCTCATTTTTTATGACAATGAGTTGTTGGAGTTCTCATCAGGGATGTCATCACTACTATTACTTGCCACCTGAAACAAACAAACAGCTACAGTAATGAAAACAGAATAAGAATAAAATTTTGTATGCATTTGTCACATGTCATATCCATTACAACAATGTAAAATTATCATTTTTACAAGCAGCCAATAATTACAAGACTTTTTTAAATTGACTAATATCTGAAATATAGATAAATATAATTAATTACAAAGACCACTGACACCGTCATTATAATAAAATTGTCAACAATGTCCAAAGGCAAAGCAACAACACCACCCATCCAGGCACCGCCCATCCAGATTCCAGGGGCCGGGCTTGACTGTTTACATGCTCGTCGGGCCAGATTTTTCTGTTTTATTTACTCATTTGCTTTATAATTCATTATATAACAACATGCACAACTAACAATGTAATCTAAGCCGAGTAAATGGCACAAAACACACAATGTCAGCGTTGAAACAGTCGACAAGTTGAATAAGACAGTGACCAGGCTACTCTTGGACGAAGAAAACCAACCGACGCCATCTTCAATTTATCGCTCACTCAGTCAAAGATCGAGCCACATATAAATCTTACCTCCACATCCATCTCAGAAGCACTTTCTTCCGAAGATTCATCTCTAAAATCGCGCAAACTTCATCTGCAATGAACGTATCTGTTCTACGAGAAACGGCCATTTTTAAAGCCCACCAGTGCTCGACTTAAAATGCGATTATCTTCGAAACTTTCAATACGACCATATGTCAATTTTACCCACAATTCATAGCTAAGATATGTAGAATTCCGCTAGTTTTAGTTTCATATCAATCCACCCGATGACGCCACCTCCACAGCCTTTTTCCCCAGCGGACGCTTTCGGGCGCCGTGGGGAAAACAAGGTCGGACGCTTTCGGACGCGTGGGGTCTAATGGGTTAATAAGGTCTTAAAAAGATCTGAATCTGATCAGCCCAAAGCAGTACATGCCATGTGCAAGTAACTAGGGCAAGAGATCAGCCTAAAGCTGTACACATCATGTGCAAGTAACTAGGGCAAGAGATCTGCTTGTGGTGGTTGTTCTGCTGCAGACACAGACACTCAGTTGACAACACTTACTCTGGTGCTAAACCACCCCTGGCTGGGGTCTGGGTCACAGTCTGAATGACACAACAGCTGCATTGTTAAAAAACGTCAACATTATTTTACAACAGTACCAAAGTAAAAGATGGAAAGACAACGTTAAGAGGGATGTGAAAAAGGCGGACTTGAATAACATTTTATTTACTTCAAACACTCCCTTTTTTAAATGCACCACCCTTGCTTAGTTTTCTTAGTTTTCCAAGAAGTTATGTGTGCCAGACTAACTGTCAATGTTTAGCTGGTAAAAGCAGCCAAATGTTTTTTCAAAGTAAGAACCTAAGATTTAGTACTTTAAGTGGTAACGCTGATAACATTCATACAGACATGCCTCTGTTGTGTTTACCACATTAAGTAATTATTGGTTAATTACATAAATATTTATTTTACAAGGGGTGGTGTTCTATAACATATTGTGTGATAGTGCAAATTCCAATGTCTGCTTTGTCAGGATTATTTTGGTTACTGTTGTTTTCATTGAGATTCAAGCAGCTTATTGCAAGAATGCAACTTCATGGTGATATCTACTTAATTTTATTTGGCCATCATGAACCAGGGTAAAAGACAGTCGTGCATAATAGGCCAACTTTTTCTGTTACAAAGAGTACACATCACTTAGTATATTCATTTATGTTCAAATGCTTTGTATGCATAAATAAAATTATACTCTTATCTGTTGAGTTTACCAAGAGCCATAGTCATCAGTTACGGAAATGGTTCTCCATGGAAGTCACAAGGCAAACATGCCTGATAAGTCTCAGCAAACACACTGAGTCAGTGTGGTGGTAGGGAGGGTGACCTCAATGTTTGAACAAATTGAGGCTAATTGCACCATAATTCAATACAACTGTAGTTGTGTTAGAAAGAGCTTGTATCCACCTACATTTCCACACACTCTTCCTATGGTCATACAAGTGCTTTGAAGCAAGTGTTGCTGTAATTTCAATCCTCAATATGTGTTTATGATGATGCTAAAAGCTAATAAATGGGAGAATAAAAAATGCTGTTGCAGCTGCGGCTGCAGCTGTGGCTGCTGCTGCTTTTGTGTGCAGCTGTGATATGCTTTCTCTGTTATGCTTTCCCAAAAGCATTGCATTCTAAAAACATTTTTGTTACAATATTTTTTATAATTGTCTGATTCATTTCCTCTGGTTCTTTTGTTTGTACCATTTATGGTAACATTGTCATAGTGTCCCACAAGGCCACCACAGTTGTATTTCATTCATTCCTGTCCTCCCACTGTTACTCATTGACAAGGCAAACCATGACTGTCACACATGACGTGTGTCTGCTACACATGGCTGAACCATATCTGTTACGCACGACTGAACACTGACATTGATGCAGTGCCAGTCTCATGTTGGTGCAGCCTATTACTCACTGTTGCTATTATTGTCCCACATTGATATGGGTTTGGTGTTGGTAATGCATCATTTCCGCCCAAAATACAAGAAAGGACACATTCTCCACCCAAATGTTGCCTAATAGTTGTCTATATACTGCAGTTGTTAGAGTGGGTGTGTGTGAACATCGGTAAGTGTCTTGTGATACCTTGACCACTGACAAAATGTCATGATGAATGTCCTAATGAAACATAAGTAAATTGTGACATGATTTTTGTCGTTAAGTTTGCTTAATAATGGCGTTTTATGTTTACTAGTTCAGATATACTGCAAATGTAATACTTTGTTGTTTTTGCTATAATTTGCAAATGGTATTTGACTGAAATATGTAGGAATTCCAAATATATAACACTCAAGATTTAACAAGGTTACCATCCAAACCAATAAGCTCCAAAATGGCCAGTGGACAAAGAACCCGTACGCTTATTGACAGTTCAAAATGCTTAATTATATGTGTCATATATTGTCAGATATCTGTCCATGCTGTTTTAAAATATATTGATGTAAGCAGTAGATAATTGAGTCCATTCGTTTATTGTCATCTGTTAGAATGAGCACAATTCTCATATCCAATCCATACTTTTTCGTTCTGCTGATCCGTTCCCTGTAATTCTACTAGCGTTCTTAAATTTAACAAAAATATTTCAATATATTTTATAGCCATTCATTATTATAAAAAAAACTTCTAACTTGTCTCCTTCTAATCTCCTGGTCACTAGCAATGTCAAGTTGCACTATGTTCTCTATTTTAGATCTACAAATTATTGGTTACTGAAATTATTTATCTAGAATATGCGTTCTGTAGAAACTGGGACAGACGTTTAATTGATGTTTAGTCCAAGTGATTTTTAATTGGGTTGCACAGATAATCAGACCCAGAAAATGTAATTTTATGTGACATGTGTGATATGTACACAAATGTCTGCATGTATATATACAGCACACACACGAATGAATGAATGAACGAACGAATGAACAAACGCACGCACGCACGCATTAATGATGATGTAAACCTAAAAAACTATAACTACTCAGAATTTCAGAAACAAAATATTATATTCAGTCTGATGATTTATAGCACTAAATACCCCTTTCACTCACCTAACCACCTTTCACAAGTCAGTCCAATTCTGCAGTATTAATTCCTAATTAGCACATTAACCTCAGCTAATTATGATGTGACCAGTGGGCCATGTATGACTTATATGACTCATAGTTGACCTACTGGCAGCCACTGGATACATGATGCCATTGCTGATAACTGAAATAATTTTACAGGAATTCAGGACAAGTGGGTAATTAGACATCAGACACCACATTATTATTAATAGTATGGATGTGTTCCATATCCAGTTGTCTGATGTCCCTGGTATCAGGTGTCCAATAGTTCCTAGTCTGGCTTTCAAGTTGCAAATTGTTTTATGTGAAATTAACCCAATTTTTTGGTGTCTAAAGTTTTCAGGAATTCACTTGCTTAATTAGACACCGGACATTATATTATAGGATGGATGTGTCCCATATCCAGTTGCCTGATGTCCAGGTATCTGGTGTCCAACATGTCATTGTCCACTTGTTTGGCATTCACTGCATTGTTTATGTTAAACTTTCTGGTGTCTATAGTTGTCCAGGGTTCCACACACATGCATGCATGTGAGTTTACGTACATGCAGGCATGGTGTGTGGTGACACATCAGTTACTGTTGTTCTCCTCTTTATCCTTGAAGTCCAGGGTGAGGTTGCCATGGATACCAGTCATCAATTATTTAATGTGTCATACATTTTACACACATATAGCAAAATGTTTTGGTGAACATTTTCATCAAGTTGGAAAAATAATGGTTATGAATGTTCTTTTTGTAGGAGATTCAAGATTCATTATTCAGTTCATGTAGAAGGCAACTGATGGCTGAAACATTGAAGAGAGTTAAATACATAATCATTAGTTTATGTTGTTCAGCATGTTTGAATGCTGAACAACATGTTTGAATGCTGAACAACATGTTTGAATGCTGAACAACATGTTTGAATGCTGAACAACATGTTTGAATGATGAACAACATGTTTGAATGATGAACAACATGTTTGAATGCTGAACAACATGTTTGAATGCTGAACAACATGTTTGAATGCTGGACAACATGTTTGAATGCTGAACAACATGTTTGAATGATGAACAACATGTTTGAATGATGGACAACATGTTTGAATGATGAACAACATGTTTGAATGCTGAACAACATGTTTGAATGCTGAACAACATGTTTGAATGATGAACAACATGTTTGAATGCTGAACAACACATTTGAATGCTGAACAACATGTTTGAATGCTGAACAACATGTTTGAATGCTGAACAACATGTTTGAATGATGGACAACATGTTTAAATGATGAACAACATGTTTGAATGATGAACAACATGTTTGAATGCTGAACAACATGTTTGAATGCTGAACAACATGTTTGAATGCTGAACAACATGTTTGAATGCTGAACAACATGTTTGAATGATGAACAACATGTTTGAATGATGAACAACATGTTTGAATGCTGAACAACATGTTTGAATGTTGAACAACATGTTTGAATGATGGACAACATGTTTAAATGATGAACAACATGTTTGAATGATGAACAACATGTTTGAATATTATTTAGTAATGTGTTATTATTGGACAGCATTGCTGTGTTACGCCAGGTAATGATGGCGCGGTGACTCAATGTTGTGTTACTTGCCTCATGACCAGGAGGTATTGGCTTTGATCCCAGCAAGTGGTCCAACTTTGTTCATAAAAGTTGGTTTCTTTTCTAACATCAAGTATAGGGGGCCATTCATAAAGTATGTCATGCTCAGAGGGGTGGGGTGTCTGGGTAAGGGTTATGTATGGAGTGCTACATAGGGTGGTGGGGGGGTCTTGGCAATCATTATGTTGGTTATTAAGTTTTTTGCTTGTCTAACTGTTGATATAAGACTGATAGAATTTATTGCTATGCCAGTTTTGGAGTATATTTCAACTGAATTGAAGGGAAAAGGAATGCAGACTCTACCATGCATCAGTGAAGTCTGTAATGACACACAAGGGTTGTTTAAAATATCTTCCTTGCCCCACGTGTCTCTGTACAGGGACACAGAGTTTTTATTTTCTGTAGACCTATTGTCCCCATCATGGGACATACATGTGCTGCCTGTGTCGAATATTGGTCCATTTGGAAGCGGGTAAACATTTATTCGGATTTACTTATTCTACAGAACCAACCTAAAGTGACGCAGAGCCGCCGTGAGGTCATCTCTGTCATATTTCCTATAGATTGTTTCACTGTGATCAGAAAACCACAATCAGTTGTTGCATCCTAGTTTAATAATAAGACAATTTAAGCCAGTGTTTGGCATTCTAGATTAATGTTTAATTATATTTTTATTATTTTATTTATTAATTAACAACTGACTAATCACTTAAACACTGTATCCTATCACTGAAGCACTGAACAGCACTAACCATGTAGTAGATTAAATTGTGAATTAAATATTTCAAAGTCATATATTCTTGTTTCTCTCCAGTGCCATATTTATGGTCAAGAATCAAAAGGGGCATGATTGTGTGGAAGGTCTATCTATGGTATTTAACAATATTACTCTTATCATTCTGAACCAAATTGTATGGCTAGGGCATGGCCAAGTATACTGCTAATTGCACCTCTGGTTCTCTGCAAGGAAGTTAATGCTTTCCTACCCTTGGCTTACATAATAATAATAAATAAATAATAATAAAAAACTTCTATAGCACCTAAATCCCGAGGAACCCAAGTTCAGAAACAAACCCAAATCATTAAGCGTGATATCATCATCATGTGCAGGGACACGCAAAAGTCAATCATCAGAGCATCATACGTGAACAAAGCCTATAGCTGTTGACATGGTGTATAAAACAAAGATTCTAGGTGTACTGATAGATAACAAGCTCAATTGAAAGACCATATTGACATGATCAAAACCAAATTGTCTAAGAATATTAGCATTATGTACAAAGCAAAATATTTATTAAACTGTTTCTTCCATATGTAACTTACTGTTGTGAAGTGTGGGGCAACACATATAAAACTAATATTAACGGCATCTATAATTATGTTACAAAAGCAGGCGGTAAGAATTGTGTGTAATGTCAGTTACCTATATCAGTCAAATGTGTTATTTCTCGAACTGCATGTATTAAAGGTATTCGATTTGATCGAACTAAAAACTGCTATGATAATGTGTAAGGCTCACAAGAAATACCTGTAAATCAAATATTCATATCTTTAAAAAGTTGTATAAAAATAAAATATATATAAGAAGTATTCATTACTTTTACTATAATTATATATATATATATATATATATATATATATATATATATATATATATATATATATATATATATATATATATATGTTAAAGATTCAACTGAATTAGATGAGAGTAAAATGTGTATTTTTTCTTTTCTGTTTTTCTTTTATTTTCAATTTTTATATTGGTATGTAGCATTATGCTAATTGTCTGGTTTGTTGCTATGTAGCGGAGTTATCATTTTATTGCATATATTAACAGGAATGAGGAAAGCATTTAATAAGTATGGCACTTCAGCTTTCTCCATTTCCACAAGAAATGTACATGTTGTAGTTGTAATTAAGCGCATGTACAAATATACCTATGTGGAAATAAACATTCATTCATTCATGTAAAACATATTTAATTATACTTAACAGTATATAGTTGTTCCCAATAGGAAAAAACAGAACTTCCCATCCAAGAATTAGACCATTTTTCCATGTCCCTTACTTGTATGTCAATGTCAACCCCCTCCCCCCACCCCATTCCACTATGAAATGTCTCACTTTATGTGTCGGACAGTGCTCATGTTTCTACAATTCAGAGTTAGCTAGGGGGGCTCTGTGAGCAAAACCTCAGCTTTCCAGGGGTCCCCTGTGTGCAGGGACAAAGAGTAGATAAACAGTTTAAATTCCTAAACAGTTACAATGTGTAGCCTCATTAGCCTGGTGAGTTCATGTAGAATGTATCAGTACTTACTTGCTGAAGCTGACCTGGTTGTAAACCGCTCCTGGCTGATGTGTAGTTTGTAGATCTAACAGACTGACTGTACTTTCACATAAAAGGAATATCAACAGTGGTGGTCACTCCATGTGCAGACAAGCCACCTTGAACAGTGACTGTACCAACTGATTAGATCATCCTCTGTGAATGCTGAATCTTGATACTGTAGCCTGCTCAGTGTGACTCCTACACAGGGTGGGGTTATTTAACATACTAGACTCCCCCAGCATCCTGCTTGGAGCCTGCCTGGCCCATACATTATCACTGGCCTATGTGTAAACATGTGACAGCTCAAATTGCTGTTCAGTCAACAGTGCATTGCTAGACTGGTGTGTGCGTGTGTGTGCGTGCGTGTGTGCATGCGTGTGTGTATGTGCATGCCAAAATTAGAGTATTGGCAGAAGATAGTATTAATATGTAAATCAGCTGCTGCTGTGGAACCTGTGTATTATATGTTATACTTCATTATGTAAGTCAGCTGCTGCTGTGGAACCTGTGTATTATATGTTATACTTCATTATGTAAGTCAGCTGCTGCTGTGGAACCTGTGTATTATATGTTATACTTCATTATGTAAGTCAGCTGCTGCTGTGGAACCTGTGTATTACATGTTATGCTTCATTATGTAAGTCAGCTGCTGCTGTGGAACCTGTGTATTATATGTTATACTTCATTATGTAAATCAGCTGCTGCTGTGGAACCTGTGTATTACATGTTATGCTTCATTATGCAAGTCAACTGCTGCTGTGGAACCTGTGTATTATATGTTATACTTCATTATGCAAGTCAACTGCTGCTGTGGAACCTGTGTATTATATGTTATACTTCATTATTGAGATGTACTATAAGTTTATTTGGTAAATATATTGGTGTTAAAAATAGGGGTTTGGTGCAGTGCCCTGGGGGATAATTGAGGTGGAGGATGGGGTGGAGAGATGAGGTGGGTGAGGTGGGGGATGAGGTAGCTAGAGGTAATAAGATGGGGTGAGGGGGGTGAGGTGGAGTGAGGCAGGGTAAGGTGGGAGATGAGATGGGGGATGGGGTGGGTGAAGTAGGGGGAAGAAGTGGGGGTGGGCTGGGGATGAGGAACATGGAGTGTGATGGGGGATGAGGTGAGAGATGAGGTGGGGGTGAGGTAGGGTGAATAACATAGGGGTGAAGTAGGGGATGAGGGAGGAGTGAGGTGAGAGATGAGATGGGGAGGAAGTGTGATGATATGGGGAATGAGGTCGGAATTGATTGAGGTAGGGGGTGAGATGGTGGTGGGGTGAACGAGGGATGAAGTGAAGTTGAGGTAGTGGGGTAAGGTGGGGAACCAGATTGGGTTAGGTGTAATATGAGGTGGGGTTCTCCACTACCATAACACAAGTCACAGTCCCATGAGTCACACACTTGATAGATAACTTTTCCAACCGTTGTTTGCCAAATTTCAGGTTGTGGCAATGTTTTTATATTGCACATACAGCTGTGAGTTTAGCCAAATTAATTAATCATTTTAAGTTACTTGTACTTTTAGGAAACATTTATGAATATGTGTTTTCTAACATTTGTAATAATATGCTGTAACCAGCTCCAATACAATGCAATGTTACGTAATCAAATAATTGTCTATCTCGGTCATGTTGATATGAATTATTATTAGATGGGGTCAGCCTGGTCAGATCACTATTTGTTTTCCAATTGGTGACAATGTTAATGGTTTTTAATGCTGTTCACAAATTTGTGTTTTGAATATTCTGAAAATCAACTATGTTAATATTCATTCTTTCATCAAAATACTGTACAAAATTTGGCAACTGTGCCATTTTTTCTCCAGAAAGCAACAAACAAAATGCTTCCATTAAATGATATCCAAAACAACTACTACAGCATGTCTTTGTGTCTTCATGCACAAGATACTCTAAAATCACTGACATGTGTGTATGTTGCCAGCTATCCACAAGAAATTTTAATCTTGACAGAGCATAAGTGTCGTAATCTTCAAATATTGCCATACCCCTGTTAAAAAAATTTATTTACAGGCAACAAAAAGTTGCCAAAGGGGAGTATCATCTCAAAATCCCTGGCACTTCATTCGTGTGACATCAACCCAGAAGTAAAACAGTGGCCCGTACCCAGACCTTTGATTGGCAAACATGCACCATGAGTCATGAGAACGCTGCTAAAAAGTGTTTGTATTATTACATCTTGATTTTGTTGTAATTTGCATTCATGAGTATCTGTACTGCATAAAAATGTACCGCAAACACATGCCAAGTTTCATATTTATTGTCATGAGTACAATAGCACATAAAAAAATTATTGGCTTTGTTACATAATACATTGAAAGAGCTAAAATATATTGATATGTACACAGTGCTACACACATACAGGCCTGTATATGTTTACATACAATTGTATGTATACTATGTCAGAAGATTCATGAACTTTTCCTGGCTTGAAAAGTTGTACATTTTGTGTACAGCTTGTAATCATGAAATGGCTATTTGAAGGGTATCAAGAACTATAGATATGTAAAACAAAAATGTATGCGACTACCTATTTCAAGATAGTGAAATACTAATACTCCTCTCAGTAATAGAGGAGTATTATTATTGTCAATTACAAACCTTTAACTTTCAACTTGTCAATGCAGTCACATAACTTTTATGTACTTCATGAATATTAGTATGTCTACATGTGTACTAGAACAATAATAATTGTCTACAAAAACATTCTATGTACAGATATACAGATATATGGTACAAATATACTAGACCCACCTTGGTCATTCCATTAGGAATCCATACAAGACATACATGCTACCAACAAACTGGTGATATATGGCATGGATACTTCCGTTTAGTTAATAATTACATTATTACTGACAGTTACAAATATTTAACTGTCAACTTGTCAATGCAGTCTCATAACAGTTATGTAATAATGAATATTAGTATATCTAATTGTCCGTATGTGTATTAGAACAACACTTGTCTACAATAACATTCTATGTACAAGTATATACATAGGCATATAACTATTTTAGATTCCTCTACCTTTCTAGATGTTAACTACCTTATGTACATTCATGATTATATTAGACCCACATACTCTAGTTAATGATCATACCCGAGCTCAGACAACAATATTGTGAGAAATGAGGTCTGTATTCCCCATCCATTCCATCCCACTTCCTCTTAGGCAGTCACGACGTTTTCCTTGTTGAGGCACTGACCTGACCTCAGTACTGATATACACATTGTACCACGTTCTAATACATAGAGAAACATCTACACACTGTACTTCATTGCATCCATAGAAAAGTGTGCTCAAAACCTCTTGGCAGTGATCTGTGCTTGAATAAAGCATCCTACTACTTAATCATTAAGCTTATATGTGGAAAAAATTATTACAATACACACTAACCACAAGCTGGTGGTATATGGTATGCTTCCATTTAGTTAACAAGATCGTGATCTAGCTTTAACATCAGAGCCAACACACCAGCTGAATAGCAGTTGCTAAGAAACTTTGATAAAATCAGTTGTCATGATTCGAGCAGTTTATATATAGCCAGTGCTGTGACTGATACCCAGTCTTATGCATTGATTAGATATGACATCATGACGTTTTCTTATACACAATTCCCAAACTTCCTGTTAACAACGAACATAATTTCCCTGTTACAAAATTGTCTGCTATTCACAGGGTTTACTTATTTAAAAATATTGCACACCTTGCACACAGAAAAACTATAGACATAAATCACAAAATGTTGCGTTGGAAGAACTTAAAAAAATTGCATACCTTATGGGGATTGTGTTATATATAAAACGTTTTTGTTTGCATTGGAATTATTCTGTTTTGCATCATAGCCATAAAATAAAACAAGTTGAATGCAGCCCTTCATTGAAATAATTGGATTATGAGAATCATAATCATTTCTCCTACAAGCCTTCATAGCCATCACTGTTCATACTTTTCCTTGTTCTCTGCCATTGGAACCATATCAAATTTACAGTTACTTATTTCTGCAATAATTCCTTCATAATTTTAAATCTCCACCATGGCAGCTGTATCAGATTTAACATTACTTTCTCCTGATGGAATTGCTTCGTAAGTTTAATTATCTACCATTACGTCACCATTATATTTACCATTGCCTTATCCTGATGGAATTCCTTCATAATTTTCATTCTCCACCATTGCAACACCATCAGATTTACTATCACCAGGTGGAACTCTTTCATAATCTTCATTTTCCACCATTTCAACACCATCATTACCATTACCTGCAACAAATTCTTCATAGTCATCATTCTCCACCATTACAACCTCACCAGGTTGACCCAAGGTTTTTCCTCCCACAATTCCTTCATAATCTTCATTCTCCACCATTACTACATCTGCTGGTTTGACATCTTTCTGTACCTGTCCTGCATTCATAGCTGGTCCTTTGACGGTACTGTACGGACCATCCATTGAAACATCATCAAGTTCATTGACCTGTGGTTTGTGATCCGGCTTGTCCAGTGTCTTAATATCCATGTAGCCATCGTCCTTGTCATTGTACGGGTTAGGTTTGGCTCCTGCCTGCATCTCTTTGGAAGCAATACCAGCCGCTCTAGTTTTCTCTGCATCTTCAGTCACCTCTCTTTTGCGTCGGCATACTCTGAACAATTAAACACATTCATGGTTGATTGCATTTGTCTTATTCAGTCTAAATAGGCTGTGGTACATCCATGTGAGTCTGTTCCACAGATGTGAACAGGACTTTATGTTATTTCTACCTTAATCCCTCTATCCGCTCTTATTCACTCCCTCCGGCATCCCTCCCATGTTCACAACCTCTCTCCCTCTCTTGCTTTCTACACATGCGCACTAGACCTGTTAAGCACCAGACTTGTTAAGCACCAGACCTGTTAAGTACCAGACCTGTTAAGTACCAGACCTGTCAAGTTTCTGAAATTACAAAACTGGAGATTTGTGCGTGATGCAGAATCACAAGTCAAGCCACCAAATGAACACTTGATTTGATTCAATGTTTGCAGACCACATGATAATTCCATCCAATTAAAATGTATATTGCATGATTCTGGTGGCAAGAGAATTCAAAAATATGCAACGACACAAATATTAACAGTGTTGCTATTCGGAAAGTTTCCGCCACAACGGAAATGGGGAAATATTTGTTTCTAAAAATGGAGCATGGCCAGAAACTTTGGGGGAAACTGCATAAACAACGAGAAGAATCATGAAAAACAGGAGATTTCATTTCCTGCGTGGGAGAACTGGAGATGGGTCCCAAAAGCTGGAGCCTCCCACCAGAAATGGGAGACTTAACTTAGTAGGCTTGACTATTGCAATTCCTTATATCATAATATTGCTCTTAAGGATATCATGAAACCTCAGCATGTGCAGAATTGCGTTACAAGGGTAGCTACTAAATCACCTCGTTTCTTACACTCGATACCACTTCTAAAATATCTACATTGGCTACCGATTCGACATCGCATTATTTTCAAGATTTGCACTATTACCTATCAAGCACTTTCATCTGGGCAACCAGCATATTTACATTCACTGCTCACTCCCACAAAAAGGCTAGGCAGCTTCGATCATCTATTTCACATTCACTTTTTATTCCTAGAATTAAGACAAACATTTAACTAGAGCTTTCTCAGTTGCTGCACCTACTTTGTGGAACTCATTACCTGTCAGTGTTAAGTCATGTGAAGATATATCAACATTTCGGCGTCATCTAAAAACCTACCTATTTCACCTGGCCTATCCTCCTTAACTCCTCAGCGCACCACCAACACTGTTGATGATTCGGAATTGAATTTTTATTAAGATTTGCCTAACACTTTGGTATTTGGTGAGCTGCTGAGCTTGGTTTTCTGAGGATTTTGGCGCTACAGAAGTCTTATTTATTTTATTGTATTGTATTAGCAGGTCTGATGCGCGCATGCATAGACGTTCACACAAATACACACGTTCATATTTAAACATTATGCCAGATATTTAACTAATTTTAGCTATGATTTTTTTATAATACTGGAATTAACTATGAAAATAAAGACATTTTAAAGATTTTATATATAAATATTGACTAGCGTATCAGTATTGGATTTCCATATAATCAGTAATTTTGATGTCATACATCAATCAGATATAATGATTTTTATTAGGTGCAGTACCATATGATACTGTGGAATTTCTACAGTGTAACTAGTGTCCATGGTATTTATAAAATTGTTGTTTCATGAAAAAGTTACCATGGCAAGATAATTTAGCAAATTTCATTAGTTTGCATCTTGATAAAATTATATATTTGCAGCATATGGTACTCACCTGAATACAACCAGGACAGCAATGACAGTAATCACGATGGCACCAACCAGGCCCGCAATCAGCCCAATGATGAGTCCTGAAAGAATACAAATGTAAGCTGAATAATGGTCTTCATCTGCACAGTTGTTGCAGTTGGTAAGAATAACATAGATGGATCAACAATTGAATGGAGAGATGAAGGGGTGGAACAGGCTCATTATATTACTCTAGAAGGCCAATTGTTGTGATAGAATACAAATCTTTATCATTGTACTTTGGATTCTTCATTTGCAGTAGTGCAATAACTAAGGTAATCTGTGTTTTTATTCTGTTTGCAGACTTATTAAACTTATTAAATTATTATTAAAATGTTTTCATTAAAGCAAAGCAAAAGTCATGGTTTTTCTGCCTATGTACCTATAAGAGTTACTAAAGCAACCATTTGTAACTACAATTAAGAATATCACGCCAGTGGTTTAGTAGGAAAATACAAAACATCTTACTTTGCATTGGCCATGCCATACTGTTAGATATATAGATGTTAGATATATAATATAATATGTTCGTATACACCTATTCCTATTCTTGCCAATTGGATATGACCATGCTATTTGCATCCAACCACAACTTATGTAACATATTTTGGTCTTTGTTTACTAAACAAGTCTTCTTTCTGGCAAAATAACACGTTTGTTTGAGACTTTGCTTTGATTCTGTGTATGCTGGCATTCCTTAATATGTCACTTTAGTCTAGGTTACCCCCTTTTCATAGAACTGTTGCTGGTTAACATGTCAGCCCTCAGTCATTCAGAGAAATGATCGGAATCTCCAACTTTTAGAATACATTTTGAGAAACCACTGGCATGATATTCTTGATTTTAGTTGCACATGGTTAGTTTTTATTATGCATAGCCCCAAAACCATGACTTTTGTTTCGCCCTAATTTATTCTGGCAGATCATACTTGTATAAAAATTTTATCACACAGACAGATGGACATTTCCATTGATTGACATTTCTTGTGAATGTGGCATGGCGGTCTACTTCTGTTTGAAAGAAATCCATGGCATCACAATGATTTCTGCCAGTTACATAATTAGCTTTACAGTAGTTACCATTTGAAGTGTCTGATGTGCTGTTGGCTCCTGTTTGTCCTTCATTTCCTGATGTGTTTCTGTTTTCCAGTTGCATATGTTCATCTTGATTTCCTGCTCCTGCTTTTTCTGACTTGTCACCAGAATCTGGATTGATTGTTGTCTCTGCAGGTTTTGTAATGTCTTGATCCAAGTTTACTGTAGTTTTCATCTGCTGATGTGAGACATGATTTGTCTGACGTGATGAGCCAGTTTTCTTGCTGCATGCTGCTTTTGCATTTTTAATGGTACTACAGTTTGTAGGATCTGTTAACATTGTTTTGCACCTGGAAAAATGTTTAATCAATAAAATATGTTTGTTTATATATATATATATATACATACATACATATACAAATATATACAAATATATACAAATAATATATACAAATGTGATATGCATTGATGCATTTTTATCATCAAATGTAGGATTTATTATAGCTGCCTATTGGAAACCTTCAACTCATTGCTATTTAAATTTGGACAAAGTGCTTTGTATAAATGTTCCATTTTATGCAAAAACAAATATGTTAATTTGTTTAAAGTTGACATTGATGTTATTGGCTATAACATGTCAGTTTGCCAGCATTTGGTAAATATCAGTCAATCTGATAGGTCATCTAAAGCCTGGATTTTTCTTGTTTCTTTTCTAGTTTTCTCAACAAACTTCAAAATCAACAATGTACCTTATTTATTGTGCAAAAAGTAGGCATTATGAATAATAATAATAATAATACAACAAATTTAATAAAAATGTAAGACCCATTTACACACTTTGGGTAGCAACTGCAATAATTATCTCATGCAAATACGTATAGAATATAGGAACTATAGCTGTAGTTGTGTCTTCAGTACTCACTTATTGAAATCATGCAGTGCTGTTCTTTTCATGGTGTTGGATATGCAGCAATGTGATGTTATTTGTGAATAGAGAGAATGGCTCGGGGTCTCCACACAATTTGTATATCCTTGTACAGCGTCTTGATTTGTTGCACGAAAAGACATGCATGTATAGTTTGTACTTGTAGATTCACAGTATACTGACACACCTGCAAAGGCAACAAAAAGGTTTATGAGATGAGATGGAATGTAAGCATTTCCTTTATGAAAGTGCATAGTGTTATGGCTTCAGGTAGCAGCCTGACATATTTGGTAGATTATGATAATTCATAAAAAAGAAAACCACGTTGCTCAGTATTTATGTGTTAGACTTGTCAGCTGAAGCCAAATTGTGGTGATTTTAAACTCACCCACTGTCACTTCACTTCACACTGGTATAATATAGGAGGAAGATAGTTAGAAATAATAATAATTATAACTGTAAATAGACAATATTCAAATAATAACAGAATATTCACATAATCCTGAAAAGGCTAAGATGGAAATAACTCGGTCTTTCCTTCATAATGACCAGTGAAAACAGCATTGGGAAGAGGAAAATGGGCAGACCAAAAACAACATGGAGGTGAACCCTGGAAGAAGAAATGAAGGTTGCTGGGCTGATGTAAGTATTAATTAATAAGTATTGATAATAAGTATTAGTAAGTATTGACATTGTAAATAGCATTTAAAATAGCTTTGAATTCTATGCACAAAATGCATTTTGGCACGACTTGTTTGTATCATATATGTTTAATGCTGGGATGTAGGATACTGAGCAAAACATGTGCATGCATGCATGCATACATACATACATGCATACACTGTACATGCATGAATGCATACATGCATATACATACATGCATATACATACATACATTCACTGTACATACATGAATTCATGTTAAAATGTTCCGTGAAATAACCAGTTACGTATCTGTCGCATGATTGGCAAAACTGAACTGGGTATCATGCCTATTCATTTATTTTAAGAGTTTCCTTCTCCATAGTTAGAGACAGGTTACTTGTGGAATCTTTTACTT
The DNA here is from genome assembly GCA_963662155.1 of Lamellibrachia columna. Classification (NCBI taxonomy): domain Eukaryota; kingdom Metazoa; phylum Annelida; class Polychaeta; order Sabellida; family Siboglinidae; genus Lamellibrachia; species Lamellibrachia columna. The sequence goes on from OY759270.1 coordinate 16,294,307, forward strand.
CCCCTGGCATAAAGATTCAGTTAACTAACTAGTTAACAGACAAAGTGATCGAAATGTGATTGCATGCATCTTTTTGTAGGATGACAATATATTTTTATTGGGATGAAGAATGTTGCATTGCACCCATTTATGAAAACTAGTATAAGTGAACATTCATATAAGTGAATTTGATGCGTAACCAGTAAAGCCACTAAAGGATTTTCTGCCAGAAAATCTGCCATTTTCAGCAATTATTAATGCACCTGAAACTTCTTGTAGCTGAATATGTTTTTTGACATACCATATAGTTCCCAATAAAAGTGCACTACTTAATAAATATGCTACCTCCTTTTTCAGAAGTGAAACCATGTGCAAAAACAGATTTTCAGGGTGAAGGCACGTAAAATGCAATGGATGGCAATACTGCTGCTGCTGGCTCCACCTTGATGCTCCAAGCACTAATAAATCACCTCCCGTGAGCTCGAGTGCTGCATGTGCGGCTGGCAAATGGGCCTTTATCGACAAGTGTGTGCTGAGGGTTACCATCTGTCAGCTGCTGAAATCCTCCCTCGGGCTGAGCACTGCATGGCAGTGCATGCTGGCTGGGACCATGTTGCTATCACTACTGGTGGCTTTCACTATAGATGCCAGTAAGGATACTAGGACTAGTATGTTATCACTGACTCACTGTTAGCAAAAGCGTGAGAGTTTGAATTTTCAGTGCCAATTCAGCACAGAGGACATCCTGCAAAGTCCAATGATGTCTTCTTGCTTAGGCAATGGTCTATTTAGCGACAAATTAGCATGCTCAATGAATCGAGTGGTGGCCAGCCGACATTGTTTGTCTGGACTTACAAAAAACAGTGAACGAACGTGTTGTCTCAGTGTCTGTCTCATGTGTTCTTGTCATTTGTCAATTGAGCATTATTGGTTTGGTAGATGCGTGGAAACTGTATTGCCTGGCGTAGAGTTGCATGTACGTGACATGCATGCAGTTTGTGCGTCCACACAACCCCGACAGCTTGTGCCACTTTAAGTCTTATGAGAAACCAATAGATGCACACCTAACCTTTCGCACATTTCTCTTATATTGGGAACTATATGGTAAGCAGATTGTAATAAGAAAGTCTTTTCCTCTCCATATTTGCCAGTCATTTCAAAATATCTACTGTCAGCATCGTTTCATACTCATATTAATGTTGGTATTTGATATACAATGTAAAATACCTCTTCTATGGCATTTTTGCACAAGGCTGAAAGGCATGATATAGTGCTTATATTAATAGCACAATATTTCATACCGGCTGCAGTGCTAGAGTTTGGAATTGGTGTTATTGTATTTACTGTTACAGTGTTAGAAATGGTCATATGGTAATTATTGAAGTTTTGTTTGTCATTTCTTTACTGTTAAATTTTCCAAAAAAATGTAGTAAATGGTCAACGGATCATGGATTGTAAATGTTCTTGAGTGCTGTTTTGTGTGCATAACAAATGTGCCTAACTACGTTGTGGTAAAATGGTATGTGTCATTCTGTATAAGGCCTTTTATTTGTGTATTAGTTGGTTTACAGATTTTCTTTAACACAAAATGCAGTCTTAGGCGATATTATGCAGTTTTTAAAGTTTTGCTGTGGCCCTCAGTCTCAATTTTACAGTGGTTTGAAGTTGCCTCTATAGGCCCAAATTAGGCAGGTTGTTCTTTATATACAAAGAAATCTGACATAAATGCAAATTAATTTGTTGACTAAATTAAAGCAAGTGTATTTCATAACGTAGTATCAGTAATTTTTTTTAATATGTGTCCAATGGCAATGAGTTTGGAAGTGACACCCAGTAAATGAACAGTGAAATAGTGGCACAAAGCTTACAGAAATCAGGAAGTCTATTTCCGGTTAGGCTCCCACTAAAATGGGTCTAGCAGAAAACTGGAGACTTAATAACACGAATGTCAACATTATATTGAAGTACATACAATCTGATTACTCACATGCTGGTCTTTGAGCTCAATAAACAAATGTTTTGTGTTAAAATACAACATAATGAAAAACTTAAAGAAGCTTTTTGTCAAAAATTTAAATATCGGGTCAGCTGATCCGTTAACCAACTAATACAAAATAAAAGTCCTCAGTGAGATATTTTATATGATGTGTATGTGAGTGCATCTTCAGTTTCAATCAGTTATATAAGTACTCCAAACAGGGGTTTTATGGGCAGCAAAGGAGTTTTAAACATGCATGTGGATATGCATGTGCTTGCAATCATAACAATGGTGTAGTGGCATATATACCAGTTGCCATGCATACTGGTTGTGAAATGAAGGATCACCAGATCATTCTGATTTGACTGTTAGAAGTTGTAATTTAGCATTCCATAAATATTTCACATATTAATATTAGTTGTGATGTTTTTATAACTCAATTAATTGGCTAGTAAACAGTAATCCATGTTTTCGCAAATGAATCAAACAAGTTAGAATAAATTATGATACAATCAAATTATTGACAATTACTCATTTGGTTGTGTCTGACCACCCAAGTTTCCTGCTAATCAAGAGATTATCAACTTAGACAATGCTAATAAGACAAAAAACTAAACTGTTATTGCTAGCATGGTAAATGTTTTAACAAATATAATTTTCCAGCAGCAAAATGTACTGCATCAATACTTCCATACAAATTAGCCTTTTTTAACTGAATATGTTTTACCTATAACAACTTTTAAAATTAAAATAAATTACCAATTTATTTTGTTGCATAATTATGTATATATGGCACTAACCGTGGACATTTGCAGCAGTTGGTAGTGCAAATGTCACTAGGATGTAACATGTGCATAGTGCTTTGTACAGCCACATTGTTGATAGTTGGTCACACTTCTGACAGGTCTGGTTGATGTGTTGTGTCTGAAGAAGAAGGAAGTTATATGTTGAACTGTGTACAAAATCTCATGAAAGTCTTCTGAAGCAAAGCCACAACATAGAATTGAATGACCTGAATTATACACTACCGGCTGATATGCATAAAAAAAGGCTAATGTACAAATACATACACGGAGAGAGGAAGTTATCAGCACACTTTTACATACGCACATGTATCAATTTATAGTATATAATATTCACGTAGGTACATATACTTCATGACGGCAGGAGAGAATATAATTATAAGTACAAAACAAGACATGGTTTGGGTGAACTTGTAGATCATTTAATGCCAGAACATCACATGTTCAATAAAAACGTACAATTAAATACAGATGAAAATGCCTCCCAAACACACCCAAACCATATTAGACAACACCACAGCAAAATCATTTATGCAAAATTACATCATTTGTTTGATTAGGTGGTGATGTTGTTTTATATTCGGTGGTTGTGCTTATGGTGACAGCAGTGGTGATCGTGGATGCCAGAATTTGGAGTTAGCATTTCTTACTTAATCAGACAGTTTAGAACATATATCTTAAGTTTGCTAATGGCCAACTGGATAAAACAAATAAATGTGTATTAATGCTTCCTTCCAATGTAGATAAATTTGAAGATTAACTTTCTGCTAGGATTTTATTTTACTTTTTATTCATATTGGTTTACAGTTTTTGTTTTAAATTATTAATAATTTTTTTGTCAATTATTACTGACAACGCTTAGTAGGGCAATCTGCCTGTAGTTATTCTCATCATTTATCATGTCTATATCATGAGGAAGTAACACACACACATGCATATTAAACAGCCACATTGTGATCATTATTGGTCAGACTTTTTCCTGTTGACTAAATAAAGTATGTAACATAGCTCCATATGTATGTTTTGCCAACAACATTACATACAATTGACAGTACAATGTATAATAATAATAAAAAGACTTCTTTGGCGCCAATATCCTCAGAAAATCCGAGCTCAGTGGCGCAACAAAACCAAAGGATTAGGCATTCTCGTAACCATGTACAATGCAAAAAGTCGTCAACCGATGGATGGAGGTGCCAAGAAGCTAAGGAGGATAGGCCATTTTGAAAAGATAGGTTTTAATGTTATAATCACATATAATTATTGTCTCTGGGGAACTGTAATTAATGCTCCTGTAGGATTTCAATGCAAAACTTTTCAATTATCCTATCTTCAAAGTTATTGACATCATACACACTCACACACACATAGTATCTGTTTACAGTGAATCAGTGGGTTATAGGTGCCTTTGTGATTATGCTATAGGCTGTTATACTAACATTGTAATATTATCAGCTGTTAAGAGTGTACATACTTACAGTTGGTAGAATCAGATATAAGACAAATCCCAAATTATTTTTCATAAAGCCAAATCAAACTTCATTAATAAATGTAATCGAATTACTGTAAATAGAACCAGATGAAACTTCTGTTTCAATCCTACGTGATTTGCTGCCCACAGAGCCAGATCAAACAACTGTATGAGTCCTACTGGATTGCTGTACACCTGGAACAAGGAAGTTCTGAAGAATATAATATGTAAATGTGTGGGATGAAAGGGCGCCCAATGAGGCGAGTCCTTGCAGTCGTGATTGGGTAACGCAGCCAGTCGTGACTTCTTCACGACTCTTGGTGCTGACTAGGGTTATTAACTAGGGCAGATGTATATAGTACTGGTATTTATATATCACCTTGTGGCAATGATAGTGTTGATTGTATTTAAGTGGCAGTACATGTATAGTGGCATTGGCTATGTGAAAATAATGTTGTTGGTTGTGTCAAAATGGTGGTGTTGGTTGTATGGTAGTGGTTGTGTTGGCTATATGCTAGTTGTGATGTTGGCTTTGTGGTAGTGGTAGTGGTGATGTTGGCTATGTGGAAGTAGTGGTGTTGGTTATGTGGAAATGGTTGTTTTGGCTATGTAGAAGTAGTGGTGTTGGCCATGTGCTAGTTGTGATGTTGGCTATGTGAAAGTGGTGGTGTAGGCTATGTGATAGTTGGTGTTGGTTATATAGTGGTGGTGTTGGCTATGTAACAGTGGTGGCATTGGTTACATGCCAGTTGTGGTGTTGGTTATGTACTAGTTGGGGTGTTGGTTATGTGACAGTGGTGGTGTTGGTTATGTGTTAGTTGTGGTGTTGGCTATGTGGAAGTGGTGGTGTTAATTATGTGCTAGTTGTGGTGTTGGTTATGCGGAAGTAATGATGTTGGTTGTGTTACAGTGGTTAAATCGTTGTAATGGTGTTGGTTATGTGGCAGTGGTGGTGTTGGTTATGTACTAGTTGTGGTGTTCGCTATGTGGAAGTGGTAAAGGTGATGTTGGTCATTTGACAGTGATAGAGTGTGGTGCAGTGGTGGTATTTAGGATATGTGTGTGGAGTCTTAGAAGTCCTTATTAGATCTTAAGTTGGATACTGTATATTAAAGGTCCCTCCTCAATAAATTTTTTTTGCTTGTTTTATTTCAAATAAATTTTGTGAAAAATCAGACCTACCTAATGTCCACTGCAACATGCTAGCTTGTCTGTGCACCGTTTGTATGTAGTTTTTTTTAAATCATCAGACAAACTATTAAATTACTTAATGTTTGGTCAAACATTAATTAAGTGAAATGAATATGGAATCACTGAAAACTCACAAATGTCACCCTTTGTGAAATTTCATAACTTTGTTATGTGATCGACGAGAGGATGGTAGTCATGCCCAAGATCGGCATTGACCCGCACAGTGTTTATCATTTTGGATATCCACTATTTTGAGCCTTACCAGATGTAACAACTAAAGTCAATTCTTTTGAAGATTTTTTACAAAAATAGGCATTTTATTAAATCGACTGTGGATGTTACATAGACTATTCACATGCTACATATTTGGACATCAACGAACTGGATTTGCGATAGGCTAAATCAGTTGACAGTGGAGTTTTAAGGCCTTGAAAAAGTCTTGCAATAGGAATTTTAGAAGAAAGATAATTTGACATAGGTGGATTGGACTGCATATTACCATGGACTTATATTTACTGGACTGCCAGCTTTGCGTGTACTACGTGTTGTGCCTCTGGTTGAGTTTGCTTTAGCTGTTTGGGCTCGACAGTTTGAGTTGTTTACTTTCGGTCTCACTTCGCAACATGGAGCTGCGCGTCGATGCGATTCTTGCGGTAAGTTAAATGTGGATTTTGTTGTACCTCTAGGTATATCTTTCTTTCATGAAAATAATGTGATAATTTATGAAATGATATGCATTTGAGGCGGCTGGATTTTCAGCAGGGGACATCTCAGCCAGCGTTTGAGTATATGCTAATATGCTTAGGAATTGAATGACTCATTCATTAAGATATGACAATTTAGCATCTATGTGTGCAGGAACATTCTTCTCAAATGAATGATCTACTTGATGTGAAGGTCTTAAGAGCAAAGGAAACAAACAAACCCCATGTGTTCAAGGTGAGTGTAAATACAATATTGAATAATAACAGTAGAATGAATAATTGTGTTTTTGTTTTGTTTTTTACCAATGGCATTTTAGCCACACCTGTGTGTGAAATGATTATGCACATTTTAATGCAACATTACTAATAGCTATAGCTGTTCGCACTTGCTCTAATCTCTTAGAACATATTGAAGAATTAAGGTGGATGGGTATCCCAAGAATTGGATTGCATGTTCTGTATTAAGGGTTGGTTGTTTGTGTCAGCAGGGAGTAGAGAGACAGGAGTTATGGCAACATTATTCTCTCCCTCTGTGTAATATGATTTTGTCTGCTTCTGGGTAATCTGAACGTGCATGTCTATCTTTTGTCCATAGGCCACATTAGACATCATCAATGAGGTATGTTCGGCACAAGCAAAGATCAGTCAACCAGCAAGAGACACTTCTTTGAGACAGTACAAAGTAAGTGTAGGCCATATATGAGCCACATTACACAAAGAGAACAGCAAAACGGAACGAGATTGAACTTGTATACAAGTACCACATCATGTATTTGTAGGGGTGAACACTCACACAATCAACAAACAAACCAATACAAGATTTGTTTTCCACACCTATAAGTGTTTCGTTTTTTATTTTAAGAGTACTATTTTAAACGAACAAAGCTTGAATTATTTTAAGTATGCATGCAATTATGACTGTACTTGCATTCACATTTGTACATGAAGTGTCAAACAACAACACATACTTATGATTAACACACATTCATTGACTCAGTTACAGTCTACATCTAGCACATTGTCAATCTAATCATTCAGTGTGCTTGTACACATAATAAGCCATCACTTAATTTCAGTACACTTCATAATTTATATAAGAGAACATTAAACAGAAACATAAAAGGCAGTCATTGACTAATGAAACATTTCTGTCAACAGGAGACAAAGTTCTAAGCAAGATCAAGTTCATGGACAAGTGTTTGGTACCAAAAACCACATTTTTAAGTTCTGCAAGGGAAAAAGCATGGAGCAACTATTACAGAGAGTACCTGTAACATATGCAGTCTGTAATAGAACTGGCAGGGTCTCCTGCAAATGCAGCATGGCTTTGTCTCAATATATTTGAGCATCTAGTCATGTTGAACTACCCTGTTTCACCACAGGCTTCCAATGAAGAACAGTGCAAGAGCATTACCGAAGACGACCAGGACATTGTCAACTACATTGGAGGGAGTGTAGTGCAAAAAATAAAGCAGAAGACTTTCCAGCAGATACAAACAGTTTCTAGAACATACAAACTGGAATGTCTGCAGCACATGACTAGAACTGGCTCTGTTGATTAAGGTGTGCAGGATGCTGAAGTCAGCCTCACAAGCACATTGAGCAGAGGAGGGTTGATCACCCTAAATAAAAATGCAGAACATTTCTTTCAACTGTTGGAAGTGAAGGTCAGAGAGGTTTGTTCAAACCCTGACTAAGAGCAGTGCACATTCAAGCAATTTGAAATAATGTGCAGTAGTGATGAAGTGATGACATCACAATTTGCTGAGACAATGTACAAAGTAGATACATGTACTAGTGACATTAGAAAAGAAGACTTGTTTGCTGAAGTAGTGACATTGTATTAAAAAATAAGAGTCCATCATGCATGCAGGATATATATGGACAAGACCAAATGAATGTCTCAAGAAGAGTTAAAAGCCTCCGCAAAACACTGAAGATAAACACAACTGACTTAGCAAATGAATTCTGATCATAAAAAGGATATGCTAAAATTTGAATGGCATGGACAATAAAGCAGCATTGTCTTTAGTCAGATATTCTGAGCAATATTTAGCTTTGCTTAGCAAGTGAAAGAGCTAAGGATTCGTCAGTTCCTCCTTCAGACTCTAGTTTTTGTTTCAGTGGACTAGTGATTGTGTAAGCTGTTTTCTCTCACTTTGCACCATTGATATTGCCTTTTGGCATCACTACTTTTGCTCAGTTTCGTTGCAGCTGCAGTCTGTTCTCTTGACATCCAAACTGGTACAGGTTTGGGTTGTCTGCTGTCTGTCCTAGTCCTCGATGTCTCCCAAAATGTTCTTCAAGAGGATCTTGAAAAAATTTGTTGCTTAAAACAAATTCAACACTGTTCACAAGCAGAAATTTGGTTGCCTCCACAAAAGCATAGACAGTCATCACTAGTCCTCTGTATGTCTGGTGAGTGAGGAACATTTTCTGCTTCTGTGCTCCTGTGTATTCCCCAGGCCGGGTCTGGATGGACACTCTCCAATCTTCAAGGTACTGGAGGAATTCGTTCTGCAGAAACTGAAATCGTGGATCATCCACCCTTGTATAAGGCAACAACTCTTGTTTCCTTGTGCGGTCAGCTTCGCTCAGATTCCTGGAATTCAGACAGTCAAAGAAACGATCCATCATCAAAATGAATTTTGCTGTTTCTTCAGAGCCAGGAGTTCCATACAATCACTTTCAGTCCTGTTTTTATCAACAACACCAATTGCCTGCCAAAATAGAGGGTAGAGTTCATCTGCGTTTGCAGATCTTGTGCCACCAAATCCCAGATTCATCTTTTATAGTTGAGTTGATTCCAACAACAATGAATGTGAGTGCATGTGTGGCAAGTTTTTCTTTCCTTTATTCAAATGACCATGTGTCCCTTTTCACAAAGCCAACTAGTTCTCCACTTCTTTTGTCAAACACAAGATCAGTCTTGATTGACATTTCATCGTGCAGAAGTACAACAAAGCGTTTGTGTGGTTCAAGTTTGTCTGCTACTGCTTGCATGAGCCTGGTAATTTCAGGACTCCTGTCTTCCTCAAAGTCTCATATGCACCCCTTCCTCTGCTGTGGAGGAGGATTGCCAGTCGAATCATCATTGAATGCCACCTCATCCCATGGTCTTTTGATTGGAATGCCTTTTGTTGTTCTTCCAGGAGTAGTTTCAACAAAGGTTCCTCAATGGAAGAGAAATGGACTGTCTTCAAATTATTCTGCATTTCTTCGGTCAACTGGACAGGGGAAATATAATTTCAGAGGGGGTTTCAAATGGCAGAGGTCCTGAATGAGTATTTCAGCTCGGGATTTACCACAGAAGATATCAGCTCACTTCCAGTTCCATTTACTAAATTTGAGGAAAATAAATCAGAACATTTAGGGCAGTTATTTGTAACTCCTGTAATGATAGCAAACAAAATTAAGAAGATGAAAGATAATAAATCACCTGGAGTTGATGGGATACCACCAAAACTGCTTAAGGGAATTGTTGAGCAAATTAGTGCATCACTTGCAAAATTGTTTAACTTGTCACTAGAAGAAGGAATAGTTCCTTCAGAATGGAAAGAAGCAAACATTACGCCACTATTTAAGAAGGGATCGAGGAACAAGCCAGAAAATTACAGACCAGTGAGTTTAACATCAGTTGTATGTAAATTACTCAAAACATTAATTAGAGACCACATGGTGGAATTCCTTGTAAAACATAATTTAATAAATACATCTCAACATGGGTTCCTAAAAGCAAGGTTATGTCTAACCAATCTCTTATGTTTTTTTGAAGAAATTACAAAGTGGGTAGATGACGAGTCACCAGTGGATTTTGTCTACTTAGATTTTCAGAAAGCTTTTCAATGGAAGAGAAATGGACTGTCTTCAAATTATTCTGCATTTCTTCGGTCAACTGGACAGAATCTTTCTTAAATTTTTCTTTGAATGCTTGCAGTTCTTTTTCTGCTGGCGTCTCACTTCCTTGAAGGCTTCTTTCATTTGATGTCCTATCACACCATGAAGTGGGTCATTTGATTTGATGGTGTCATGTTGAAGGCTTTTCTGCACATATTATGACTGTCCTGAGTGGTGGGGAGCAGAAGCTGGCATGAGTTTGATCTAATGCAGGATATGGAAAAGCATGACATTGGCTGCTAGGTTTATACTGTTTTAAACCAGTACCATCTGGCAGACTGGCAAAATTCTGCAGAACACCTGCAAGTCAAGAAGGAAGGTATTTAACCTCATGTGTTCAAGGTCAGTGGAGAGGTGTGGAGCAGGTACCCCAAACACATGGATTGAAGCTGCCATACCAGTGTCACTTTTAAGAATAACCTGCAGCTTGACAACACTGTCCTAAACAACTGCAAGTTTAATAGTTTTTGCAGAGTTTCTGTGATGCACCATGGAAGCCGAACCTTGCCAAGGTCCTTGCGAATGTCTTCAAAGCTGAAGTATGCAACATGATCAAACTCTGGCGGTGGCTCTCTGTATGACTGAAGCATATAAACGACAAAACTGCTGTCTTAGCACCAATATATAATCTAATTATTAATCAATTGAGACAAAACAACAACAAAGAAGAATGCTGCAAATAGAAATTAAAAAGAAAAAGCATAAACCATAAACCTTTTGAGTTAAAGTGACTCCAAGTTATAAGGCATCTGAGTTAGATAATGATGATGTTATTAAATAATATAGTAACATTAATAATCAGGGTTGAAAAAAATCATGATTTAAAAAAAAAAATCGGATTTTTTTATTTAAATCAGATTGTTTTTTAAATCTGGTATATAGACATTTATATATGTTTATATTTATAAACTCTTTCAAATATGTTCTATTCAAATCGATTTGGGTACTTGTCTTAACAGAGGGTACATGATTTTTGCTTATATAAAGACATTAGACAATGTCCACAAGGCCTCACCCCTGTAGTTGCATAATCTGTCTTGAAAAGGAAAGCATGCTGTGTGTCTGGGGCTGTAGCAGTGCTAATTATTGTTTGCTGAGAGGGTGGATTAGCACCTGTCCAGGGCTCTGTGTACTCTAAGGGTCTCCAACCAAGAAAGAATGTGGTTTAACAACTCTAGAGACAAGGAGGTTAAGAGGAGATCAGATTGAAGTTTTTAAGATATTGAATGGGTATGAAAATATTGATAGAAATATGTTTTCCTCACTCAAGAAGGATAGCAGAACTAGAGGACAGATAATCTTTCCGCCGGCTCATGAGACCAACGGCTTAGCTAGATCACCCGCATTCGAGCAGATCTGCTGCAGAAACACGTCATGAGCAGGCGCCATGCTGCCGATCTGCTCGTGTATGCCGGGTTTTACATCTGATCATCCCTAAGCCACACACACCAGGATGTTGGTTATGTGCTGGTTGTAGCATATTGATTGTGTGGCAGTGATGTAATTAGTTGTGTGGTACAGTGGTGGTGTTGGTTATGTGGTTGTGGTTTTACTTGGTGGCAGTTGGAACATGCGCCAGTGTGTGATGGTAGCAAGCAGCACAAACAGTCTCAAAGTCACAGGCTCTGTAAGGACACATTACTTTTACTTACCTCTTCGCTCAAGGTAGAGCATAGGGCCGAAACGACTCTTTTCAAAGCACTCTGTTGTTTACTGTTTTCTTCAGTTCCTTCCAGGTGGTTCCATGTTTCTTTCTTTCCTCGGCTATTGATCTCCTCCAAGTAGTTTTGGGTCTGCCTGTTTTTCTTTTTCCTTGTGGATTCCTGTCTAAGCCTGTCTCGTGACATTGTTGGTTTGTTTTCGGAGGGTGTGTCCTATCCATGTCTATTTTCTTCTTGCAGTCTCTCCTGATGCTGTGTTGGTCTGTACTCCAGATTTCTTTGTTTGTGGTTTTATCTTGCCATTTGGTTTTAAGGATGTATCTCAGCCATTTGTTAATGAATGTTTGTAGCATTCGGGTTGTTGTCTTGGTTACTCTCCAAGTCTCAGAGCCATATAGCAGCACACTTTTCACGTTGGTATTGAAGATTCTGATCTTGTTTCATGTTGAGAAAGATGATGTGTTCCACACTGTCTTTAAAATACTGAATGCATGCCTGGCAAGAACATTGGAGAGCAGAAAGCTGGAGCCATACCAGTGGCGCCATATAGTGGACAGAACCACACTAACACAGCACTTATACATGGCTCTTTGTATTTTCGTAATTCAGCCGTCTGTGGCAACAGTAGTTGTGACTTTACAGTTATCACAAACTTACTTGACTTACCATGACGGAGCATAGGCTATTAGAAACTCCTTTCCACTGATCACAGTTTTGGGCTTCAGATTCTTTTAATTTATATCCTGCTTTTGTTACCTCTCCTTCTACGTATCTGGGCCAGGTTTTTCTTGGCTTTCCCCTTTTCCTTTTGCCTTCAGGCTTCCGTGTGAATTGTTATCACAAAACAACCAACATATTTCATGATGGAAAACAATGCTGTGACCGCCACTTGGCCTTAATTTCGCTGTCACTGGTCCATGCTATGAAATTGGCCAGTTAAAGCAGAAACAAAAGCCTATACGTCATGTTTAGGACAGATCGAATAGGACGAAGGGGAGGGGGAGTTATTTTATATGTTAAAGAATCTATTCAGGCTTATGAAATAAAATTAGAAAGCAGATTACGATGAAGCTGTTTGGTGCAAAATAGTTTCAGGAAATTCAAAATTAACTATTGGATTAGTGTACCGAAGTCCAAACATAAACGAAGAGGATAACACAAAAATACAAAATGCTATAAAGGAAGTTAGTAAAGGGGAATGTATCATAATGGGAGATTTTAACCATGGACACATACAATGGAAATCTCTAGAGAGTACAGGGGGTGAGGACCAACAATTTTTATTTTTAATTCAGGAGAGCTTCCTTACTCAGCACGTGCTAGAACCAACTAGAGGAGATAATGTATTAGATATAGTTTTGTCATCACAAAAAGAATTAGTGGACAGTGTAAAAATACATGAACCATTGGATAACAGTGACCATAATCAAGTACATTTTGACATCAATGTAAAATCAGAAAGTAAAAATAAAAAAACGTATAGGAGAAACTTCCACAAAGGTAACTATAAAGATATGAGAAAATACTTAGCAAAGCTACATTGGAATAATATGCTGATGAATAAGACCGCAATTGAATGTTGGAATATTCTAAAATATGGAATTGAGAGTATCATCGATAAATTTGTTCCCTTGAAAAAACAAGGAAAACGGTCTAGAAAGAAACACTTGTCAAAAGAAGCTATTAAAAAAATAGTGTTTAAGCAAACTATGTGGAGGGTTTATAGGCGTACCAGAAAGGATGAAGACTATGCAAATTACAAAGAGGCACTTAACCTAGCTACAACTGAAATTAGAAAATCTAAAAGAAACTTTGAAAAAAAATTGGCAGGTAATATAAAAAATGACAGCAAGAGTTTCTATGCTTATGTAAGGAGTAAACAGAAAGTTTGAGATAAGGTCGGACCACTGGAAAACAACAGGGGAAATATAATTTCAGAGGGGGTTTCAAATGGCAGAGGTCCTGAATGAGTATTTCAGCTCGGGATTTACCACAGAAGATATCAGCTCACTTCCAATTCCATTTACTAAATTTGAGGAAAATAAATCAGAACATTTAGGGCAGTTATTTGTAACTCCTGTAATGATAGCAAACAAAATTAAGAAGATGAAAGATAATAAATCACCTGGAGTTGATGGGATACCACCAAAACTGCTTAAGGGAATTGTTGAGCAAATTAGTGCATCACTTGCAAAATTGTTTAACTTGTCACTAGAAGAAGGAATAGTTCCTTCAGAATGGAAAGAAGCAAACATTACGCCACTATTTAAGAAGGGATCGAGGAACAAGCCAGAAAATTACAGACCAGTGAGTTTAACATCAGTTGTATGTAAATTACTCAAAACATTAATTAGAGACCACATGGTGGAATTCCTTGTAAAACATAATTTAATAAATACATCTCAACATGGGTTCCTAAAAGCAAGGTTATGTCTAACCAATCTCTTATGTTTTTTTGAAGAAATTACAAAGTGGGTAGATGACGAGTCACCAGTGGATTTTGTCTACTTAGATTTTCAGAAAGCTTTCGATAAAGTGCCACACCAAAGATTGATACTTAAACTAAAAGCCCATGGTATAGGTAATGATGTAATCAACTGGATAGAAAAGTGGCTTACACACAGAAGACAGAGAATAATAGTAGATGGTGAGATTTCAAACTGGAAATCTGTTTTGAGTGGGGTACCGCAGGGATCAGTATTAGGCCCTATACTGTTTTTAATATATATATAAATGATCGAGAAGATGACATCTAGCAAAGTACTCAAATTTGCAGATGACACAAAAGTATTCAGAAAGGTTACAAATGATACATATAAACAAAGTTTACAGGATGATCTAGATAAATTAGTTAAATGATCAGAAAAATGGCAAATGTTATTCAATTTTGGGAAGTGTAAATGCATACACATAGGACATGGAAACATGGACGAGAAATATAAAATGGGGGATGCTGTACTAGGTTGAACCACACAAGAAAAGGTGTCACATTTAGTGCTGACATGAAAGTTTCAGAGCAATGTGGGATTGCTGCTTCGAAAGGAAATCAAATTCTAGGGCTAATTAGGAGAACTATCACATATAAGGAGAAACAGCTAATTGTACCCCTGTACAAAGCAATAATTAGACCACATTTGAAATATTGTATACAAGCATGGAGGCCATATCATAAGAAGGACATAGACAAGCTAGAAAGAATACAACGAAGAGCAACTAAAATGATTCCAGAATTGAGAGACCTTAGTTACGAAAATCGCTTATTACAATGTGGTTTGACAACACTAGAAACCAGGAGACCAAATAGAAGTGTTTAAAATAGTGAACGGTTATGAGGATGTTGATAGGAATATGTTCTTCAAACTTAAAGAAGGCAGTAGAACCAGAGGACACAAAGCAGCATTAGTTAAATTACTATAATTAGTGTGGCAGTCTCTGTGCATTTTTCTTGAATAACAAAGTGACTGTATTAGTGGGAATAAGACATTGAATGGGTATGAAAATATTGATAGAAATATTTGTTCTTACAGAGGACACTAAATGAATGGAACAAATTATCTACAAATTGTGTAAATGCTAGCTGCGTGAATATGTTTAAAAACAAAATTGACAAATATCTTAGGAGAGCGGGTTACACATAAATGAAACAGTTTTGGACTCTCGATAGGCCAATGGCTTCCTTGTCCACTTGCCATCTGTGTCTTGTTAAATCTTGTTAAAGACACATCACCATTGAAATCAGTTGGTACTGTTCCAGGGTGATCACATTACCAGGATGGTTGTAAGGGGAGGTTCAACTCATTGCAAACCCTCATTGTGTTCCTTTCTTCACAGCAGGTGGCAGCACCTTACCAACACTACTTGAAATTCTTTGGTCCTCCACTGTCTTAATTTGTCTACATTTAATTAACAGATTATTATGTATAAAATAATGCTGGTTGTAGTTACTATAGTATATCAAAACTTATATATCAGCCAAGCCACTGTCCATTAATTCAGCTTGCACTATATGGATTATGAGAACATTGTTAAACTGAAGGATTTCCTCCTGATGTGTTTCATTTTTGTGATTTTTGCGATTTGCATGAATGTGTATAGCATTGAAGCAGAGTACAAGCATAGATGCTACATTACAAATTTATTGTCATGTGTTAGTTACGAATTGATTGCAAGAACTGCAATGTATAAATTGACATGTACATACATACATACATACATACATATTTAAAAACATTTAGCTATTGCCTAATAATACTATGTCTGAAGATTCATGAACTTTTCCTTAGCTGACTTCAAGTAACTTGTGCATTACGTGTAATGATTGTCCCACTAATTGAGGGACTGTAATACTGGTACATAATATCAGTGTGACAGTACTCAGTATACTTAACACACATTGTCCCTGTAAATTACATTTAAACATAACTTTAAATGCTGAACTTGTCAATGCTGTCTCATGACATTGTTGAATGATAACAAATATGTATTTCATGGATATTAGAACAACAAGTATCTACAACAACTTTCTATGTACAGCTAGGTATATACACAGGGCAAGCAATACACAGATGTTAAGTACCTTGCTTACTGCTATGTATTTGTTTCTCCCACCCCACCCCACCCCACACTACTTAATACTCATTTTCAAAGATCATATACAAAACATCAACATTGAGAGGCAGGTGGCACTGAACAGAAACAACAGTATCAAATCACGGACTTGATTCCTAACAATATTGTTGTTTCATGTATGTTCTTCAGAAATTATTAGTAAGAGTGATTTTGGGAGGGGAATAATTCCACTTCCAATCACTCCCATTTCCTCTTAGGCAGTCACAGATTTTCTTCCTTGTTGGAGTATTGACCTGACCTCAGTACTGTTATACACAGTGTGTCATGTCCTAACACATATGCAATAATCAGCACGTCACGCTTCATTGCATCGTATACAGTAGGTGTGTGCTCAGAATCACTTGGCAGTGAACGGTGCTTGAATGAAGCTACTTATTTGTTAAGCATGTGAAAAAAATTATCATACATGTACCATACCACAAGCTAGTATGTGGTGTATTATAAATGAAGTTAATAATCAAAATCATGACTTAGTTTTAATGTCATACCCAACCCAACAACTAAACAATGATTGATAATTTTTTTATGCAGGGTGGGGTTGTTTATTCCAATGCTGTGATGGATATCCTGTTTTAAGTCTGGGCTGGTTACAAAACATGTCACAGCTAGTTCAATGTTAAGACGTCTAGTGGAAAATGCATTCATAGGCGTATTTTAGTCTCCTGGAGGAATTCCTTCATAATTTTCATTCTCCACCATTGCTACACCATCAGTTTTACCATTACCTTCTCCTGATGGTATTCTTTCATAATCATCATTCTCCACCATTACAACACTGTCAGATTTATCATTGCCATTTCCGGCAACACATTCTTCATAGTCATCATTCTCCACCATTACAATTCCGTCATAATCTTCGTTCTCCACCATTACTACATCTGCTGGTTTTTCATCTTTGTGTGTCTGTCCTGTGTCTCCACTGATAAATACAGTTCTCTCAACAACAGCTGATCCATTGACTGTACTGTATGGACCATCCATTGAAACGTGGTCAAGTTTGTTGTCCTGTGGTTTGTTCTCAGGCATGTCCAATGTCTTTATATCAACATAGCTGTCATCATCATTGTCACTAGATGGTTTAGGTTTGGCTCTTGCCTGAGAAGTGGTACCAGTTGGTGTAGTTTTCTCCGCATCTTCAGATTCTCTTTTCGGTCCGCACCCTCTGAACAGTTAAAGACATAAATAACTATTAAATTTACCTTATTCAGACAAGTTTGCTGACTACACAAAAGATTGCAAGCTACCATTGCAATGCCCATATCATTATTCTCACTCAGATAAGTAGCAGACAGCAAAACCAATAACACAGAACTCTCTTTACCAAAAGTGTCAAAATGGATAAATTTTCAACCCGTGGCAGAAAAGAAAAATAGTGCTTATTTACAGTCGTTGGTACTCACATAAGTATGACTAGGATAGCAATGACTGTGACCATGATGGCACCAACCAGACCCACAAAACATAGGTGTGAACTATGTGCTGTAGTAATGGTCTTATGCACCAATCACACCATAAAAATAATGATATATTATTGCAATAATAAATAAAAAATTTAAATATTTCTTGATGGAGCCATCACTGACAATGAATCAATTATACATTGGCGGGCTCTTGTCCATCACTGACATACATGCCCTTACTGAATGAATGAATCTTTATTTCAACAATAGACAAAACTAGACAAACAATTGAAGTAGTGATATCACTACTACATTTCATAACTACAAAGTTGTTATTGAGCATGCAAGTTGATTCTGTATTCTGTTACATATACAGCAAGTGTATATTGAAAAATAAGTTTGGTACCTGTCAGAATATTTATGTTTGTTCAACAGAGGTTTCAAGACCTTCACTGTCCCTTCATTCACCGGACAACAGTGCGTTCTAATACCGGTGAAGGTTTTGAAAGCTCCGTTTAGCAAATGTAAGTATTCTAAATAGTAACAAACTTATTAGGTTGTTTGAAAAATGGCAAGAAGTGTAATACTTATACTGGATTTTGTTGAGAAGTAAAAAGGCTGGCAGTGATTAAAATGAGGATGCATCAGTGCAAAGTTACAATCCTCCCAATTATGAAGTAGATTTCAAGGAAGGTTTCACAGAATCGAGGACCCAAGTCTTGTGCAATTATAGTCAAATTGAGTACCTGCTGGTGCTCCTAATTGACAGTGTTAAAACAAGGCCAGGGTGGGTCAAACTGTTTAATAGAGGAGAATGAAGAATATATCACTAAAGTGTATGGCATTGCAGAAAACCACATACATGATCCTTCTCTTGTGTATTAAAGTAAGAGCATGATGTAGATTTCGGTCACCTGATTTCCAAATGTTGCACATAATGTCCACCTTTACATGCAAGGATAATAATGAAACCAGCCTTGCCACTACCCGGTATGCTGCAATGGTGCATTCAAGGAGAATGGTACGGTGATTTTGTTAATGAAAATAGAAAAGAAGCCAATGTTCCAAGACTGCTTTATTCTATTAGGTGACATCTAAGATGAGTTGGAGGAATTTGCACATTACCTTGATCCTGAGTTGATGCATTGGTCTGACTGGCTGCTGGTACTGATGCAGGGCTGGTGTGGTCTGACTGGCTGCTGGTACTGATGGCAGGACTGGTGTGGTCTGACTGGCTGCTGGTACTGATGGCAGGACTGGTGTGGTCTGACTGGCTGCTGGTACTGATGCAGGACTGTTGTGGTCTGACTAGCTGCTGGTACTGATGCAGGGCTGGTGTGGTCTGACTGGCTGCTGGTACTGATGGCAGGACTGGTGTGGTCTGACTGGCTGCTGGTATTGATGGCAGGACTGGTGTGGTCTTACTGGCTGCTGGTACTGATGGCAGGACTGGTGTGGTCTGACTGGCTGCTGGTACTGATGGCAGGACTGGTGTGGTCTGACTGGCTGCTGGTACTGATGGCAGGACTGGTGTGGTCTGACTGGCTGCTGGTACTGATGGCAGGACTGGTGTGGTCTGACTGGTGTGGTCTGGGATTTGGTTGTCATAACAGAGCACTGTTTCCAATTTTCCCAATTTGTTTTTGTGAAGTCACATCTGCAAATGTTGTTTTATGTGAAAAATGCAGGTTTTATATTCAACGTTTTGCATTCATTTATTAGAAGAATATACCTCATGTGTTAAATCCAAGACTCATGCTGGCTAGCATCGTTGAAGATTGACATGCATGTACCTTAGAATTACTATACATTACAACACACCACACATCAACAAAACTGCCCTGTAAGTGTAAGTCAGTTTGTTCTACCATAATCACATTTTGGTTTGGGAATCCAGTTCTGTGCAGCATTGTAGTGTAATGCGCTTGGAATTGACACATTTTCTTGAATGGTCCTTGCAACATGCATACGTCTGTATTCCCATACTTCCATCTGCACCTAATTTGCAGGTTACAGATACACCCCAGCCACATTCTATGCTGACCGACAGGCCTGCAACTGTGAAGACAAAAAAACACACATCATACGAATGTATTAAATAATGGAGATTATACAAAAATCAACATGTAATGTCGCTACCAGGTACACATGTACATCATTTTATAACTTGTTATAGCATCATGAGATTCTTTTTATACAGTATGATTTCTATCAAAATTAAAAACACATTGATAATTATAGAAAATAAATTCTTTGTGGTTCCAGGAGTAACATAGCAGTGTGTTGTACTCACTTTGGAACAACTAAACTGGTGAAAAGTTGTGCAATGTTTGGATCACCTGACATATGCTATGATGACCTTGACCAGTACAATTTATTTTAAGAGTGTAAAAATAAAACTGAGGTGAAATCAAACTTTTATTTGTGGCATTCAACTTTTAATAAGAAATCTTATTTTTTAGCTATGCAGTCATGGTACATTAAATGATTAAGCACTCACCCACAGAAGTCAGTGATACAAATGTGGCAATGAAGTAACATGAAGTAACATGAAGTAACATGCACAGTGTGAGTTACACAACTTCATAATCTCATCAGGTCATGATGCACATGTCTTCCTGGTGAACTACAAAATAAGTTGTGTTTACTTTGCAAATTTCCAAGAACGTCCATTACACAATGATTTGTTTGATAATAGCACAGTCAGTGGCATATCTAGAATCTCGCAAAGGGATGGGCCAAGTTAGTCACCCATTAGTTTACCATGCTATTATATAGTGGCATAACAGGTTACATATGAAATTTTTTTTTTAAACAGGTTACATATGAAAAAAAATATGTAAAAACAGGTTACATATGAAAAAAAAAAAATGAAAAAAAGCCAGACGGGTGCCGTGTACTTAAGATAATTTCTACATAACACTCAACATTCATATACCAAGATACTGATTTCTAGGATGTGGTGTCATAAAATATGTTTTTAATAGTAATATGAACCAAACACCATGACACACTCATTAAAATCCCTGTCCGGATTGCACCAGAATCAACTTCAGAAGTTATTTTATCCTGAAAGAGGCCACCCGACCCCCTCCCATACTCCCCCCACTTTGCCCATTACCCAGAAAATACATATGGCTGATCTCATAATTAATTCCATTTTTCTTTTTACACATGACATTTTAACTATTTGTAGGAATTCAGACTGTACCAAATGTAATGTTATATTCATCAGTTATCTAATATGGTAGAAGTTTTGTGACTTGGACTTAAATGACAGAGGTAATAAGTTATCCTTTTTGCAAACGGTTCAGTTTCTTTACAATTTTGCTGTACACTAGCTGTCAGTATAGTTTTATGTTCAGTTCTAAAACTAACAATGTACCTGGTACTTTCAGTTTGTGTAGATGGATCCCACTGATGTGATAAATTAAGTCCAGCTGATGTGTTGAGCGCAAGGAAGAAACAACTTGTACTTGTACAAGGAAGCATAATTATATACAAATGCGTCATGCAAAGGCCGGTGCTGTCTCTACTGAGGCAGTCTATTGAATCTTTTTACCATGACCTAGAGTAGGATAACATTGCCACTGGATGGTCTTAGGGCAGACAGGGGTTTTTAAGTGATGTTCATGGCGGCGGCGGCGGCGGCAGCGGTGGCGGTGGTGGCTAAAAGTAGGAAGGGTGATGAGGTAGAGTTAGGAGGGTATGAAAAGGAGTGCGTAGGGGATGAGGTGGTGTAAGGAGGGGGATGAGGTGGTGTCGGGAGGGGATGAGGTGGAGTAAGAAGGGGATGAGGTGCAGTGAGGAGGGGATGAATTGGATTGAGGAGGGGACGAGGTGAAGTGAGGAGGGGGTGAAGTGGATTGAGGAGAGGACGAGGTGGCATGAGGAAGGGATGAGGTGGTGTGAGGAGATGAATGTTGCGTGGAGGGGCAGATTAGGTGGGAGATGAGGGGATGAAGTGGAATATTAGATGGTGTGAGGAGGGGGTGAGGTGGGATATGAGGTGATATGAAGAGGGGATGAGTTATGAGATGACATGTGTGAAGGGGCAGATTAGGTGGGAGATGAGGGGATGAAGTGGAATATGACAAGGTGTGAGGATGAGATGGGGTGAGAAATAAGTGGAATGAGATGGTATGACAAGGGGAGTGAGGGGATGAGACAGTGTGATGGTGGGGACGAGGTGGGAGAGGAGACTGTGAGGAGTGGTTGAGATGGGAAATAAGTTGGTGGATGAGATAGGTGGAACAATTGATAGTGATATAGTATGAACTACTAGGATATTCTACAGTAGGTGTGATGCACTGTATCGGAAATAAGTCCACATAAATAAATACTAATCCAGTTAGGTATGTGCGTAACCTAGCTCATGCAGTGATGCACAAAATGGTAGTTTTATTTTAGTCAGTTCCTGGGCATAAAGTTACTTACTATTGCATTATATCATGCATATTGTTTTCTAATTCAGCAATCCTACCTTTCAAAAGGAAAAGATATGTACATCGTACTTACATCATAACATGCTACTTTAAACAATATTGTATTGAATTCATAGCATTGTGTAATGGAGTTGAATGTAATGGAGTTGAACGTAACGGAGCTGAAAGTAACGGAGCCGACATATTCACTATAAACTGCATATTGAAACCTGATTAATGCACATTGTGAGCCTTCCCACTCGATTTTGAAACTGTACTGGGTGATTTCTAAGTATACTCTTTCTTTTGTCTATAGCATCCATATACCCAGTTGAATGGAGCTGAACCTTCTAAGATGTAACATCGTGGGGTATGGACAGAAGAGGCAAATAACTATTTTGAAAGTGTGAACTGTTCGCTTACATCATCGTTGCTAGACAAAACATCAATGTCTAGACATGTTGGCATCTGGTGATTACTAGAAAATGATTGTTTCAAGTTGGTAATCCTACAAATGTTTTCTTGTAAAACGTTCACTGTTAAACATCTTTAACACGAAGATAGTGTTTGTGGGACATAGCATTTTAGCACAAGTTCCGTTATAAATGTGTTAAATTTTCCGTTATGTTTTTAAATGCCATCACATGTCATGCGAAAATGATGCCACATATTATCTTCTTATGAAATAGTATATATAAAACGGCATTTTGCAAACACTGGTTGGACAGAGATGTTTGTAAGGGTGGGACATGAAATGCACATTTCTGAAGAATCACGCATACATGCAGTGTTTTATTCTTTTCTGTGGTAATTAAATCTCTACCACAGATCTTTGGCACGGGAGCATTGTTAAGTAAAATAACATACAGATACTGGTTGAGGTATGTGATTAAAATAATGGATCGGGCACGCAGTAATGTTGCTGCACGATTGGAATATGACATCTGAGACATATTCGGTGGCATTGATTTTATACCATCATGAGAACATGATCAAATATTACTGGCAATGTTCTTTTTGATCAGAACATTAAATAATACTAATTAATAATGTTCAAGTAATAACGTTGTGATGATAATTGCCAGTATGTAAATTAAATCACGATCGTGTCCAGGGACCAGGGCAGTTCTAAGGAAATAGCGAGAAATATCTTTAAAATAATGCTACAATATGTTCAGTGTCATGTAACATGAAACACAGTAACAGGAGTCACAGTAACAGGAGTCACAGTAACACGAGTCACAGTAACAAGAGACGCAGTAACATAATCCAGGGTAACACAAGTCACATTAGCACAAATCACAGTAACATGAGTCACAGCAACAAAAATAATAGTACACGGATCACAGTAACATGAGTCACAGTAACACAAGCCACAGTAACATGGATCACAATAACACAAGTAATAGTAACATGGATCATAGTTACATGAGTCACAGTAACATGAATCACAGTGGGACGAGTAGCAGTGACACGAGTTGCAGTAACATGAGTCAGTAACACTACTCACAATAACACGAGCCACAGTAACATGATTGACAGTAACATGGATCACTGTAACACAGATCACAGTAGCACTGATCACAGTAACACGGATCACAGTCAAATGAGTCACCAAAGTATAAAAAACAATGCCACATTTCAAATTTATTTTTGCAAGAACTCAAATATATTGCTATTGCTATATACATATTTCAATACAAAATTATGATGCTAAATTACTATGTTTGAAGATTCATTACCTTGGCTGACTTCAAGTATGTCATGTCATGCATGTCAACATGTCATGCAATTACAATATGTCTATTTGAATAAGATTAATTAAGAACTAAGCCTCTGTTAAACCCACATGTATCTGACTACCTATTTTAAGTGCCACTTGACCAAAAGCAGAAAACCATTGTCCAACTAATTGAGGGACTTCAATATTTAAAGTCAGTGTGACAGTACTCATATACCTGTAAATTACCTTTTATGCAAATTACTTAACTTCCAACTTGTCAATGTAGTCCCATAGCATTTTCAAATAACAACTGTATACTTCATTAATAATAGTACAGGGTGTATGTTTGTCTATGTACTCGAACAACAACAATTGTCTACCACAACATTCTGTATACAGGTCTATACATGATGATGACAAATATTATAGACTATTGTATTTGATTTAAACCCACCATGAGTATGTATGTTTGTATGTTATGCTACTCCTAGATGCTTTGCATCTCGGGCGCCAAACTTTCAGGGTTTCATCTACGGTCCCACAATGGGTCGTCTCAGTTTAATTTTTTTTTAATTCACCCCACTATTACCCTCTCTACAGACAATCAAATTACCATAAATGTAGTTATTACGTAGAACAGCTGTCCACAACTCTATGCCAATAGTTATGTACAATTATTGACAGTGCTATGCGTCTTTTCTTTGATTGTTCGAAGTTACGTCACACAGGCATCGCTAGACATTACTATAACTGCCAGTATTACATCACCATTTCAAGAAGCCATCAATATATTGACTGGCAGCACCATGTGTCAAGGCATAGATGGATATTTCTGTCATAATGTTCTGTGTCCTGACATTTTACAGTCAAGTACAAACATCCAAGTTATACCATCCACAGGATGGGCATTTTTGCTAGTAATAATAATAATTCTATACATCTATACAGACTATATATATATATATATATATATATATATATATATATATATATATATATATATATATATATATATATATATATATATATATATATATATTGACTTGTTAAGCATGATATCATGAGCAGGGTTAACTACCTTGTTTATTGCCATGAATGTGCTAGTTCCCCTGCTTCACTCTATAGTCAGTTGTCATTTTCAAAGGTAAATTGTACAAGAAAGTTAAAGAAACAGCAATGTTGTGAGAAATCAGGTCTGTATTCCCTCCCAATCTCTCTCACTACCTCCCAATCTCTCCCACTACCTCCCAATCTCTCCCACTACCTCCCAATCTCTCCCACTACCTCCCAATCTCTTCCACTACCTCCCAATCTCTCCCACTACCTCCCAATCTCTTCCACGACCTCCCAATCTCTCCCACTACCCCTAAGGCAGTCACTGATTCTTCCTTGTTGGACCAGTGACTTTACTACTGTTCAAATAATAGATATGCAAAAAGCAAAAATTGGCACAGTACTTCATGCTTCAGTACATTCATACAAATGTGTGCTCAAAACCTCTATGCTTGAATGAAGCATGCTGCTACTAAACTGTTAAGCGTGTGGAAAATATATTACTATGCACACTGCACCAAAGCTGGTGGAAAATTGTTAAGTTAATAATCAAGATCATGATGTAGCTTTATAATCAAGGCCTACCCAACATCTAAACAATGATTGAATCAAGGCCTACCCAACATCTAAACATTGGTTGAATCAAGGCCTACCCAACATCTAAACAGTAGTTGAATCAAGGCCTACCCAACATCTAAACAGTGGTTGAATCAAGGCCTACCCAACATCTAAACAGTGGTTGAATCAAGGCCTACCTAACATCTAAACAGTGGTTGAATCAAGGCCTACCCAACATCTAAACAGTGATTGAATCAAGGCCTACCCAACATCTAAACAGTGGTTGAATCAAGGCCTACCCAACATCTAAACAGTGGTTGAATCAAGGCCTACCCAACATCTAAACAGTGGCTGAATCAAGGCCTACCCAACATCTAAACAGTGGTTGAATCAAGGCCTACCCAACATCTAAACAGTGGTTTGAACAAGGCCTACCCAACATCTAAACAGTGATTGAATCAAGGCCTACCCAACATCTAAACAGTGATTGAATCAAGGCCTACCCAACATCTAAACAGTGATTGATAAGAACAGTTGTCTTGAATTGTGCAGTTTATAAAGCCTGGTTTATAAGATTTGTACGCAGGGTTGTTTACTGCAATGCCATGAATGATATTATGTTTCAAGTATGGGCCAGTTACAAAACATGTCACAACTAGTTCAACTTTGTAGACATCTTGAAGACAATTATGGACAGTCATTAATAATACGCCTAGAGCATATAAATTATGCACAAACTTGTTTGATTAGTAATACAGTTTTATATAATGTTATATTTATGCACAAAATACAAGAAATGCATACCTGTCATACAAGTGACTTGCTAAAATATGTACCTGTGTTATAAGCATATATGCATGCACGATAAAACTGCATAGGAACTGTGCCCATTGTTTAGTTCAGATACCATAAATCAGGAAATATCTAAAGGTAAATGTATGCTCTTACATATGGTATCCAGTCCTTGGGACCATTCAAAGCACTTTACACTTCACCCCCTGGCAGACCTGTTTATTCCAACGCTATCTCAACTTCTCTGGGAAGCATTCAGCCATGCTGCAATTACTGCTCGAAGACAATTCGTTTACATATCCACCACTGTCTATAGCCAAGCACTCATTTATACAGCTGAGTGAACTGGAGCAACGTGGAGTGAACACAACTGCCCAAGCTTCGAAAGGCAGCAAGAGGATTTGAACATGGATTCTCTCAATTGACAGTCCAATGTTCTAACCTGCATGCCACCACATCCTACACAATTATAATCTTCTACATAATTCCCAAACTTCCTGTCCACAATATAAATAATTTGCCTGAAACAAACATTGTCCACAAATACATGCCTAAATGCTCTTACAGCACTTACTAACAGAGATCTATGTATGCAATAAGATTGATTTTATCATTCTCATTAATCAAAAATATTTCAAAAATAATCAAACCTATTGTGTACGATTCACATAGAGAAACACAAGACCAAAATAAAAATGTTATCTGTGTTACTCGAATTTATGTATCAGTTCATTGTAAATCAGAACTTTGGTACAGTTCTGAAATAGTTGGAGTATGTGTCATCTACACATTCCACACTTCAGTCATCTTTCACAACTGTCTCAAGTGGCCCATACACAGTTGGGTCCACTTCTCTTCCAGTCCTTTGTAGACTGTGATGTTCTGCATCAACTCAGCAGACTATATACCCTCATTCATTGTCTGCCAGTGCCTACAGATCAGACTCATTGGTAGTCTCATTACTTCGTTATTTACCCCCAATTCCTTCGTAATCTGCATTTTCCACCATTACAATTTCATCTGACTTACCATTGTCCTCACCACCCTTTTGTTCAGTTCCTATTCCTTCATAGTCTGCATTCTCCACCATTACAACCTCATCTGACTTGCCTGGGTTGCTCGTACCACTAGCCACTGCACCTATTCCTTCGTAATCATCATTGTCTACCATTACAACATCACCAGAGACTGGAGGTGTGGTTTTCTCAGCATAGTTTCTGTTAGGTACAGCAGGTCCCGCCATAGTACTGTAAGGTCCATCCATTGAGCTACTGTCCAGTTCAGTGTCTTGTGGCTGGTCTGGACGCACGTCCAGTGTGTCTACATTAATGTAGTCATAGTCAGGGGTACGATGTTGAGGACGCCCATTTTGTGCTTCATCATGGGTGATGTAGCTATTGCTGTTGGTAGTAGCATTGCCTGTTCTAGCATGCATCTCTTGACCTTGAGTGGAGTTGCTTTTGCGAGTGCGTCTTCTGAAAAGTTTAAGAAAAACAAACACTACGTTTGTATACCAAACCCTGATTGAGCTTGTTCAAGGCAAAGCCATGTTTCTTTGTGGCTTGGAATACTACCAAAACGACATAACATAAAATCCAGTATTTAGAACTACCAGTAGTACATGCAGGCCCATGATCTATATTTTTTCCAAGTGAGTTCATTCTATTAATAGACGTTGTGGTTGGTTTATGAATAAGGGGTTCAAAAGACTAGGACCTAAACAACACAACATGGCTGTTAGCCCTGAAGTTAAAAGAAACATCTGTGTCATAGCAATGCCTGCTTTAATTTACTCCAATACTAAATATAATATACACTGTACATAGCTCCAGTATTTGGAATTTTGTGATCACATAGAATCAAATAGCAATTACCTTTTAGTAATTGTGTAGACATAGCAGCATTATATACAGGCTCTCATACAGCTCTGTGGAAATAATTATATGCATTGCATATGTGGCATCAGCCAATATAAAATAATTTCTAATTTACATATCATTTGATACATCAGATTTGTACCAGTGTTCCTATTTTATTGTAGTAATCATATATATATATATATATATATATATATATATATATATATATATATACACACACAAGCATGAGTTATCATGTTCAACTGACTGAACAGCATAAAATAAATAGCTTACACACAAATCAAATGTAGTGTACCTGTTCATGAACATATTTAGCTGTCACTGGTACTTACCTGGATATGATGAAGATTGCAATGATAGCAATCAAAATAACACTAACCAAACCTGCTGAGAGCCCTGCAATGATGACTGTATTGTCTGGAACAGAGGTTGTTGACTAGTTTGATGACGGACTGAGGCAGGCAGTGAGTTGATAAATAAAATTTAAATAATTCATTACTGAGTTTATGTAGATCCAAATTATTACTGAAATTTACAAAATGCCAATTCGATCTGTGAAAACAATATCCTTTTGGATCATATATCATCATATAGTAGCAGATGTTATATAGCAACATCATGCACATCAATGCAATAACCCAAATGAAGTGAAACTGATAAAATGGCTGTTAAAGTTTGACCATGATAATGCAGTCTTCAAGAAAATTACTTTGCGCATCAGTGCAATAACCTGTTGGTAATTGTAGTGAGAGTAGAGACACCTAGCGACAATTTTCGAAGGGAGAAAAAAATTGGTTGTATGGTACTTTTGTGGTTATTGCGTTCATGTAATCAGAAATTGTTTGAATTTTTATATATAATAAAAAAGTTGTTGATCATGAATCATGCATTCTTTTTTTCTGGATCCATCATGTCCTCTGTATGTCTCAATGTTCCTTTTGTCACACAGAAACGGCAATTGCCCTTGATTGAAACTATCTGTATGTATTCACTATTACAGTATTGGTCAGTCTGCTAGGTCAATGTTTTATTGAATAAT
This sequence comes from Lamellibrachia columna, assembly GCA_963662155.1. Classification (NCBI taxonomy): domain Eukaryota; kingdom Metazoa; phylum Annelida; class Polychaeta; order Sabellida; family Siboglinidae; genus Lamellibrachia; species Lamellibrachia columna. The sequence goes on from OY759270.1 coordinate 16,323,489, forward strand.
TGATAGATTAGCATTCAGCTCTACCAAGTCCCACACATTTGGTTTCCATCTCATGCTCTCACACAGCTATCTATGAAATTTATGCATATTGGCCATTTAATTAAATAAGTAATTAATACAAACAGGCTTATTTCCATAGATGTGCAGATCATCTGATGAGCTCGTAATATCAAAGAACATAGCACTCAGTATATAGGGAATGCACACCATGAATAAATTCCACATATCAGACTGCTACTACTACAACCCCCGGTAGGCATAGTTTGCTCAAACCTTTCTCATAATGTCTCATTTACAATGTAGTTGTGTTTAATGGTGTTATGAATTAATTTGCAGTCGTCACCATTTTCACATGTAAATTTAATTAAATCAGGTTAACTTAAATCGTTCTTCTACTATGGAAAGAACAAATAACGGATTTATTTTTTAAGGTACCATGCATATAAAACATAAGTACAGGCATTCCTACTTGCATTTATTTATATATATTATTCATCTAACACTTTAAATAATTTCTTTGTAGGAGCCATTAATATGTTTAGTGTAACTACACACAAGGTATATATATATATATATATATATATTGCTAGCTAGTAACATACATGTAGCTGAAATGTAGTAAACATGGGAGTTTTCTAAAGTAATACTAATAATAAACCAGGATTCTACAGCATACATAATTAAATATTTGTCAATTTATAAAACTTTTCCCATGTGAAAAGTTTGTAAAAGAGTGATTATAAATCTTGCATTCAGAATACATATGTACTCTACCTGTTGCATTGCTGGAGCCTTGTGGGTCAGTTGTAGGTTCTTGAGTTGCTAGCTGGGCCACATCTGATGCTGCTGTAGATGTGTTGAATAACGGATTCATTTTTAAAGGTACCATGCATATAAAACAAGTACAGGCATTCCTACTTGCATTTATTTATATATATTATTCATCTAACACTTTAAATAATTTTTTTGTAGGGGCCATTAATATGTTTAGTGTAACTACATACAAGGTATATATATATATATATATATATATATATATATATATATATATATATATATATATATTGCTAGCTAGTAACATACATGTAGCTGAAATGTAGTAAACATGGGAGTTTTCTAAAGTAATACTAATAATAAACCAGGATTCTACAGCATACATAATTAAATATTTGTCAATTTATAAAACTTTTCCCATGTGAAAAGTTTGTAAAAGAGTGATTATAAATCTTGCATTCAGAATACATATGTACTCTACCTGGTACATTGCTGGAGCCTTGTGGGTCGGTTGTAGGTTCTTGAGTTGTTAGCTGGGCCACATCTGATGCTGCTGTAGATGTGTTGAAGTATGTCGCTGATGTACCAGACACTGCACTATTACACTGTGATGGTTGTTGTGTTGCAGTGTCATGTGCAGTGTCATTGCCATGGGTGACATTGCGACGCGCATAATTTAAGATGCATTGAAAATCTGTAAAACATCATTGTAGTGCATAATTTCTCTACATTTTGCAAACTGTTTGCAATACCTGTACTTCAAGCAGGCAAACTAACAAACGATATATAAGTACATGCATGTACAATGTGTGTGCATGCGTGTGTACGTGCATGAGTGCATGCGTGCATTCGATAATTGCAAGTATTTCACTCAAAAACAACTTGTTTAAACAAGTTTTTTGCACTCCATCAATGAACTTATTGTTGTTGATTTAGAATATCAATCTCTTCACAAAGGTTTCTTCAACTGTTTGTCAAAATGGTATATTCCCTATGTATAGAAAAATTTGCCTCAACTAGTATAATGGTGTATACGTTTCAATGTCGGAGAAATTTTTCCGAATAATTGGAAGCCAAACTTGTCTGTAGAAACATTCTGTTGTCGTTGTAGCACGATTGCAAATGTCATAACATTGCCCAAGCCAATCACAACATACTGTACTCTGTCAGATACTAATAACAACGTCATGCTGTTATTTAGTACATATATTGCGTAATAGTATATCATATCTCTTTCGCTACTATGGGAATTTAAGCATGATAAAGGAATATGTAAATTCACTCTGTTGCTGCAGCCAACAGCTGAACAAGCCTTTTTCGCTAAACCAACATCCATAGGAATATTAGGAACCATTGATTTAGGACAGTGAACTCTCTTACTAATGTAAAATCTTCAGGTTATACTCACAACAACAACCACGTATTCTATGTCTTGTATTAACGTCATTGCAGGAATCAACAGAGCAGCAGAGTGTTACCCAGTCTTCACTGCAGTTCAGTTGTGTTGATGAATTACAGGTCATATCTACATATCCATTATAACTTTCAGCGCCAGGCATGGTGCATGTCATTTGTTTGGAATGCATGTTTATTGGTGCATCATGGCTGTTCCCTGTCAAGACAAAGAATGCCATCAGTCAAAAGGCAGGATGGATTAATTGTGGATGTGATATTAAGTTATTAACTAATGTCTCCATAGCCTTTATAAAACGTAAACATATGAAACCACAACTGCTGAAACTCCCTCCTCAATTCATCTAGCCCTGGACTAACTTAATTAGTTATTTTAATAAACTTAACTGTATTGGATTTTTGAATATACATTTTATCCAAGCAGATTATCATCACAAATTACAGTGGAAAGGTAGGCTTTATTTAACAGATAATAACGTCTGGTTTTCTGAAATTCCAGAAATTGCAAACAGTATGAAATTATGGAATAATATATTTATTAGTCCACTTAACCTTGTATTGCATTTTGGGTTAAATGCAAGAAATGTACTTAATAAGTTTGAAATATGTTTATTGTATATTAAGCAGTGTAATATACACTTACCAGGAGATGTTTGTAGTGTAAATGTCACTAGGAAATAACATATGTATACTGCATTGAATAGCCACATTGTTGTCAGACTCCTTTCCTGTTAAGAAAACAAAACTGTTGAATATGCAAATGCATAATGTACTGCATAATTGCTATTGGATATATATCCAATATTAGATGTATCCCATTATAAAACGTCACCCAATTAATAACAAAAAACATCAGAACCAGTGTTAAAAACAATGACTACAACAGCTAGTTTAGTAAATTACTGATTTTCAAAGTCTACTGCAGACTCTGAGTAACTCTACATTGTAGACAATTGGATACATCTACCATTATGCTACAGGCTGCTGTGACATTTCTGTCTCAATGTAAAATTTACTTACGGTTTGTAGAAATAGATCAAGCTGTTGCTCCAATCAATGCAAAAATAGGTTGCACAGGACAAACAGGAAGTTTTACAGGCATCGACCCATATGCAAATATATGATGAAAGGTGCCTACTGAAGCGAATCCATTGATGCTCCCTACCTTGCATGGTAGTTACACAACTACACAGCTGTTATGCTAGTTGAAAATGTGGCTTGTTTTAATGAACAGTTTATTATTAGTTTATTATTAGTTTATTATTAGTATTGTGTTTTGATGTTACTCATTGTTTATTTTTAATACAAAACAATTTTTAACAGGTTAATTGCAACAAGTTAAACTTAGATAACTGTATTTCAATGGATATTAGTTAAGTATACTGTGATTGGTGAGAACCACAAATGTTTAATTTCAAATATTGTTTTAAAATGTTCATTTTCTCCTAGCACTGTAATGAAACTTTTAACTTCAATCTTATATTACATATGTTCAAGATGGGCATATATTCAGTTTAGTTTACATACCCATATATTCAGTGTCTGCAAACATTTCCAGGATTTATTCAAATGAACAAGATAAAACATGCAAAAATTCCACATACCTTTAATTTGAAATGGTACCTGCAATGTAGTGGCTCTTTGATGTTGATTTGAATATAATTCATTGTGCCACACACACAGGAATGGTGGTTCAATGGTTTGGCTGTTATTGCCTGACCAGAAAGTCAAGGGTTTCAACTTTGAATCCACGTCATTTCATAAAAATAAGGTAATAATAATATATTTTATTTGATATAGCCCCAGATACAAGATTGTTCATGGCACTATGTAGTAATTACTTGTTACTATTAATAATTACTTTAAATAATACCTTGCCAACATGCTTAACACCATGCAGGATATGTGTGTCTTCTTGGTGAAATAATAAAAGTTGTCGGTCCATTCCAACAGGTGTCTTTGCCTGAGGAAGTAAAAGGGGTATGTTAAAATGTGTAATGAGCCATGGACTCGCAGTGCTGATGGTCTCTGTCTCAGATGCACAGAAATGAGCCACTACAGAAGTCTAGCATCCATAACACAGCTTAGAATTTTTATTAACGAGGATTTAATTAAATGTGTTAGAAACCTGGCCACCTTATGTGAGTGCTCATTGCTTCGAAGCTCTAAGCTGTACAAATATACACTTGACTACTTGTTACTGTGTTAGGTTAACATATAACAACACTAGCATTGTGAGATTTAAAATTCCCATCCATTGAACATAAATTTATGCACTGGCTCTGTTGGCATAAATAGTTTCAAAAAAGTAGTTAAGTTTTATGTGCACTTGTGACAGAACCAGATCATGGAGGAACTATTAATAGCATTGGTCTATGAATGAACCAACATCTATGATCTTGACCTGGTCTGAGGATGGAATTCAAGATGAAGCTGTCATGCATGACAACATCAGACTGAGTTGTGAAATTACCATAATTCACCTTTTCTCTGCAGATACTATTTCAGTATGTGTACAGGATGGAAATCAACTGCTAGTAGACATACCTACCTGTGATAGCCTGGCCTTTACAAAACTAACCAACAACATAGTTCTACCCACCATGCCTTGTAGCATGATGGGTGGTTGTATATATATATATATATATATATATATATATATATATATATATATATATATATATATATATATATATATATATATATAGGCTGATTTTTGAGAGGCGAGGTTTGCCACACCGGTTGCACACACAGGCCTGCCAACCATCGTACGAACAACTTATTATTTGACTAGTGTACACCAGGTGGCAGCATGTTCTTACAATGTAGTTGAGTACACAAATGCTTACTTATACTTGTCATTATTTGAATGCAAGAGTATATATGCAGTAACATATAAACCATCCTGGCATATAGTTTGTACAAATAGTAGTAGTATTACTTTAGAAAACTCTCATGTTTACTATATTTCAGCCACATGTATGTTACTAGCTAGCAATATATATAAACATACTAATGGCTCCTACAAAGAAATTATTTAAAGTGTTAGATGAATAATATATATAAATAAATGCAAGTAGGTATGCCTGTACTTATGTTTTATATGCATGGTACCTTTAAAAATTAATCCGTTATTTGTTCTTTCCATAGTAGAAGAACGATTTAAGTTAACCTGATTTAATTTAATTTACATGTGAAAATGGTGATGACTGCAAACTCATTCATAACACCATTAAACACAACTACACTGTAAATGAGACATTCTGAGAAAGGTTTGAGCAGACTATGCCTACCGGGTAGTAGTAGTAGCAGTCTGATATGTGGAATTCATTCATGGTGTGCATTCCCTATATACTGAGTGTTACATTCTCTGATATTATGAGCTCATCAGATGATCTGCATCGATGGCAATAGCTTCTTTGTTCACTCCTCCACAGTTGTCATTGTCCATTGTTATCAACTTAACAAAATCCACCATGTATTCCCAATTCATAAATAATCACTTTTTCAATCATTGTCAGACCACACTCCTTCATATTTTAAGCACTTTCCCATTCATTTCCTTTGTTATCTGCATTTTCCACCATTACAACCTCATTCAGATTTATCAATGCCCTCATTGCCTCTCTGTTCAATTCCTATTCCTTTGTAGTCTGCATTATCCATCATTTCAACTTCATCAGACTTACCAATAGACTCAACACATTTGGTCCACTGACAGTACTGTAAGGTCCATCCAATGAGCCGTTGTCAAGTTCAGTTGAGCCATTGGCCAGTTGAGTGTCTTGTGGTTGGGTTTGATACACGTCCAATGTATCTAGATCAATGTGTTCATAGTCAGGGTTGCCACCTAGCTGATGTGTATCCACAGGTTGCTGACCACCATAGATGGAGTAGATATTGGCATGGCCTGTTGTAGTGTGTGATGTGGGACGTCTCAACAGGTCTCCACCTTCTCCATCACTTCTGTGAGTGCGTCTTCTGAAACCATTAGGTAGTCAACATCAGGTCTGGTAAGCATAACTGCTTTTGAAGGAAGTATTGCACCCTTTCAGAGTCTCGATGGAGCTTTCAAGACCCTCTCAGACTCGTCATCAGCATCATTCTGAACTGCTCTCCAGCTGACGTTGACGAAGGGACCAAGAGGGTTTGGAAAGCTCCATTGAGCTAACACTTGAGACTCTGAAAGGTAGCTGTGCTTCCTTCTGTATGAACCTAACAGAGTCTGGTACTAACTTACATGTTGGTAACTGCCTTTATTTGGCTGATTTTAAGTTTGCATGCTTACAGCAAACCAACATTACTGATTCACTAAGCTTACTATAATATTTTGTCAGACACATGGGGATATTTCTTATTATGTATTATGAAGAACTACATTCTGCTATATTTTGGTACAATTATTTTTTATTATTAAGAATAGTGTTTTTTTAACATGTCATGCAGGATTATCAATAACAATTACCTATGATATATCTATCTATATGGATGTGTTTTAACCAAACAACTCTTTCAAGTGTAGACAAGTACATCTTGGTGTTTCTACAGTTACATTCATCAGTGTCCTTGTTGTTGGGTACTCACTTGTATATGACAATGATGGCAAGTAGAAGGACAACGACTAAGCCAACAGCCAGCCCAATAATGAGGCCTGGAAAAGATCACATGTGAACAAACACATATGTGGATATTTATATAATTATTTTATAGGTTTTGGATATGGATGCATTGTTCAGATATTAAACAAGAGTTGGTGTCATCAAATATGACAGGATGAATGAATCAAATGAAGACTATTCCTTGCTCTTGATATGCTGTGGTACCTTAATCTGCCATGCAGATGGATGAGATGAATATGGATATCCTTGAGAATGTGAAGGAATGTTGCAGTCATTACTAATTGTTTGTAGCAGATTGAGTAACAATTCAAATTATTGCTAAAGTAGTGAATCTGTTTTATACTGTACCTGTGGCTGAAGATTTGCTTGTTGGCTTTCCTGCTGTTTTTTTTTTAGATATTGAGTTGTCTTTTCTTGATGACTAGTTGTAGTTGTTGTCGGTGTTGTTGCTGCTGTTGCTGCTGATGCTGCTGATGCTTATATATCAGTATTGTAATAATGGGGTGTCTAAAGAAAAACATGTAAAGATTATTGATAATAAATGGGTATTTTATAAACTTTTTATATTTTCATTGAATGTTAAATGTTATATAGAAATGAAAACTCCACTTTTACTTATAGCATATCAAATATTTTGATAACATTTCTTCAGCAAGATATTGTTGTATCATATCAGTTTCATTTGGAAAAATGTGTTACATTTGAAACATTTATTGTATATTGCACACCTACCAGTAATTGGACCATGCATCGGGGCCAGCACACATGTTACTAACATGTAACATGTAACATGTACATGGTGCATAGTTGAACAACTTCATTTCTTCCAATAGATGGCATGATTTCCTGTTAAGAAAGTTAATTTGTACATACAAATTTATCAAAAGCACGAAAGCATTTACATTTATTCTAGAAAATAGCTGGAAATCAACTTCTCCTTTTAATGTTAATACTGCATTCCAATTATTACACTAATAGCAACATTATTTGTAATGTTTATATACTATATCAATGAAACTGAAATGTATGCCTCTGCAAGGGCTGTGTCAACATATATTATGGTATAGAATATTGTAACTGTCAAGTCTTTCATGTGTTGTAACTATAACTGTCAAAGTCATCAACAGAGTTGGTCATTAATGGGGTAACAGTTAGTCACCCTGCAACCAGTGGCACATTTAGGGGGCCATTGGGCCATGTAACCTGTAACCTGTTGCACCACTACATGGTAGCAAGGTAAACTAATGGGTGACTAAGTTTGGCCCCCTTGGCCTCCCCCTATGCGAGATCCTAGATACATATGTCACTGCATTTTGTCCAAGTTGTAATTGATGTAGCTGCAACATGTTGCTATTTTCATAATGTTTCCCCTTCCTTGATCAAGTTCCCCTTCTGCGTCACCATACATGCACGACCTTGCAACCATGGTTGGGGATCCATTCATATCATAGTATTTCTGCTGCAGAATTCTACAAATTTTTGGAGCCAGCCAGGCCTGCAGATTTCTAATTTGTTGGTGTCAAGTACTAAATATAGGGACCTGCTGGCCCGGAGGTCTCACTTCTGACACAAGTTCCAAATTGTGTTGTGTGTCTTAAATGTGATGGCCTTCATTTGAAAAAAATCTGCGTGCCTGCGTGCAAATTTAATCACTAAAATCACAGTGAAATATAGTTTATTTGGGGGAGGTTAGGGATCATTCTGGTATCAATTGAGCAGAGTGCTGACTTTGTAGACATGTGTTTAATCAGATTCCTGCCCATACAAACAACTGATGATTTGATCAGTGTACACCAGGTGGCAGCACTTTCTTGCAATGCACAGGTGTAGTTGTGCATACATATGAATCATTAGCAATAAATTTTTATTTGAAAGCAAGGGTATCTGCAGTGGTGTAATACAGTAATACAATAACTAAGAATGTTCAAGACAAAGTTGAACCACTGGAAAACAAAGCAGAGATGATAATGACAGGCATGAAATGGCAGAGGATCTGAACAAATGGTTCACATGAGCACATACCAGAAAATTATATAAATAAATTTTTCATTACCACATAATTATACCAGATATATAAGGCAGTTTTTTGCGTGAAATTATAACTATGAAAATAACGAAGATGAATGAGAATAAATCACCTTGAATTGTTGAGTGCCATAATTGGCAACAGTCATGGAAAATATGTAGGGCAGTGTTACAATAAAGTAACCCAGGGCTAGATGTGCCCAATAAACTGCCTATACGGTAATGGCTCTTCATTTTCCATTTGTAAACCATACCATTGATATCATACCATTGATAAGCGACAAGTTTAATTTAACAGAGTGTTAAGTGTATGTTTGTTTCTTGTGCTTAGTGGTGGTAGAAGTGATCACATTGAAGTTGATATCAACCTTGAGTATGCTGCTTCTGGCATCCAACTAACTAATACATATAATAAATTGTATTGATTATTTTAACCAGATTGAGGGCATTTTGCAGGTGCCATGCTTTCTGTTGCTGCACCCGCTAACAGTGCCTAATGTACTCCCCACCCCCATTCATTCATGCAGCATAGTGATTGGGTTGCACACAGTGGTTAGCTAACAACACAAGTGCACATATACATTTTATCAGTAGCAGTAGTACAGTAGTAGCAGTAGTAGTGGTGGTGGTGGTGGTGGTGGTGGTGGTGGTGGTGGTGGTGGTGGTGGTGGTGGTGGTGGTGGTGGTGGTGGTGGTGGTGGTGGTGGTGGTGGTGGTGGTGGCAGCAGTAGCAGTAGTAAGTAGAAGTAGTACTCCAATTTGTGGAACACATTCATAGTGTGCATTCCCTTCATCATACTGTGTTCTATGATAATACAAGTTCATCAGATGATCTGCATCAATGGCAGTACCTTCTTTGTTCAGTCCTCCACTGCTGTCCATTGTTGTCAACAGAATCCGCTATGCGTTTCAAACTCATGAAGAATCACTTCACAGTTCATTATGACACTCCTTCATATTTTAATCACTTTTCCATTCACTTCCTTCTTTATCTGCAGCCTCTCTGTTCTGTTCCTATTCCCTCATAGTCTGCATTCTCCACCATTACAACCTCATCAGACGTGCCTGGGTTACAGATACCACTTGCCTCACCTATCCCTTCATAATCATAATTTTCTACCATTACAATACCATTAGCCTTTTCCTTCCCTCTTTTCTCTGCATCTTCAGTTGTGGTTTTTACAGCAGGATTTCTTTGAGGTACAGTTGGTCCACTGACAGTGCTGTAAGGTCCATCCATAGAGCCATTGTTAAGTTCAGTTGAGCCATTGGCCAGTTGAGTGTCTTGTGGTTGGGTTTGATACACGTCCAATGTATCTAGATCAATGTGTTCATAGTCAGGGTTGCCACCTAGCTGATGTGTATCCACAGGTTGCTGACCACCATAGATGGAGTAGATATTGGCATGGCCTGTTGTAGTGTGTGATGTGGGACGTCTCAACAGGTCTCCACCTCCTCCATCACTTCTGTGAGTGCATCTTCTGAAAACATTAGGTAGTCAACATGAAGTCTGGTCAGCGTAACTGCTTTTGAAGGAAGTATTGCTGCCTTTCAGAGTCTTGGGTCTTAGCTCGATGGAGTTTCAAGACCCTCGGACTCGTCATCAGCATCATTCTGAACTGCTCTCCAGCTGACGCTGACGAAGGGACCGAGAGGGTTTGGAAAGCTCCATTGAGCTAACACTCGAGACTATGAAAGGTAGCTGTGCTTCCTTCAGTATGAATCTAACAGAGTCTGGTACTAACTTACATGCTGGTAACTGCCTTTATTTGGCTGATTTTAAGTTTGCATGCTTACAGCAAACCAACATTACTGATTCACTAAGCTTACTATAATATTTTGTCAGACACATGGGGATATTTCTTATTATGTATTATGAAGAACTACATTCTGCTATATTTTGGTACAATTATTTTTTATTATTAAGAATAGTGTTTTTTTAACATGTCATGCAGGATTATCAATAACAATTACCTATGATATATCTATCTATATGGATGTGTTTTAATCAAACAACTCTTTCAAGGGTAGACAAGTACATCTTGGTGTTTCTACAGTTACATTCATCAGTGTCCTTGTTGTTGGGTACTCACTTGTATATGACAATGATGGCAAGTAGAAGGACAACGACTAAGCCAACAGCCAGCCCAATAATGAGGCCTGGAAAAGATCACATGTGAACAAACACATATGTGGATATTTATATAATTATTTTATAGGTTTTGGATATGGATGCATTGTTCAGATATTAAACAAGAGTTGGTGTCATCAAATATGACAGGATGAATGAATCAAATGAAGACTATATTCCTTGAGTAACAATTCAAATTACTGCTAAAGTAGTGAATCTGTTTTATACTGTACCTGTGGCTGAAGACTTGCTTATTGGCTTTCCTGCTGTTTTTTTTTTTTAATATTGAGTCATCTTTCCTTGATGACTGGTTGTAGTTGTAGTTGTTGTTGTTGCTGCTGCTGCTGTTGCTGACAACCATGCTGGTAGGCTCTCACAAACCAGTTCATTAAATACTGGTTGCACAATGCAATTTTCAGGTGATTTCCAGTCTGGTCCAATGCACGTGTCATATGGATCTATAACATACATGACATTTGTGATTAATGCTTGAGAATAGCTGGGAATGTTGAGAGATATGAACCAGAATGATGGACAAGATTGAGATGGAAACTGAGAAGAAGATGGATGGATGGCACAAGATCAGAAGCAATGGAAGCAAGGTGTGATGTTGCTGGCAAAGGACTTGCTGTAGAAGCAATGACAAGAATAACATATGCACACAGACACACACGCACACGCACACGCACACACACACAGACATGCCCGCACATAAAAATATGTAAAACAATATGTGTGATTTGATTATTTGTTTCTATGTCACTTCCATGTTCTAATGATCCTTTCTACCTACGTGTTTGGCAGCAATGTATTGCTATGTTCAGAGGTGCAGTCTGTCACGTTTTTATGTAGCCCATAGCAGCATACATGTTTCAGTACACCTTTATTGGTACATCCCTCTACCTCTGTGAAGTGCTCTGTTTGTAAACCTCCATGATCATGTTGTGGTGTGCAGGTAGCCTGTCTGTTATTGCTGCAGCATATGCTGATTGTTATATCTGTAAAGAGAAATGTTAACAAACTCAGTATAATGTTATTTTCCAACAATATGCTAATGGCTTCAAATATGATTTTTTTCAACTATAGTTTATATATTATATATCAGTATTGTAATAATGGGGTGTTTAAAGAAAAAGATGTAATAAAGATGATTGATAATAAATGGGTATTTTATAAACTTTTAAATTTTCATTGAATGTTAAATGTTATATAGAAATGAAAACGCCACTTTTACTTATAGCATAACAAATATGTTGATAAAATTTCTGCAGCAAGATATTGTTGTATCATATCAGCTTCATTTGGAAAAATGTGTTAAGTTTGAAACATTTATTGTACATTGCACACCTACCAGTAATTGGACCATGCACCGGGGCCAGCACACATGTTACTAACATGTAACATGTACATGGTGTATAGTTGAACAACTTCATTTCTTCCAATGGATGGTATGATTTCCTATTAAGAAAGTTAATTCGTATATACAAATTTATCAAATGCATGAAAGCATTTAGCGTTTATTCTAGAAAATAGGCTGGAAATCAACTTTTCCTTTTAATGTTAATACTGCATTGCATTCCAATTATTACACTAATAGCAACATTATTTGTAATGTTTATATACTATGTCAATGAAATTGAAATGTATGCCTCCACAAAGGCTGTGTCAACACATATTATGGTATAGAATATTGTAACTGTCAAGTCTTTCATGGGCTGTAAGTATAACTGTCAAAGTCATCAACAGAGTTGGTCATTAATGGGGTAACAGTTAGTTAGGGTAACAGTTAGTTACCCTGCAACCAGTGGAACATTTAGGGGACACTGGGCCATGTAGCTTGATGCACCACTACATGGTAGCAAGGTAAACTAATGGGTGACTAGATTCTGTCCCTTTGCCCTCCCTCTTTGCGAGATCCTAGATACATATGTCACTGCATTTTGTCCTAGACGACTGTTACATAACAACTTTACAGCATAAATGTACAATGTACTTACTGTTTATTGAGGTAGACCAACAGGTGCCAGGCCGTGCAGACAAGTTTGACAGGACAAGAAGGAAGTGACCTACGTTCACAATCAGTTCTGAATGTATCATAAAGAAAGTGCCCATTCAAGCAAATCCAAGGTGTCACCATAGCCTATAATTACTGAAGTCACTTATCAATGGCGGAATGCTGCACAGAATTTCAACATGAATGTTATAATGGATTATTGAAGTTATAATTACGCAAACTAACTAGGTTGTTGGTTTGTAAGTTGTTATTGTACTATATGATTCTTTAGAATATGAATTATTTGTGTATTTGACATTAGTGTTCCATTTTTACTACTGTGAAGTGTTGTTTGGGTCAGAAGGTCATAGTGCAAAACAAAATGTTCTTATGGTGCAGTAGACCCTACATTTATCACAACCTCTTCAGTGTCCCACTGTTAATCCTACTGTACTATTTCATGGTGGTGTGTGGACTGGTTGTTCATTCCACAGTGTCAACACATTGAGGTGTGTGGACTGGTTGTTGATTCCACAGTTTCAACACATTGAGGTGTGTGGACTAGTTGTTGATTCCACAGTGTCAACACATTGAGGTATGTGGACTGGTTGTTGATTCCACAGTTTCAACACATTGAGGTGTGTGGACTGATTGTTGATTCCACAGTGTCAACACATTGAGGTTGTTGATTCCACAGTGTCAGTTCATGGTGGTATGTGGGCTGGTTGTTGATTCCACAGTGTCAGTGCATGGTGGTGTGTGGGCTGGTTGTTGATTCCACAGTGTCAGTGCATATTGATGTGTGGACTGGTTGATGACCTCTCCCTCTCCAGAGTCCAGATGTGTAGTCCTTCATTTTGCTGTCACCTAAACTTGTACACAAAAGATTTACAGGGTACTACCAAAGGTAATATATTTTGTAACTTATGTTATCATCAAGCCTACGGTTGTGTGTGCTTTATGAAATGATGAAGAATGCTAAAAAGTGCTCAGCCTGGTAATGCAAGACAGTCTGAGGAGTGGATTGCCATAAAAAACACCATTGTTGCATTGATATCCTGCAATCATTTGATCATTGCTGGCAAAACAGCAGTCTCTACCATGTAAGCCTTAATAGACATTAAAACATTTTGACAAGACACTTCTGTTGTGAATACCTAGAATAAATGTTTATTTTCATTGTACTAAATTGTACATGATATAGAATTAGGAGACTTATTTGATCCTGCATGTGAACCAGTCATAAACCATTAATGCATAACATTTGGGGCTATCCATAAACTATGTCACAATATTTTTAACTTTTTGGAGACCCTCCCTCTTGTCGTGCTTCGTAATGCCGGCCTGTACCCCCAAGAAACCATTCATTTTGAAAAAGACCCCCCTCCCCCTCTTATTGTGTATAAATTTATTTTTCACCAAGTAGAGTCCACATTCTTTTCCCGTTCGAAATCAGTTGAAATATGCCCCAAAACTAAAATAGCAAACAGTGCTGTCAGTCTGATATCAACAGCAAAACGAGCAAAAAAAAAATTTTTATTTTTAATAAAGAATATAACAAGACACCCCCCCACACATACACACACCCATGTAATGCTCTATAATGCTTCCTTGGATACCCCCAACCTGAGTGTGACATACTTTATGGATGGCTCCCTATATTAAATTATAATGTTCTACAAAACATAAACTTAATTGTGCATATAATCTCGTACACAATGATGTCATGTTGAAGACTCCTCTAAGACTTCCATAGTTTCTCATGAGGAGCCACCCTAAATTATATTAATAATGTAGATACTGTGCATTTCTGTTAGGATGTGCTCTTCTATTAGGTGCTGTACGGTATTGGACATGCCATTCTAGACACACTGCATGGGACAGCTGAAAGACACAGCTTCTATATGTAGATTTTCTTTTCAACAATGAATGGTCCAGTGATTCAGGCAGTGCAGGCCAGAACACAAATGTCCTTATATCAGACATGTTTACTGGTCATGTAAGGCAACTTTAACCCGTATTTCAGTTTATGGGTACTGGCACAGTTTTTGTCCACTTCTACTGGTTAAGTGTTTTTCTCGATACAGAGTATTTTTACACCATGTTTTTGTTGAGTTAGACGTGGAGACCTCCACTCTGTCAGTTCAACAGTTCAAAGCTGCTTACACATTTCCACCCTGTGTGGGATCTGTGTGGGATCTGTGTGGCATAGGCACTAGGGAGAAGGAAGTTTCATCCAAAATACATATTTCCCAGGCAAGCCAACAAGTGGTGCCTAATTATTATGAAATGGCTGAGTTCTTCATTAGTATTAATTAGTGTTGTTGGGCATTTTAATTAAAAATAGTTTTGTGATTCTTGAATTGTCATACGTGATTTAAAACCATGTTGACGGGCAGTTGGATTAGGAACTGGACAGAACTTCTACAGATGTGTTGTTCTTGTTTACTGGTTGATACTGCCACTGTTGCTGTTGTTATTGCTAAAAGTAGGGCGCAGAAGTGTGTTGGTTGGAACTTTGGACTGTCAGTCAAGAGGACCGCGATTCGAATCCTCTTGCTGCCATTTCGGAGCTTCAGCAATTTGGTGGTGGTGGTTGTTGTGGCGGTGATAATGGTGGTGGTGGTGGCAGTGGTTGTGGTGGTGGCAGTGGTGGTGATCCTGGTGCAGGTGCTGGTGTGTACAGGCATCCAATATATTAAACTAACACATAATTCATTTTATTTGAATCCTACCTTCCATAGCTGTATTTGTTCTCAACAATTGTGCAATAAAATATACATACCATTGCATACTGAAGAGATGTGATATTGGAATTGTGTTTATACATGTCAAAAACCAACAACAGAGAGAGAGTAGTTGTAGTCGTAGAGTGTACATCACACCACTCTCCTTTCAGGGATCTGGGTTAGTGGGGCGCGGTGGCATTGTGGTTAGAACGTTGGACTCTCAGTCAAGAGAACCCGGGTTTGAATCCTCTTGCAGCCTTTTCAAGGCTTTCGCAATGTTATTCACCCCACATTGCCACAGTTCACTCAGCTGTATAAATGAATACCTGTCTACAGACGTGATATGTGAATGAATAATCTCTGCACAGTAATTGCAGTATGGCTGAATGCTTCCCAGAGAAGTCAAATTGGCATTGGAATGAACAGATCTGCCAGGGGGTGAAGTGTAGAACGTTTTAAACAGTCCCAAGGACTGGATACCGTGCTATATAAGAACGTACCTTTTTTATCTTACCGCCATTCAAAGTGTTTCAACTTGCGGTATGCATTAGTTTAGTCAGCTGAGAAAATGTATGCCTGGCTCCAGAGGGTGACAACCCAATTATGTGAACAAGTCAGTTTTGAACAAACGTGTACCTGAGGTGTGTAAAAAAAATTTTTGGCTGATCCAACCACATACAATTCTGTAAGAGCATTAGTTTTTCTTGCATAAGGGGACACCTTGTCATTCAGAGTTGGTTAAGTTATGTATCCCTCTCTAACCACAACCTACTAAATTTATCACAAAGGCAGTGACTCCATAGGGCCTGTATGAATCACAGAGGAAGTCTTTCATTGTGTCCCTTTTTAACTTCACTGAGACTTGGTTGCTCTGTTTGCTCTGGACAAAACACAACTGTTCGTGGCTTCAGAGGCAGATGAAATCATTTGGAAAATCTGGTCCTGGCACACTTTTTTGCTATAAATGTATACAATTGTAATATAATGTAGTACAATGATAGAGAGTGGGTGGATGTACATGTGCATGCGTGCGTGCATGCGTGCGTGCGTGCATGGGTGGTAGGTGTGGGTGGGTCTGATTAGGCCTTTGGTCATAGGTTAAGAAGGGTCAGTTTGGAAATGTAAAAAAAAACATTTATGCGCATATATAATATAAAAAAATTCAGGAAATCATGTTTCAAACAGAAAATTAGAATAATAACATGTAAATTATAACATGTAAATTATAACATGTAAATTATATGAAGTATATGTTTTCCTTCAAGCCTAGTTAATTGTTGCCGAATGAGGGAAGAATAACTTTTACACTGACATCAATGAGTATTGTGTACACCTGTTGCTAGAGAATATGTTGTGTACATTTTCCCACCCCATAGCTTTCATTTCCCTCCATACACCGATTCTGTAAGGTGGTTTTCTCCATATCAGTCATAGCCCATGGCGGCCTTTAACTTCTTCCTGTCTCTCCTAGTCCTCACCACCTCCTGTGCAATATACAGGCCTCCGGTTGTCCACTGCCTCACGTTGGCAATCCGGGCGGTTCACCTTAGCTTGTAGGGTGGTCATAGACCTATAAACTGGGGGGCATGGTGGTGTAGTGATTAGATCGGACGCTCAGTTGAGAGAACCAGTGTTTAAATCTTTTTGCTGCCACTTTGAAGCTTCTGCAATTTTGTTCAATCCACATTGCTTCAGTTCACTCAACTGTAGAAATGAGTATCTGGCTATAGACAATGGTAGATATGTGAACGAATAGTCTTCGCACAGTAATTGCAGCATGGCTCTATGCTTCCCAGAGAAGTTGAGATGGCATTGGAATGAACAGGTCTGCCAGGGGGTGAAGTGTTAAGTGCCTTGAGTGGTCCTACAGACTGGATACTGCTTTAACAAGAATATATCTTTTAAACTTCCACAGGTCAATCTACCACATGGACACAACTCTCATGATTCTATACTGATCAATGATGCACAATAAAATAAAATGTATTTATTAAAGCCAACATATTAAAAGTATACTTGCATATTAAAATAAATACACAATAGGTAAATAAATGTGATTTTGCAACATTCCTCTACAGAAACTATTAATGGTTCAGTGTTTTAGGTGCTGAAAAGTACCTACCAATAAATGCAGTCACTCCTGTCTAATTCTGCATCACACGCTTGCATGCATATATCTATACATGCCTACATATATACATACATACATACATACATACATACATACATACATACATATGTTTACACCAACATCCTTTCATGAAAATCAATACACAACTTCCTGGTTGCTAAACTATTACCCTTGATCTCAGTGGCTTCAATCAGTGACATGGACTGCATCAATAAGTATAGATTTTTCACCCTTGCACTTGTACAATGGGGTTATGTTCAAGGCTTTTCAAATACTGTTCACTGGAATGCCTTTTGACACCCCTATGAAAATTTTTAGAAAACCCACATCAGCACTGAGTTGATTCTTCGTAGCCCTGAAAGCGTTGCAATCAGATTCTCCCTAAATAGGTCTTAATCAACTTTTCAGTAGCTTATCAAAGATATCAGTCTTACACTTGATGTGGCCTCTCCAGTTTAATCGCTATTACTTGAGGCGGCATCTAAAATGAATGTAAAGTTTCACACTGGAATCAGTCTTCTTCCTTTCTATAGCATAATCTTTTGGCATCTCATCAGTCGTGATACATTTTGCTATCAGCTCGTGAATGACTCAAGTCAGTCAATACCCTGAAGGCAAGACCAGAAACAAGCTCAGCATTGTAATGCCATTTAACTGCTTATTCAGATCTGAAACTTCAGAACTATTTCACCTATGCCCTCACATATGTTACAGTGGAACTGACTTACTTCAGTGCAAAAGCCCTGCAGGATTAGCAGCAATAATATGTCCCATTTCTTTATCTGTCTAAGCAAACTTTTCGCAAGCAAAATAACCTGGGTAAAATATGCCTCATTTCATTTAGCAGTTGGTTGAATGACATTGGCAGGATAATGTTTTATGGCTTAAGCTTGTGTACAAAGCCATGCTCTAGCAGTTATAAAATACATATTAATGGTATTCCCACATTAATCATCTACTGTACCAAACAATATTTTAAGAAATCATATACAAAAAGACATGAAGGCTATTTGAAGGCTGCTATTTTCATCAGCCTGAAATCCAACATGTTTGCAGTGTTTTACATAGATTTTAAACATTATCCATGGGCATGGCAGGTTAATACAACATATAATTTTTTTACTAGTAACAATGTATACAGAATATACATTTTTAGATTGCCCAACCCTTTCATTTTGATGCACCTCTGAGCTCGGGTTTCCGGGGATTTAGGCCTAATAGAAGTTGTGTTATTAACTAACACATGCAAAGAAGTAAAGAATTTGCTGTACAAATTCTCTGTAATATGTTGTGCTATGAAGTCAATAAATTATATTGTTTGCTACTACAAAATGTTTTGCAAACCAGTACTTCAAGTTTCTTCACATTCCCAGACTGCAGAAGAAATAATTTTTTCCAGCTTGAAAGAAGCTATCATCTTGGCAAACGGTACATGAATTAAAATCACCTATGACAACTATATGTAAAATGTGCTAGTTGACCCATTTCGAATGAGGCATTCCAGTGTCTAGGACTGAGATCAGTTATCACAATTAGACATTTACCTCACAACAAACTTAGTTGAATTCTTCTAAAATTTCAGCTGTTTCACACAGCTTTTGTCAGTGAACTGACTTTGCAATGGGCATGTCACATGACCAACATCATGTGACACAAACTGAAGAAGAACTGGTGAGATTGCGTGGCCAACTTCTCAGTGCCGAAGTCAGCCAAACCACACAGATAATACAACCAAATTTCTTGCGAGGTAAATAAGATATCTACTGAAACAATCCAAGAAACTAGAACGTCCATCAATTCAAAGAATTATCACAAGTTTATCAAAATAGCCATGTGCAGCAGCGGCGATGTTGTCTTGTCGCCTGCATCAGTAGTCATGTTGCATATATTGTCATCTTTAATGGCAACCACAATATCATAGTTTCACATAACCTGCTGCGATTGGCAAGATTTTCTCCAGTCATTTGTGTTCAATAAAAACACTTGCTGGGTCCTTGACCAAGACAGTGTTTTAGCCACTAGCTGTAGCTACTTTCACTTTACCACCACACTAACATAGGTAGCTACTTTCACTTTACCACCACACTAACATAGGTAGCTACTTTCACTTTACCACCACACTAACATAGGTAGCACAATCTTGGGACCCTTGCTGCTGGCTCTGTTTGTCACTCACCACGCTCATATAAGTCTTGCAGTTACGGTCGGTTGACATGTCTTTGGTTACATCTGCTTTCTCGGGATGAGTCGCCCAGGTTTGCAGTCCAACATGACCATCCTTCGCACCATCAGCTGCTCTATCATTCACAGAATCATGGTGTCTCCCCGCCCGACCCCTCAGGAGTGTATCCGAGGATCCACTAAGCTGCGTCGCCAAATTGTCTTTTACCTCGTTTGATTCAACGTCTACATACATGGGTTGTTCTACATCTATCCCAGTTGGTTCCACAACAACATAACCCGGCTGTTCCACAGGGCTTGCATTTGCAGCGTTCACATCTATTCCAGTTGGTTCCACAACAATATACGCCGGCTGTTCTACAGGGCTCGCATCTCTCCCTGTCAACTGAGTGCTCTCCTGGGCAGAGCTCATATCAACTGCAGTTGATTCTTTGTCTGCATAAGGAGGATCTGGAGTTTCAGTGATGCTATCCTCGATGGCGCTCGTGATGTTCGTGTCAGTGGTGTATTTCTTCACACTGGCGTAGGTCTTCCTGTCATCTGACCGCTGTGCCACTGCGGGGACGGCGGAGTCAGCAGTGGGTTTTATAGATTCACTGTCAACACTTGCCTTCAGATTAGAAGGGCATTTCTTGACACTCACATATGCATTGTCACCTGGTCTCGCAGACACTGCTGGAGCGGAATTTACAGATGGCTCTTTTTTGACACTGGCATAGCTCAGAATGCCTTCACTTGGTCGTTTTGTACTGGGTGGGTTGGATGTTTGTTTGTGAGGTTCCCTTTCAATGGTAGCAAAACGTTTCTGGGATTCATTGTCCATGGCTAACCCAACACAATCTGGTGCCACTGTTACATTGGCCATATTTTTGTCAGCATCTGCATTGCCATTTTTAGTGTCCAGTTCGGGTGTTTGCACTGGTGTCAGCTGTCCTGTCCAACGCCTCAGTCGCTGTGTCCAGCTTCTCATCGGGCGTTTCTTCATCTGGATTGGCTTCCCTGCTTTTGTACTGCCACTGCGCGTCCTCCTGGAGAACAGTTAATGTTAATATGTTTGTGGGCTTAGATTCATCAGCATAGCCATTAGTACATATGATTTTAAGAGAGAGAGCATTCAAAGTAACAGCTGGTATGTGCCCATGCACACACATGTGCATGCATGCACACAATGTAAGTGTATGATGTGTATGTATACTGTTTTAAATGCTACAATGTTGTTATTGTCTTTAGTTGTCTTTAGTGGACATGCCTTCATACATGCATGCACATGTATGCATGTGTTTGTGTGTGCATGCATGCGTGCATGCATGAATGCTGTATGGTGTGTATGTATGTATACATTATATTCATATATACATACATCAGCAAGCATGCAATGCAAACACATCAAAGTGAAGATATATGTATATATATATATATATATATATATATATATATATATATATATATATATATATATATATATATATATAATATATATTATATATATATATATATATATATATATATATATATATATATATATATATATATATATATATATATATATATATATATATATATATATACATACATAGGTAAACTAACTACCTGAAATAAAAACTTATTTTCACTATGTTTGCTGGATAAATGTTGGATATGAATGTGCATAGCTAATATGTTGAATATTCATGCAAATGCTTTCTTCCATTGTCTTGTAAACTGCTTATTGAGTACCATTGTGTTCAAAGATAGAAGTACACCTTTGATAATTACCAAGGCATTCTAAAGAGTAAATATATTTTGGCCAGAACACTGCCAGTTGTATCAGATTAAGCAGTTTATATTGATGGTTTTGAAGATTTTATGGACTTACATCTTCTTTCTGCAGTAGCAGCAGCCGAGAATGATGAGGAGCAGGACAACAACTCCGCCAACTACGCCACCAATGACACCTGAAGAAGTCAAACAAGACAGCATATCAAGACTAAGATCTCAGACAAGTTTCACTAATTATATACTAGTTTTGGTGGATCACACGATCTCTCATGAGCTTCACTAACATGACTAGGTTTGATGGATCACAAGATCTCTCTTAAGCTTCACTAACATCACTAGGTTTGGTGGATCACAAGATCTCTCTCAAGCTTCACTAACATCACTAGGTTTGGTGATCACTAGATCTCTCATAAGCTTCACTAACATCACTAGGTTTGGTGGATCACAAGATTTCATAAGCTTCGCTAACATCACTAGGTTTGGTGGATCACTAGATCTCTCATAAGCTTCGCTAGCATCACTAGGTTTGGTGGATCACAAGATCTCCCATAGGCTTCACTAACATCACTAGGTTTGGTGGATCACAAGATCTCTCATAAGCTTCGCTAACATCACTAGTTTGGTGGATCGCTAGATCTCCCATAAGCTTTGCTAACATCACTAGGTTTGGTGGATCGCTAGATCTCCCATAAGCTTCGCTAACATCACTAGGTTTGGTGGATCACAAGATCTCTCATAGGCTTCACTAACATCAATAGGTTTGGCGGATCACAAGATCTCTCATAAGCTTCACATAAGCTTTGCTAACATCACTAGGTTTGGTGGATCACTAGATCTCCCATAAGCTTCACTAACATCACTAGGTTTGGTGGATCACTAGATCTCTCATAAGCTTCACTAAATCACTAGGTTTGGTAGATCACTAGATCTCTCATAAGCTTCACTAACATCACTAGGTTTGGTGGATCACTAGATCTCTCATAAGCTTCACTAAATCACTAGGTTTGGTGGATCACTAGATCTCTCATAAGCTTCACTAACATCACTAGGTTTGGTGGATCACTAGATCTCTCATAAGCTTCACTAACATCACTAGGTTTGGTGGATCACTAGATCTCCCATAAGCTTCACTAACATCACTAGGTTTGGTGGATCACAAGATCTGCAATAAGCTTCAGCTATATCACTAGGTTTGGTGGTTCACAATATTTTTCACAAGCTTCACTAAGATCACAAGATCGCTAGGTTTGGCAGATCACTAGATCTCTCATGAAATTCACTAGCATCACTAGGTTTTGGTGGATTATTAGATTTTTAATATATTTAATCCGGTGCTCTCGCCTCTGTTGTTTTAATTGCACTATGTATTGTTTCTATTTTAGAATTAAATTATACTTGAAACTATAATTTTTTGTGCTTATTTTCTTTTGCAATCATTATGAAATAAACATGTGACCAAATGTTTTATACACAAGTATTGTTGTAGCCAAGTACCCTAATATCGAGTGTCTACATGCCATGGACTGGCATAGAAATGCCCAGCACTAATGCATTGGACTCCACTTTACAGACTCACTTGGGCCAGAGACATTTTAACAAGATTTAACAAGATTTGCCATCCAAGCCAAAGGCCCAGATGGCAAGTGGACAAGGAAGCCATTGGCTTATCGAGAGTCCAACAATGTTCACCTACTTATAACCCGCCCTCCTGATATATGTGTCAACCTTGTTTTTAAACATATTCACGCTGCTAGCAGTTACACAATCTGTAGACAGTTTGTTCCATTCATTTATTGTCCTCTGTGAGAACGAGTGCTTCCTGATGTCCAATCTACATTGATCCTTTACTAATTTTACCTCATGTCCTCTAGTTCTGCTATCCTTCTTGAGTGAGAAAAACATATTTCTATCAATATTTTCATACCCATTCAATATCTTAAAAACTTCAATCTGATCTCCTCTTAACCTCCTTGTCTCTAGAGTTGTTAAACCACATTCTTTCAGGCGTTCTTCATAACTAAGGTCTCTAAGTTCTGGAATCATTTTAGTTGCTCTCCTTTGTATGCGTTCAAGCGTATCTATATCCTTCTTACGATATGGTCTCCATGCTTGTATACAGTATTCTAAATGAGGTCTAACTATTGCTTTATAAAGAGGTATAATTAACTTTTTTCCCTTATATGTTATGTTTCTTCTAATCAATCCAAGAATTTGATTACCCTTTGAAGCTGCAATACCACACTGCTCTGAAACTTTCATATCAGCGCTTATTGTAACTCCTAAGTCCTTTTCTTTTACAGTAGTACCAAGAACAGTAGCTCCCATTTTATAGTTTACATTCAAGTTCCCATGTCCTGTATGTAGGCATTTACATTTCCCAAAATTGAACAGCATCTGCCATTTCTCAGACCATTTCACTAATCTGTCTAGATCGTTTTGTAAATGTTGTTTATCACCATCAGTATTAACCTTTCTAAACAGTTTTGTGTCGTCCGCAAATTTCAGTACGTTACTTGTTATACTCTCGTCCAAGTCATTGATATAAATTAAGAATAATATAGGTCCTAATACTGATCCTTGAGGTACCCCACTCAAAACCGATTTCCAATTTGAAACTTCGCCATCTACTACAACTCGTTGTCTTCTGTCAGTCAGCCATTGTTCTATCCAGTCAGTTATGCTATCCCCGATACCATGGGCTTTTAATTTAAGTAGCAATCTTTGATGTGGCACTTTGTCAAAAGCTTTCTGAAAATCTAAGTAGATAATATCTACTGGCGATCCCATGTCTATCCACTTAGTGATTTCTTCCAAAAAACATAATATATTTGTTAAGCATGACCTCGCTTTAAGGAATCCATGTTGAGATGAATTTAATAATTTATGCTTAACGAGGAAGTCCACCATATGGTCTTTAATTAACCTTTCTAATAATTTACAAATCACTGACGTTAAACTCACTGGTCTGTAATTCTCTGACTTATTTCTCGAACCCTTTTTAAATAATGGTATGATGTTTGCTTCTTTCCATTCAAACGGAACAACTCCCTCTTTTAATGACAAGTTGAATACTCTTGCAAGTGGTATACTGATTTGATCTACTGTTTCCATTAGTAATTTTGGAGGAATCCCATCCACTCCCGGTGATTTGTTATCCTTCATTGCCTTTATTTTCCTAGCTACCAATTCTGGAGTTACAACTAACGGTCCTAAATAGTCAGATTTAGCCCCCTGAAATTTAGCATCAGCAACTGGTAATGAACTAATATCTTCTTTTGTAAACACTGAACTGAAGTAACCATTTAGGTCTTCCGCCATTAAAAACCCCTGTGATATTATATTTCCAGCACTGTCTTCTAGAGGTCCAACCTTGTCTTGTACGTTTTGTTTACTCCTGACATATGCATAAAAACTCTTGCTGTCAGTTTTTATGTTACATGCCAGTTTTTGCTCATAGCTTCTTTTAGATTGTCTGATTTCAGTTGTAGCTGCATTAAGTGCCTCTTTGTATTTTGCATAGTCTTCTTCCTTTCTGGTACGCCTATAAACCCTCCACATAGTTTGTTTTAGCATTATTTTTCTAATTGCCTCTTTTGACAAGTGTTTCTTTCTACACCGTTTTCCTTGTTTTCGGAAGGGAACAAATTTATCAATGATACTCTCAATTTCATATTTTAGAATATTCCAACATTCAATTGCAGTCTTATCCATCAGCATGTTATTCCAATCTAGCTGTGCTAAGTATTTTCTCATATCTTTGTAGTTACCTTTGTGGAAGTTTCTCTTGTACGTTTTCTTATTTTTACTTTCTGATTTTACATTGATGTCAAAATGTATTTGATTATGGTCACTATTACCCAATGGTTCAAATATTTTTACATTGTCCACTAATTCTTGTTGTGATGACAAAACTATATCTAATACATTTTCTCCCCTGGTTGGTTCTAGTACGTGCTGAGTAAGAAAGCTATCCTGGATTAAACATAGAAATTGTTGATCCTCAATCCCTGTGCTCTCTAGAGAATTCCATTGTATGTGTCCATGGTTAAAATCTCCCATTATGATACATTCCCCTTTACTAACTTCCTTTATAGCGTTTTTTATTTTTGTGTTGTCCTCTTCGTTTATGTTTGGACTTCGGTAAACTAATCCAATAGTTAATTTTGAATTTCCTGAAACAATTTTGCACCAAACAGCTTCATCGCAATCTGCTTCCCTTTCTAGTTTTATTTCATAAGCCTGAATAGATTCTTTAACATATAAAATAACTCCCCCGCCCCTTCTTCCTATTCGATCTTTCCTAAACATTACGTATCCTGTCAGTCCTAATTCAGCATCTGTTATATCTATGTTAGCCCATGATTCAGTTATACCAATTATGTGAGGGTCAATATCTTCTACCATAATGTTTAATTCGTTTTTCTTATTTACTATGCTCCTTGCATTTAAACATACGCATCTATAACCTTTTTCAGAGATGATTTTCGGATGATTTGATATTGGTTTATCTGTGCTAGTGGCCTCTTGTTCTGCTTGAGACACCTCTAGGTAACCCCCCTGCACTTCTAGTTTAAAGAATGTTTACTTCCAAAAATATTTGTCATTGTACCCAAGTCGCTATCTACTGCTGCTGAAAGTTTGTCCGCGAATACTGCCGCCCCCTTTCCACTTAAATGAAGCCCATCCTTCATGTACATATCAGCCCTCCCAACAAAACTTCCCCATAAATCCACAAATCCAACTTCCTCTTCCCTACACAGCCTCTGGACTAACATGTTAATTGCCATCCCCCGACAATTTCGATATTTATGACCCCTCCTGCCCATTACAGGTAAAATCCCTGACAGTATTACCTGCTCAACCCGCGTCTGTTTTAGTGTTCTGACCAACTGCCTATATTTCCTAACTATGGCAGTTGTACCCTCCCTCTCTACGTTATTTGTCCCTACATGTACTAAAACAGATCCACCCTTACCCGAGCCTACGATGTTTTTTACCCTCTCAGTTATTGCCTCTATTTTGGCTCCAGGCAAGCAGACCACCACATCATCTCCCTTGTTTAAGACTCTGTCGGTCTTCCTAACTATCGAATCCCCCACAAACACCCTCGCTCTCTTCCTCACCCCCTCTATCACTGCTGCAGAATAACTCTTCCTTTCGATCCCCTCCATCACATTCTGTCCTGACTCCTTCCCTTCCGTCTCCCCCACTCCCTTCTCCTTCCCTCCTGTCTCCCCTACTCCCCTCTCCTTCACTCCGGTTGTTTTCCCTCCCGTCTCCCCCACTCCCTTCTCCTTCCCTCCTGTCTCCGCTACTCCCGTCTCCTTCACTCCGGTTGTCTTCCCTCCCGTCTCCCCCACTCCCTTCTCCTTCCCTCCTGTCTCCGCTACTCCCCTCTCCTTCACCCCGGTTGTCTTCCCTCCCGTCTCCCCCACTCCCTTCTCCTTCCCTCCTGTCTCCCCTACTCCCCTCTCCTTCACCCCGGTTGTCTTCCCTCCCGTTCCTTTCCTTCCCGTCTCCTTACGTCCTGTCTCCCTATGACCTGTCACCTTCCCTCCTCTCAGCTTCCTCCCAGGCTGAGGTGAGCTCTCCCTAGCATCTCTTGTGTCTTTCCCCACTTTATCGTCTACTGTTCCCTCACCGGAACTACCGGCACAACTCCCCTGTTCCCTTCCCACCATTGCCACAACGAGCAGCCTCAGCTCTTCCAACTCCACCTCTAGTTCCTTCATCCTTGCGCATCCCCTACACTCAAAACTAAAACTATCTGCCTGGACCTCAGCCCAGGACTTCTCGCACCCAGACTTGACGAAATCTACCCAGTTACTACAACTGCCACAAATTAAGTGCCTTGTGGCCTTTAACTGCCGTTTGCACGGCGCCATCATACAATTTAGTTTTAATTAGTTTGCTACGTTAGCCTTGAATAAGGCTGTTTTTGTGATCAAAAGAACACTTTAGGCTAAAAATCCTGCCACCTAGCGAATACGGAGAACACTGTGTAACAAAACAACGAAGTCAGTGTGTACTAATTTACGCTAAAATCCTGCTGTTAATTCCTTTTTACCGAAAACGTTGACTACCACTATGTCAGATATTACCTTATGTATGTAATTTAAGTAAATAAATCACTTTATCTTATATATATATTAGCTAATGTAAACGATAGCTCGATGCACGGGTTGAATGACCTGTAAACAAACTCCCTTTTATCACTCGTTGAGTTTGAATCCGGGAAAAAAAAATACTACCTCTGTTAACAACAACGGTTTCTTAATATATGTCTACAAGAAGTTGGTGAACAATATATGTATAATACTAATACTTAATCTAACCAATATTCACTGTTACTGACTATTCACTATGTTATCTAAATTTTCGAATTGTAAACACCCCTATTAACGCTCGCTGAATTCCCTGACAGAATCCGAAACTAACTTACTCTAAAATACTCCCTCTGACTAATAATTAACAAAACCTGTTTCCTAATATATGTCTACAATACGTTTGTGTATAATATATATGCAATAGTAATACTTATTCTATTTGATATTCCACGTATTTCTGTAAATGATCTACACCAAATTCAAGTCGCTGCACCAAGTCCAAGTAGCCGGAAGTCAGATTTGGTTTAACTAAGTGGCTTATTTACTTATGCTGTGTTCTTTGATACCGTGGGAACAGGGGACGATTCCGTCCCAATATATTTAATTCTACTATTGACGAGCTGATTCTGTTATCCGTAATTCTATTAAGCGGAGTTTACTGTATAGCAACATCATTACATGTCTGCTTGCAGTTTCGTACATTTATTTAAGTGTGTATTAAGTAAAACTTATCGGTTTGCAATTGTAGGCATGTATATAATGTATACAAATAATGTATTTGGTTAACGTACGTACGTACGTACGTACGTACATACATACATACGTACATACAAATATATTACAATAGCTGTGTTTTGCTAATAGTGTACACCATGCTGTTAAACGTAACACAATGCACTAACGATCATAATTATTTTCTATACAGTGTACTGTTTATGTTTGTATGAGATTTGACCACATTTGTCAAAGGAATTCTTATCTATGATTCTATGGAATGTCGGGTGCGCGCCGAGGGTACAACATCCGACGATTTGTCCACTGTAGAAGGCGGCGGCTTTTAGTTGCGTTCGGTGCATTGCTCAGTGAATGAACTGTTTCGGTCACGGAGTCACGTGCCTGATCGTATGACAATGCACACATTCGCTGTTTCTGGACGATGATAAATACGTTGACAAAAACGCCTACACTTTGGGTAACAGTGTTCTGATGGTTTGACCTGGGAGCGTCTTAAAAAATGGGGGTCGGAATTTGATGGGTGTTTTTCGGCGCCGAAAACCCCTTGCATTGTCAAGATGAGGATAAGGTAACGTTTATCTGTTCCAATAAACAAACCAAATAACTAAAGAATCTATGTTGGCATTATACAACATTCTACTACAGTAAAACTACAGTTTTGGCGTCCTTTGTGGAGAGATGATATGGGTGGATTTTTTAATGCTTTGTCCACCCTTCAGGTTCCTGTGTAGGGGCCTTCAGGTAAATGTCACATGCAGTGGCCTCACGCTAGAAGGACTCCCGATGTGAGGAACACCTGGTTATGTGTGAGGAACACCCGGTTATGTGTGAGGAACACCCGGTTACAAGGAATAACTTTGAACCCAGCAGGCACACCGACGTCGTTTCGACGTCGAAAATAGGTTGAAATAAAGTCGCGACGTCGACAACATATACACAACGTCTATGCAACGTCGATCAACCCCCGTCGTACCGACGTCGAAGTTTGACGTCGTTTGGACGTCGAGTGTAGGTCGGTACGCAACGCACATAGGTGGACAACATACACGCAACGTCGATGTAACGTCGATTAACAACCGTCGTAACAACGCCGAAGTTTGACGTTGTTAGCACGTCGAATTTAGGTCGGAACGCAATGTATGTAGGTGGACAACATATACGCAACGTCAATGTAACGTCGATTAACCTCCGTCGTAACAACGTCGAAGCTTGACGTTGTTGCGACGTCGAATTTAGGTCGGTATACGCAACGCACATTAGTGGAAAACATGTACGCAACATCAATATAACATCGATCAACCTTCGTCGTAACAACGTCGAAGTTTGACGTGGTTAAGACTTCGAATTTAGGTTATTATGCTAAAGATGAAAGTTACTAAACGAAAAATAATTTTTATTTGAACGGCAACGTACAGCATGCTTCCAACGTACAGCATGCTTCCAACGTACAGCATGCTTCCAATGTCAGTGACTGGATTTGTGATGGCACAACTTTGTCTGTTTGATTCACTAGCCAAATAACCGATTTAGGTTTAAAACGGGATGAGGAATCATGTCCCAGCCAGCACGCATTCATTGGCCCGAGGGCGGACATCGCCTGGCAGCGCTCGGCAAGCGCTTGCCGACAACAGCCCGTTTGCCAGCCACACATGCGGCGCCCGCACTCGCGGGAGGTAATTTATCAGAGCTTGGACCGAGGGAGGCCGAGCTCTGATATCTCACGCGCGCTGTACCCTTATGATTTATTACTTGTATTAAATTTCGCATAGCATGCAAGGGGATTTTTTTCAGAAGCAAAATAAAATGGAAAGAAACTAACTAAAATTCATATGAAACGTGTAGTTACTCTCACAAAAAATTAACAAACAATGACAACATTTTCTTGTTGTAAGCTCCATAAGTTCAACATATTCACTGACGATTATCAATATTATTTTTTTATTTACTGCGAGTCTACCCGGCCCATGCCGCCATATTGTTTTTACAGTTATAATTTATAAACGATTGGCGCGCCGCAAGACATGGTACGTATACATCTTTAGAAATTCCTTTGTGAATCTTTGGCTGTATTTTTTATTATCCAATACATTGATTTTGAGCATTATGCAAATAATTTTTGTTCGCAAAGCATACGAAAGTAGATCTTTTCACATCGTAATTTTAGGCGCCAAACTCGAAGGCCGTGAACTGTCTTGGACATAATAGTCTTAGGTGAACTCAGCAGTACTAGCTGTCACTATATATGTCTATATGTTTATTTGTTGCGAGTAATTGATTTACCATAATAGAAACACAACATTAATGATATATTATTATAATATATCTATATATTATATATTCTGTGAAATCTTCATTTAGTATTCTGCTCTGCATATTGCTTAATTCGTTATTAATACTTGCATTTATGCTATTATAGTTGAGTGTCCTAACTTCAGGAAGCGCCCAATTCCGTACGTGGGCCGTGGTTACTTAATTGGTATTTTACAAGAAAAGCTTCTTCATTGATTTATGTTTCCAACTAGAAACTACCAGGATATATATCACATTTCATGATATCAGAAGATATCATATAATACAACTTACGTATATGTATTCCCTTTCAGCTAGTGTTATGAGGTCGGTGAATGGCAGCACCGAGTTTGACGTAAACACAGCTGTTGCCGCCACCCTGAAGTACGCGCCAGAGAGGAGTGGGGGAGGTGGAAGAACAGCCAGAACAACCAAACAACCCACCGACACTGTCTAATCAGACACAAATTATATTCTAAAGTGCATTTTCTTTTATATCATCATTAAAAAACATAGGACTCACCGATACATTTGTGTCTTTGTTTCATTGAAGTTGAAACAATGCTGACAGATCAGTCAGCATTGTTTCAATTACAAAATCAACGTTACTAAGGACGTTGAAATCTAGTCAGTTTGTAACTTTGTTACAACGTTGAAACAACCATGACGTTGAAACAACGTTGATATCCGACGTCGACTCAACTTTCATATCGACCAATAATTCGACGGCATCACAACGTCGATACCTGACGTTGAAACAACGTCGATACTTGACGTTGAAACAACGTCGATATCCGACGTCGAAACAACGTCGATATCCGACGTCGAAACAACGTCGATATCCGACGTTGAAACAACGTCGATATCCGACGTTGAAACAACGTCGATATCCGACGTCGACTCAACTTTCATATCGACCAATATTTCGACGTCATCACAACGTCGATACCTGACGTTGCTACAACGTTGCTACAACGTCGTGTGCCTGCTGGGAAATTCCCTTTCTCGCCTACACTGCTCTATGTCGGATGCATAATTTTTTTATGGAACAGTTTGACAAAGTTCTAACATGTTCCTTATAACGAGAGTCCTCGTATGTATATTTGCCTTTGATAATTTCTGTATTAACCGAGTCTTTAAGCCTTGAAGAGAGGATTGACTCGTACTCGAAAGAAGAAGAAGAAATGTCCTGCGTCATTGCGATTGAACTACATGTGTATTGTAGTAGGTGCATGTAGTAACAAGCCTATTTAAACTGGTAGCCGCACACCAGTGTGTCAAGTCAATGGATGATACATCAGTGAACGACTTGTTTAAATTAATGTATTAGCATGTTCACAATGTTCCATAACATTCTGGTGGCAAACGTAGCCTAACAGATCCGATGCGAAACTAAGGCAATTGTTCAAGAATTATGTGACACTCGATGTGATCATAGGACACATTACATAAAACCGTTGACTATTAGAAGCGTTTGGTTGAGCTGTATGTCGTTTTCAAAACAACATTTTAATTTACACCATAAATGTAATAAGCATTTTGCCAACTTGACGCATGTTTTCGTAGACTACACATGTATAGGCATGTTTTTTGACAATCCTGTGCATGTGACAATGAATCTGACATTCCTACACATATGACGTTATATCTGACAATTCTACGCGTATCATAGGCATACATGACGATAACATATCTGACGCTCCTGCGCCACGCTAACGCTTACACGACTCTCAAATTCCAAGTTCGAGTAAATATATTCATTACTTATTGGATTGTGAATGTCTTGCTGTGGCGTTGTATAGGGGGTGTTAGTCATAGCATTGAAACCGATGTTATTGTAATTGTTGAATGGCCCCAACTGCGTATAAAGGTAGGCCTATGTTTCTGGGTTTTTCTCTTGATAATCACTGCCCTACGATTCATCAGCAGGTATACGTTTTAAAAGTTCACATGTCATAGTAGTTACAGCCATGACTTGTGTGTATTATAAAGTTAATTGTACATCCTATGGTGACGTCGTTGCGAAAGTATTCTATCCAGCCCACCCTACCCAAAACCAGCGACATTGCTGGCAACCATTAACACTGGTGCAGACATTTCGAGATATCGAGAGATATCGGTAGGGTTGGTGGCACGGGATATGATGATGTATATGATCAAATATGGTCGTATTGTGTAGATGTCTCACTACTCACCAGTCTGCATTGTCGTAGACCTCTATGTTCCTCCACAGGTTGGGATCGTCGCTCATGTAGCCACGGACGTTTACAGCGCAGCCGATCGATCTAAACACAAGAGTTGGATAAGTAGCCTACAGCATTTTAGAGAGGTGTCACCAGAATTGCAATTTACTGTCGCAACAAGCAAGTTGACATCAGCGTGCAGTATGGTCAATTATGTGCGTTTCCTGTCATATACATAATCGCCGCAACTCGTCACACAAAAAGTGAGCAACACCGGGTTTTTTCTCTCCCTGTAATTACCCTGGCATTGTTACGAACCTTCGCATAACCTGGTCGTCCTAGGTTAATTATTTGTTGGTGGTCTACCGCAAAATATCCGAAGGCCAAATTATTAAACGCCACGACGCCCTCGAGTGTGTGTACTACGACGATACACCGGTCGGTACACCGCACCCAGCGGTCACTGAAACAGGTGTTGGTGCGAAAGTTTGAGACGCATTGTCAGTAGCCGCCTTTATACCAGGTCTGCTCCGCGAGTGTCCAAGATATAGGGGCCTACAACCCGGAACTAAAACCCAGTAGGATTGTTGCCGAAGCCTAAGGGGGTCAACTGGGATTGGTTGACCAACATTGTCCGGGTGAAATCACTTGAAACATTGTCTGCGGGTACAAACTGGACAGTATAACTTTAACCCGTTGACAATGTTGACAATGTTGTACTTCTGCTTTTCCCAAATGTGCCAAATGTACCAAACCGTATTCAGGGATGTTGTCCTACATGAATCACGTATCAAACACTACCCATTCAGTACCCAATGGTAGTGGATATTTCACACACTTTGCCACAGAAGCGCCAATCATTTACGTTAAGTGCGTAGACATACTTACACAATGAAAAAAAAAACGGTCAAATGTCCACATAATATGTAACGTGCATGTAAAAACTATATACATGCGTATGTAATGCAACATAGCATCCCATTAAATACTACATGATTCGTCGCATGAATTCAAAGTACGTTGATATGCAACCATATATAGATAGGACAGAAATTTCCTGAAAGTGTACCGCAATTATGGAAAGACCCATATACAACATTATAACGCGCCATTAATCCAGGAATACACCTGCACCAAGCCACGTACAATCAGAGTAGTGTTACGTGATACAGCGTTAACTTATACGTATAAAACATTACTGCATATGTACAATGGCAGGTTCAACGAATACAAAGTTAGATTACTCGGGGCTATGCTATGACAAAGTGGGTAGATCGTTGCCTTGAGCGGTACATGTAAACGTTACACAGATGATCCCTGTTGATAACCTCTCTACATGAATTAATGAAGTGTTCATTGTGTAGACAAGTCTAGCATAAATACGTGGATCTTCTGTGACCTATCTACTAATGAATGTGACGTGTCTATCACGTGATTCGGTTGTCACTTTATTTGTTGGGACACGGACAAGTATACTATTGATAACCAGTTAAAGTTATACTGTTCGTTTTATACCTGCAAACAATTCATCACGTGTTACCTGAACAATACGAACTTTATCATCATCAATAAAAAGATTAATGCAAATAATAAATAATGTTAGTTAACTGAAGTACTTGACGAAGTAGACAACTTCCGGTATCTAGGTTCATGGATGCGCCGAACACGCAAAGAAGTACACCATTGCTTTGCCATGCCATGGCGATTATGTAAGTTAAATAACATATGGCACTCCAAAATAGGAAGGCTCCTCAGACTGTCCATTTTCAGGGCCACATAACCCCTCGTAAAAGACCTTGATTTTGAAGTGGCAGACCTTCCTTCCTTCGACCTTTATGGAAACGGTTCCTGCACTGGCTGGTCAGATCAATGATTGTGTTGTATATCAGATTATATTATAAACTACCAATACAATCTTTATTACCACTGAATTACACTGTCAAAGTTTCTATAGGCCATTCAGTTCGACTGTGTTAAGATTTATGGTGATACGTCATATCCGTGAAAACCGGGTGTCTTATTGGGTGAACATATTTCAGTATGTTTAATTGTGATGGTGCTCACTTTATGAGTGTTAAATCCGAAGATACAAATTCCAGCTACAATAAAGACATAATTCCACAGAATAAAATCAGCAGATGTGCGTTTCACCCTTGAGTATTGACCACATTTCAGGTCACAATGCAATCATTCACACGTACATTCATTGCAGTTAACTTGGTGTGATTCGTGTGTTACAAGTGACACCTTCCTGCGGGCTTTGTTACTTTGTGATAAACACACTCAACGTTACAACGATCAGCTTCTGAACAAACCAGACGACGGCCCGTCCATTGTGTTCACTGCAAGACGTCTGTGCTGCTCCACAGCTATTCAACGTGATTCAGTCAGTCAGGGGAATAGCTCGGCGTACAGGAATATCACTGTTTCCAACCAACAGTTACAGTCGTATATCAAAATTACATATTACCTATATGTCATGGTTTACGAAAGTCAAAGGACAGTGTTCCAATTGCCAACAACCGACATAAACTTATTAGAGAGTGTACAACGAAGGGCAACCAGGATCATACCGGACTTGAGGCATATGGACTACTCTAATAGACTGCGAGTTTCAAACATCACTACTCTTGAGACTGGGCGATTGAGAGCCGACCTACTAGAGGTATTCAAAATATTCAACGGGTTAGAAACACGGATAAGGCACGGTGTGCAACACGAGGACATCCATTTAAAATCACGAAAATGCACTCTAGACTAGATTTAAGGAAGTATTTATTTACTCAAAGAATAGTAAATGACTGAAACCAACTTTCAGAGGCAGCGGTTATGTCTAAGGATATTAACACATTTAAGGGTCACATTGACAACTATTTAAAGAATGGGGCGGAGGATTACACGAGTCAGCGCCTGACTCACTTCCTCGTCATCTCCTCGACTGCAGCAACTGTGTAGAAGAGGAGGATCAAGGTCAATCATGGTAAATCAAGGTAAAACCGTCAATCGTTAAGCAGTGAGCCAAGCTGGTAGAAAAGTGCAGACCACACAATGACAGCCGCCGATGCATTGTTCCGTAAAATTACACTGGCGCAGTGGGCCCGCTTCTCGGGTAACAGTCAACAGTTTCAAACTGACGGCGTGCATGTACAACCCATGGGTACAACAGGCCGTCTCGCCCAGCACGTAGCATTTAGTAAACACGTTGAAAGGTTATTTTAATCGGTGGAGTTTCTTCTCGGTCTGGGTGATCGACCAATGGAAGAGCATTCCTCATGCAGTGGTGGATGCCAGGACCTACCCTCAGTTTAAAGCCAGACTAGACTCTTACCGTACCAGCTTGGGATATTAGTTACATTGGTTACTAGCAACGGCCAATTGCATAATATAACCCAGTAACCTGGAGGTGTAAGTGTACTTGAATGAAACAACTGATATTGAGATCTTTCTACCCGGGACCTATAACAGACGTGGTGATCTCCTGGACAGCGTAGCTCACATCGTGCATGCATACAAACAAATACACACATTGTGGTCACAATGATCGTGCCCCAAAGAGTTGAAGTCGCAATACAGCCGAAGAATTATAAATACACCGCGGTGTCCCTTACCTTAGTCGCAGTGCAGCCGACAGCGCGGTAGATGGCCACCTGGTTTACGTAATTGTCGACGGGTGAGGCGTTTTCTACTTCTCACTTCAGTCGAAGATTCTCAACAATTGCCGTCGGATGTGCGTTGGTTTCATGGTCAAACCTGTCGAGCTTAATTTAGCCCTTTGTGAGCCAGTCGTGCTGGACGACGATACACTAACTATGCCCAGTGAGTCAGGAACGAACTCGTTATTGTTGTCGCCGCATGTCAGACGGACATGCTTCAGTGACCTGGCACGAGGGCGTGAACAACTCTGACCAGAGTTCACGGGTGGTACGAGTCAACTTCCTCCTCGGCGGCAAATCATTTAATGTCGAAT
Source organism: Lamellibrachia columna (assembly GCA_963662155.1). Classification (NCBI taxonomy): domain Eukaryota; kingdom Metazoa; phylum Annelida; class Polychaeta; order Sabellida; family Siboglinidae; genus Lamellibrachia; species Lamellibrachia columna. Next base: position 16,360,524 of record OY759270.1, read on the forward strand.
AATTGGTTGGGCGAGGGGAAATGTCTGCGGTTGGCTGAATACAGCATTTCTCCGGGCATTGTATGTGTCTAAATGATTTATAACTTTTTCACTTTCAGTAGTATTATGTAAGGTGGTGTGACTTTGTGTGTGTGCATACGTGGAATATTTTGTGATCTGCCAAACCAAATAATATATATATATATATATATATATATATATATATATATATATATATATATATATATATATATATATATATATATATATATATATATATATATATATATATATATATATATATATATATATATATATATATATATATATATATATATATATATATATATATATATATATATATATATATATATATATATATTATATCGTCACAAAATCATAAGTTTCACTTACATCGTTTGGTTTGGCAAATCACAAGACATCATGCGTCGGATTAATCTTGACAAGATTTTGTCTGACTTCAATGCAGTCAAACCGCCGGTCGGTCGGTCGGTCGGTCGGTCGGTCGGTCGGTCGGTCGGTCGGTCGGTCGGTCGGTCGGTCGGTCGGTCGGTCGGTCGGTCGGTCGGTCGGTCGGTCGGTCGGTCGGTCGGTCGGTCGGTCGGTCGGTCGGTCGGTCGGTCGGTCGGTCGGTCGGTCGGTCGGTCGGTCGGTCGGTCGGTCGGTCGGTCGGTCGGTCGGTCGGTCGGTCGGTCGGTCGGTCGGTCGGTCGGTCGGTCGGTCGGTCGGTCGGTCGGTCGGTCGGTCGGTCGGTCGGTCGGTCGGTCGGTCGGTCGGTCGGTCGGTCGGTCGGTCGGTCGGTCGGTCGGTCGGTCGGTCGGTCGGTCGGTCGGTCGGTCGGTCGGTCGGTCGGTCGGTCGGTCGGTCGGTCGGTCGGTCGGTCGGTCGGTCGGTCGGTCGGTCGGTCGGTCGGTCGGTCGGTCGGTCGGTCGGTCGGTCGGTCGGTCGGTCGGTCGGTCGGTCGGTCGGTCGGTCGGTCGGTCGGTCGGTCGGTCGGTCGGTCGGTCGGTCGGTCGGTCGGTCGGTCGGTCGGTCGGTCGGTCGGTCGGTCAACATATGCCCATAAGTCATTGTTCCAGTTAACATACATAAACATTTCGTCGAATCACGACTGCAGTGATTTAGCAATATTTAACAAGATTGCCATCGAAGGCAAAAGGCTGAGATGACAAGAGGACAAGGAAGTCGTTGGCCTATCGAGAGTCAAAAAAATGTTCATGTATGTCTAAACTGCCCTTCTGAGATATCTGTTAATTTTGTTTTTAAAAATATTCACCCTGCTAGCATTCACACAATATGTAGATACTTTTTTTCCATTCATTCATTGTCCTTTCAATACGACGGATTACTTATCATTTTCCTGGCAAAAATATCAATGTTTTAATGCTGTTCGCAATTTATATGTTAAATCTTCTGAAAACAACCGTGTACTATTTTTTCTTTCATAAATCGTCACATTCTGTCATTTTCTCCAGAAAAATAACATAGAAGATACTTCCCATCAAACGGAATTCAAGGCAACTGCAGTACTATAATAATAGTTCTCAAATATGATCATATGTGTTAACAAATAATTCTCAAAGGAGTCAATAGGGAAACCTCTCGAAATCGCCGGCACTTAATTTCTATGACATGAACCCGGAAGGTAAGTCCAGAAGTGTTGTGGCAGTCAAAAGGACTTCTACACGGAAGTTAAATATTATGTTTATGAAACACGTGTTCTAAACGTCCTGCAGCAGGTGAAACACGTGGCGACACGAGTCGATTAATTTGTATTGTCAACTTAGCCTAAGGAATCCATTCAGCAGACGACTGTTCATTCGGTGACAACGTTGTTATAAGGCTTCTCTCGCTTTGAAAACTGCTACTTAATTAAACAATGCCGCAGACAAAATCTTTAATCGCGTTGTTATATAGTGACCTAATCTACGTTGACATGTTGTGTATGTTCTTAGCCTACGTGCATCGACTGTAAATGATACACTAACAATTCCAAGAACGGCATAGGCTAACTTGCCATGTCATCGTGATGTTGGGAACGAATTGCTATATGTGTGTTTGTGTGCGTGCGCGAATACCGATTCTTCAGTTGCCAACATGTTGGCGATTTCTTTTTTAGTTGGAAACTCAGTGTAGTCCTTATGTGTGTGTTCTCCACCAACAGTTGACAACTCAGTGTAGTCCTTATGTGTGTGTGTTCTCCACCAACAGTTGGCAACTCAGTGTAGTCCTTATGTGTGTGTGTTCTCCACCAACAGTTGACAACTCAGTGTAGTCCTTATGTGTATATGTTCTCCACCAACAGTTGTCAACTCAGTGTAGTCCTTATGTGTATGTTCTCCACCAACAGTTTACAACTCAATGTAGTCCTTATGTGTATATTCTCCACCAACAGTTGTCAACTCAGTGTAGTCCTTATGTGTGTGTGTTCTCCACCAACAGTTGACAACTCAGTGTAGTCCTTATGTGTATATGTTCTCCACCAACAGTTGTCAACTCAGTGTAGTCCTTACGTGTATGTTCTCCACCAACAGTTTACAACTCAATGTAGTCCTTATGTGTGTGTTCTCCACCAACAGTTTACAACTCAGTGTAGTCCTTATGTGTGTGTGTTCTCCACCAACAGTTGACAACTCAGTGTAGTCCTTATGTGTATATGTTCTCCACCAACAGTTGTCAACTCAGTGTAGTCCTTACGTGTATGTTCTCCACCAACAGTTTACAACTCAATGTAGTCCTTATGTGTATGATCTCCACCAACAGTTGTCAACTCAGTGTAGTCCTTATGTGTGTGTTCTCCACCAACAGTTTACAACTCAGTGTAGTCCTTATGTGTGTGTTCTCCACCAACAGTTTACAACTCAGTGTAGTCCTTATGTGTGTGTTCTCCACCAACAGTTGACAGCACCTTTTTGAGGGCATCAGGCATTTGAAAAATCGGTTGGCCGACGGGTATAGTTGTCGGGACAGAGAAACTGTTGGCGACTAAAAGTCGGTATGTGTATGGCGGGCTTTAGATGCCAGTAGTATCCAATTCCCTTCCAATATAACTCAAAGTTTACAAGATTACAGACATTCTTCCGCATTTTGGTGATTGGCATAATTCTAAATAATACCGGCGACATCTGGCGGGACGCAATTACGTAATTATTTTGTTGTATTTTATACTACTAAGACTTCTGTTGCTAACATCGTGCAGTCGATGTTTCAGGTACCCACATGACAGGTACCCACATGGCAGGTGCCCACATGGCAGGTACTCACGTGACAGGTACCCACATGGCACATACATAAACGTTAGCAGAGCGTGGTTTCGATCCACGGACCTCTGGGTTATGGGCCCAGCACGCTTCCACTGCGCCACTCTGTTTCGGTGCACATCTCGGCCCAGTCGGCCCTACCACTGCGATACCCACTAGAAAGGTTGTGGCAGGGGTCCCAACCTCCCAACTCCCACCTGTTTTGGGGGCCAAATTCCCAGCTCCCACCCGTTTTTGGGGCCAACCTCCCACCAATGCTGAGAGTCCACCTCCCGCCAGTTTCACCTCCCACCTATTTTCGAGGCCAACCTCCCGCCTCCTATCAACTTTTAGGACCAACCTCCCACCTCCCACTTCCTCTCTAGATGGTGAACTGCTTTGATCCTCCTCTGAATTTTCGTTTCTCAGCTATTATTTGCATATAATCAGTTACAATTATTACGATAACTATATTTGTTTTCCCAGTAGATTTGTGAAAATAGATCAGCTCATGTCAGGCTCTCTGACACCAATCTCCTCTCTTGAATCGACAATGGTTTTCGCCGTAGTGGTCAACTCCGTGTTGTGCAGGTGCATTCGTTCTGCATCGCGTGGTGCGATCCAAGAGCCTCACTCAGGCGTGACAATCTCTGTCGCAATTGCTGCAGGCGAAGGCGGTGAAGGCTGAGAAGGTGCAGGATCTGCACGCCTTTGTTTTCAGTGGTCCGTCTTTTCAGCCAGTTAAATTATATGGTTCGTTTCTCTTCTCCACTACCATACCATTGATGCAGGCGGGCGGGGGACAAGTCAAAAGCGAGTCAAAGCACCGTTTAGCGAGTATCGCACTAGTCGGGCTTACTCGGCCGCGATGTGCACCGAAACAGACAGACTGACAAATTTTAATTATTAATATATCTGTATAAAGTTTTCTTGGACGGCTCAAGAGAAACAGCCTGTGACTGAAACGGACCGAAATGTGCATTGTCCGGACAGAAAGACAGGCAGATAGACAGGCTGACTGGTTGGCGACACAGGCGACATCTGGCGGGACGCGATTAAGCAAATGTGTTGATATTTTTGATACTAATGGAACACCAAAAGTAAATCGAAACTGTGTATATTAATTGCGACATGCAACATATTTTTTCTTTCAAAACAAGTTTGATAACATGCATTAAAAAAATTGTAGCAGAGCGTGGTTTCGATCCACGGACCTCTGGGTTATGGGCCCAGCACGCTTCCACTGCGCCACTCTGCTTCGGTGCAAGTCTCGGCCCAGTAGGCCCTACCACTGCGACACCCGCTAGATGGCGAACTGACTTGTTTCTGGCTTTTCGTTTAACGGCTTTTATGAACATATCTATTAAATTATATTTAAATTGTTGAACTACAATTATTTTCCCATTAAATGTGTGAACATATATCAAAAATTCTTTTATTCTTTCAAAACCTTTCTCCGGCATATGGTTTGCTTAGAGATCAGATTAGTCTAAACGTACACCACACATGATATGTTTCTACATACGACCGTCAATTAACCGTTGAACGAACAGCCTTCATTTGTTTCTGGCTTTTTGTTTATCGTCTTTTATGCGCATACACACACACACGCACGCATGCACGCACGCACGCACGCACGCACGCACGCACGCACGCACGCACGCACTCACAAATACATACAAACAGTCATACATACATACATACATACATACATACATACATACATACATACATACATACATACATACATACATACATATATATATATATATATTCAGTTAAATTTAAATATCATTATTTTCCCATTTAATGTGTCTCTGAAAAGCTTTTTTCTGCATTTGCTTAGTAATCAGATTGGTTTAAACATATTTTGCACAGTATTGATACTATTTTTTATTTTCTACCACTGCGCTACCCGCTAGATGGCGAACTGCCTTGACTTGCTTCTGGCTTTTTGTTGATCGGCTTTTATGAGCATATCTATTCAATTACATTTAAATCGTTGAACTATAATTATTTTCTCATTAAATGTGTGAACGTAGAAAAACTTATTTTCTATTCTCTAAAAACCTATCTCCGGCATATGGTTTGCTTATAGATCAGATTAGTGTAAACATGTTTTTGATATGCACAGTATTGATAGTATTTTTGCATACAATACATTTAATAGTCTCTCCAATAGAAAGGCCGCAGCCATGTGACAACTACACCACACGAGATGTTTCTACATACGACCGTCAACTATCCGTTGAACATGGCCGAGCCATCGCTGGCTTAACGGACGCACATACCCTGCATAACCTCTGTGTTCGTGACCATGTCCTGCGAGGCGATGCCGATGGTACCATACCATTCATGCAGGCGGGCGCGCGAAAAATTAGAAGCTAGTCAAAGCAGTTCGCCATCTAGCGGGTATCGCCACTGCCCTATATAATATCTATAAGAGTTAAGAAGACGAAATATATATATAGATATTATATAGGTCAGTGGGTATCGCAGTGGTAGGGCCGACTGCGCTAGGATGTGCACCGAAGCAGAGTGGCGCAGTGGAAGCGTGCTGGGCCCATAACCCAGAGGTCCGTGGATCGAAACCACGCTCTGCTAGTTTGTTTTAACCAACTATATTATTTAAATAGTGTTGCCATATAACAGTTCACACTGCTATGCGCAACCCTTTTCACTCGTAAAATGGCTATGACAGGCTGACAAATTTGAATTATTAATTTATCTGTATCAAGTTTTCTTGGACGGCTCAAGGGAAACAGCCCCTGACTGAAACGGACTCAAAACTGCATTATTCAGACAGAAAGACAGGCAGATAGACAGGCTGACTGGCTGGCGACATCTGGCGGAATGCGATTATGCTATTTTTTTTTTTATATTTGATACTAGTGGAATACCCAAAACATATTGACACTTTGTATATTGTTTGCGACATGCAACATATTTTTCTTTCAAAACAGGTTTCAAAACATAACTATGCTTTAAAAGTCTATTTGGCCCAACGGAAATGTAGTACAGACCCACGTTGGTCCAACGTTAGCCCAATAAAAATACAACATACAAGTGTAACAACCACATTGGCCCAACATTGGCCCAACGGAAGTGTAGTACAAACCCACGTTGGCCCAACGTTATGCCAACCAGTTGGGCCAACGTAGGGCCGATGAGCAAAATGACGTTGGCCCACCGTGGGTAGCCAACGTTGGGCCAACGCCAAATACTCACATTGGCCCAACGTAAGCCTGCTATCTGGGCCGCTAGATGGCGAACTGACTTGTTTCTGGCTTTTCGCTTATCGGCTTTTATGAGCATATATATTAGTTTCATTTAAATTGTTGAACTACAGTTATTTTATATTCTTTGAAAACCGTTCTCAGGCATATGGTTTGCTTAGAGATCAGATTAGTCCAAACATACACCACACATGAGATGTTTCTACCGTCAACTATCCGTTGAACGTGGCCGAGCCACCGCAGACGCACACTGCATGACCTCTGTGTTCGTGACCATGTCCTGCCAGGAGATGCCAATGGTAGGGGAGACCGGGGCTAGTTGTATATACAGGGTAGTGCCATGCATGGGCCGAGCTTTGGATGCAAGCCCGGCCCGGCCCGCAGCCCGCGGGTCGGGCCTCTACAAAATTTTGCGGGCGGGGCCGGGCCTAGGCCTACATATTGCAGGCCCAGGCCGGGCCTGGGCTGAAAAAATATTAAACACATCGGGCTTGGGCCGGGCCTGGGCCTAGTGTGAGCGGGCTGGGCCGGGCCTGGATTCTAGTTTGCGGGCTTGGGCCGGGCTGGGCTTGACTAATTTTGTTTGCGGGCCTGGGTCGGGCCTGGATTCTAACTGCTAATTGCGGGACACTAATACAGGGGCAAGTTGTTACAGGGTCGTTTTGCGAAAACGTAGCACACATATGCGGATACCATCGATATTAGTTGGTTGGAAGTCCACCAGAGGACGCACTGTCCAAAAATCGGGAGTTAAGAAGACGAAATTAACGAGGTGTGGACAAACATAACTTTTAACCACCTGAAACTTTTTTTGGTATATCCTCATATCATCTCAAACAGCCACTTCTTAGGTTTCGTGAATAAAACGTGAAACATGTCTACCACAATAGTATAAGGGGTTATGCCAAGTAGAAGTTAAACTGGAAAAAAGCAGGATTTGTTATCGTCCAAGCGCGTTCAACTGCCAAAATTGTGTTTGGGCAAGTTGTTACAATGGTATTGGGGCAAGTTTTTACAACTGTAAAACGTTCAGACAGCTTGCACCGATGACTCAGCCAGCGAGTCGTGTGCTGACAATGCCTGAAAGAGCAAAACTTATTTAACCACGATGTGTGAACGCTTTATTTCACTTGTGAAGCCTAGCGTACGTGTATATAACCAGTACTGTTAATGCTAGCAGCGTCAAACAAAATTAACAAGTATCCCAGAAGGGTGAGTTATATACAGATGATAAATAGCTGGACTCTCGATAAGTTAATGGCTTCTTTGTCCATTTGCCATCTGGGTGCTTTGTCTTGGGTGGCAATAGCCCTATTTGAGCTATTAATTAATATTGCATGATTCATTGAAATGTGGAAGTCTGTGCGTGAGTGCGTACGTGCGTGTATCATCCAATCAAGTAGAAGTCGCATTACATATATATTTCGATTCACTATTTCATGCTCCATTCAACAATTCATATTCCATTCACAGTTGCTTGTTATGTAAGAATCCGGGGAATGAGTCCCTTTGGTAACTAAACATGAACATATATTGATACATGAAGCTGTGAACACATACATTGTTATGCACAATGTATATAAGATGTATAAGTGTGTATCAATAATGTGTATAAGATGTATAAGTGTGTTTCAACACTGTATATAAACTGTGTAAGTGTGTATCAACACTGTATATAAGATGTATAAGTGTGTATCAACACTGCATATAAGATGTATAAGTGTGTATCCACACTGCATATAAGATGTATGTATAAGTGTGTATCAACACTGTGTATAAGATGTATAAGTGTGTATCAACACTGTATATAAGATGTATAAGTGTGTATCAACACTGTATATAAGAGGTATAAGTGTGTATCCACACTGCATATAAGATGTATGTATAAGTGTGTATCAACACTGTATATAAGATGTATAAGTGTGTATCAACACTGTATATAAGATGTATACGTGTGTATCAACACTGTATATAAGATGTATAAGTGTGTATCAACACTGTATATAAGAGGTATAAGTGTGTATCCACACTGCATATAAGATGTATGTATAAGTGTGTATCAACACTGTATATAAGATGTATAAGTGTGTATCAACACTGTATATAAGATGTATACGTGTGTATCAACACTGTATATAAGATGTATAAGTGTGCATCAACACTGTATATAAGATGTATACGTGTGTATCAACACTGTATATAAGATGTATAAGTGTGTATCAACACTGTATATAAGAGGTATAAGTGTGTATCCACACTGCATATAAGATGTATGTATAAGTGTGTATCAACACTGTATATAAGATGTATAAGTGTGTATCAACACTGTATATAAGATGTATACGTGTGTATCAACACTGTATATAAGATGTATACGTGTGTATCAACACAACCTCCGATTCGCAGATGACATTGACCTAATCGCTGGAACAGAGGAGGAGCTACAAGAACTTAGCACAACACTGGAATACATTAATGAATGGAGAACGCCTCGAAGAAGTAACATCATTCAAGTACCTCTGGTCGATCCTCTCCTCTGAGGGCGACTCCACAGAGGAAATACGCACACGGATAAACCTGGCAACATCAGCGATAGCAAGACTCAAGAAGATATGGAGCAACAACAACATCAAAACGGCAGCAAAGATACGACTCTGTAAAAGCCTGGTTGTGTCAGTACTGACCTACGGATGCGAAAGCTGGACGCTGAAAGCCGAGTCCAAAAGAAGAATAGCCGCATATGAGATAAAATATTTCAGAAGGATCGTGAAAATTTCTTACATAGACCACATAACCAATATATCAGTAATGCAAGACATCACCGAAGCCGAAGGACCACAAGAACCGCTTTTGGCCGCAGTAAAACGCTGAAAACACCAATGGTTTGGTCATACAACCAGACACAACACACTTGCCAAATAAATACTACAAGGCGCGGTCAAAGTTGCCAGAAAACGAGGAAGACCACCAAAAAATGTACATGGACAACATTCGAGAGTGGACGGATCTAGAGCCACAGCAATTATGCGATGCTGCTCACAACCGTCCCAGATGGAGAAAGATCTCTGTGGAAGCCTCCAAGTGCGCACCTGTTAGTGCCCTGCGCGGGCCTAGAATTTGATCCCAAGCCCGGCCCGCAATTAGCAGTTAGAGTCCAGGCCCGGCCCAGGCCCGCAATAATTTTTCAAGCCCGGCCCGGCCCAGGCCCGCAAACTAGAATTTAGGCCCAGGCCCGGCCCAGGCCCGACCCAGACCGTGAATGTTTGGCCCAGGCCCGGCCCGGCCCGCACATTTCAGGCCCAGGCCCGGCCCATACCCGCGGGCCAAAGATGGGTAAGCCCGCGGCCCGCTAAGTTTAGAGAAGATAAACCTATAATCTTATAACAAAGACGAAAAACAAATAAACTGTAAAACAGACTTATTGTTTTATTAAATAAAAAAGGTCCATAGTGTGCTGGATGAGTTCTAAAAATTCAGCACCACCAACTTCTTCAAACTTACGAATATCCTGAAGAAAAATAAAGAAAAACTTCTTAGTGTCATTACTATTAAATATGGTAACATTTGTTATATTTGGCGTTAATGTTTATTGTTAGGGTAGGAGATTTGTTTATCTAACCCTGACTTAACCCATATGCAAGCCATAATCCCAATTTATATTGTTAATTGAATCAGCTCAACTAAGTTAACATAATTTAATATGATATTTCAATTAAATGTCACCCACTGACACTGACACCCAGTGGCATTTCCAGCAGGCCTGCAGTCACTAGCCTGAGACAGACAGGTTCAGACATGTGTGAATTAGTACAAGTGTGAATGAATTAGGACTGGGGAGAAATACCAATTACCAACTGGGTTGGGTACTGGGTAGTGGGCTAGTGGCCTAGTGTACACTTGGCAGTGGGCAGGTCTTTCAGGTGGGCAATGTTTGGAGGGAAGACCTAGACAATAGAATGTCCACTGGTAGGGTCAAAGGGTGATAAGTTGATGGTTAATCATGGCTTGATTTCCTCTGCAAATATTTCTAAAGTAAACATTTGGGGCTGTCTACTTCCAGCCAAGTGAACTTATGGGGTCATTAGATTCCATGCAAGTTCTCAATTTGCAACTATATAATACTAAAGAAATAATTTTAAGCATTCATTAAACGGAATTACAATTTATAATCAGTTTTTATTAAAAAAAATAAAGTAATAATCGGTGTTTTGTATGAATATTTGTATTATGTCCAGGCCTAGCCCAGGCCCGGCCCGGCCCGGCCCGGCCCGCTCACACTAGGCCCAGGCCCGGGCTGCGGGCCGGGCCGGGCTTGGACTAAAAGCCCGGCCCGCGCAGGGCACTAGCACCTGTACAATCGGCCCGGTCAAGGGATGAATGAATGAAGTGTGTATAATCCAATTAATATAATAACAGTAACACATACGAGTTACACGTGCTTTGCGATCCACACGTTCTTTGCTGTAACAACGTGCCCTGTATGATGTAACAACCTGCCCTGCTTACGGGGCTAATTGTTACAGTTGACTGCGCCTGGGAAACTTCACATATCTACTTAACTACAATATGGAATATATCTGGTACGGTACATTTTATTAACACGAATAATACACTTAATGTATACGTTAACATACTTTTAATTAAAAGTGACTTTAACTGAAAATTGTAACAACTAGCCCCGGTCTCCCCTACCATACTATTCATGCAGGCGGCCGGGCGGGCGAAAAATCAGAAGCGACTGAAAGCAGTTAGCCATCTAGCGGTGCACCGAAGCAGAGTGGCGCAGTGGAAGCATGCTGGGTCCATAACCCAGGTCCGTGGATCGAAACCGCGATCTGCTAATTTGTTTTAACAAACTACATTATTTAAAAAGTGTTGCCATAAATTATAACAATTCGCACTGTTATGCACCCGTAAAATGGCTTTTGTCTACTGACAAACTTGAATTATCGGTATATGTATCAAGTTTTCTTGGACGGCTCAAGGGAAACAGTCCCTGACTGAAAGGGACCCAAAACTGCATTATCCGCACAGAAAGACAGGCAGATAGACAGGCTGACTGGTTGGCGACACAGGCGACATCTGGCGTGATTAGGCAAATTTGTTGGTATATTTAATACAAATGGAACACCCATATCATATTGAAACTTTGCATATTGATTGCGGCATGGAACATATTTTTTTTTCAAAACAAGTTTGAAAACATAGTTATGCGTTTAAAAAAGCTAGCAGAGCGTGGTTTCGATCTACTGACATCTGGGTTATGGGTCCAGCACGTTTCCACTATGCGGCTATAAGCCTTGCGGTGTCTAATACGGTTCACCTGAGTTGAATCAGAGCTAGTGTATACCGAGCTGCGTCACTTCACGAATTAACATGGAGGAGTCATTTTGTAAATTGACGTTCAGCGCCACCAAGTAGAGGACAGCTACAACTTTCGTCAGCGCGTCCGGTAGTTCGACTCCGCATGCGCCAACTCTCAAGTTACATTTCGGGGTGAGAGGACAATCTACATAAACCGCTGTTGACAATAAAGATGTTAGGTTGACAATGCGATTGAGTTACATCCTTTCTGCGACACAAACGCAAACAATTCTCGGATATTATTGCCTTTTTACTAATTTATTATATACCGAGCTACGTCACTCACGAATTAACATGGAAGTACCTTTATGTAAATTGACGTTCAGCCCCACCACGTAGACGGCAACTGAATTTGTAACTAGAGAGTTGGCGTATGTGGAGTCGAGCTACCGGATGCGCTGACGAAAGTTGCAGCTGCCCATACTTAGTGGCGCTGAAAGTCAATTTACAAAATGCCGGAGTGACGCAGCTCTGTATACACTAGCTATGGTTGAATTTAAATATAATAATTAATGAATTTAATAATTGCTTGATTTAGTGCAACTGAATAAAATTATTATTTTATTATTATTATTGCTTGTTAATTGAAATTAATCGGAATACTACGATGTACACGCATCAGGCGTCGTAACACGTGGTGACGTCATTGCGTAAAACCGTTGAGTGCGTTAACCAATCACATTCGGTGGTATCCTCGTATGACGTGATACTTCCGTAGCAACCATTTGCGTGTTCGAAGATGGAGTCGTCGGAAGTGTTTCTTATCGATTTACTTAGTTAAGTTGTCATTTCTGGATTGCTGTAATTTCTTGTAGGTAACCAGGGTTCGGAGGAGAGTAAACTCCTTTCGCTGTTCATAGCATTTGGTAAATCACACCTCCTCCATCCCTTACGGGGGTATTGAGGTTGGGTGGCCGGCTTGCAGATTCCTTCCCTGGATTACCCGCCGTCAGTATATGTAAGTCATTTTCAGAACCCTTTTTCAAATTTCGCAACCATCAAATTTGGCTGCTTCTTGATTAATCCTAACACCAAACATAGAAAATGACTTACATAGTACTTACGGTGCCTTTATTCGTCACTTGATGTAACATTGTTCAAATAAAACGTTCAAAACTATATCGCATGTTTGTTTTGATGTTAATTAGCGAAGCAGGCTAAGAAGCCTCGTTAGGACTAGGACCCCCCCAAACGTATCGATCGCAGTCCTAAGCTACTTCTACTGCAACCTTTCCCGAAATGCTCCTCGCTAAGTTCCGGCTGTTACATAAATTACTTCCGTTGATGGCGCCACTAGATTACTTCCGCTTTGTCCAGCGAATTTTTTTTCCAACCATGTTCAGGCATATCTACTTCATTAGCCAATGGCAGTCGCGCTAAGTCGCTGAGTCGAAGGTCATAGTTGAGGTTCATGAATATTGATTAGCAATGCCAATGCCAATAAAAGACGTCGAATGTGGCGTTTTGCGTTGGCGATGACAGCATTTTAAGAAGTTATATATAATATCTATATGTGGATGTATATATAACTTCATAAAAACTTCTATATGTGGATTTAGAAGTGTATTTTTTTTCGTCACATGTATGATAGATAGGTATACCGGACGCATACTGCCGTATTGGCTATTGCCGTGGCATAGGCAGAAAGTAAACGCTCGCCAAAATGTTCAGTATTTGTGAAGAAGTGGCCTGTCGCAACCACGGGCAACTGAATCAACTTGGGCCTTTATAACTAATATATACTAAAGTATAATATTAGTTATAAAGTATATATAACTAATATATACTAAAGTATATATTAGTTATAAAGCCTAAAGGCCCAAGTTGATTCAGTTGCCCGTGGTCGCAACAGTGGACGCGATGATAATGCATTGTCTCCACTGAGCCTGCGGGTAAGTTCGGCTACACTACAGAACGTTCAGGGTTCTTTTTTACTTGACATGTTTATAATTAATTGAGAACAATAAACATATTCAGATAATGTGATAAAGGAAGTTACAAAGAACTTTGCGTAGCACAGCATCGTCAACCACCCGCCCATTTTACTATTCCCAATTATCGTGGTATCAAGAGTATGTTCACCAATATTGTCACCAAATTACATATAGGATGAATTCGACATTGTGTGTTAAAACTAATTAGTGCAACTGCGATCTTGCATTAAATTTAACAGATAAAGACATGTTTCACTAACATCAAATCACGTAACAAAAGGACGATTGTAAATTTCTTGGGTATATTTTACTCTGGCCTGATAATTTCCAAATAATTCTTCCTGACAGTTATCATCATGTCGTTTGTGCATGTAGAATGGCCCAATGGAAGAAAATGGGCAATTTCAAGCAGACTTCCAAATCAACATTTCCTCAAAAGACGATGTTTCTGCATGGAAGCAGAAGACACTTCAAGAACAACACTTCGTCTTCGCATAAAGAAGACAGTGCCTTCACTTTCTTCCAGAGTTCTGCACAAGATAATCCTCCACAAACAAAATTCGTTTGGCCAGTTCATTCCAAATCAACTTCTCTGAGAAAAATGCAGCCATGCTGCAATTACTGTGCGAAAACATACATATCCACCACTGCCCAACCTCATTCAGATGATGTGATATAGAAAGCTACTAGCCCACACACATATATGATGTGATATAGAAAGCTACTAGCCCACACACATATATGGTGCACTGTCAATGAAACATTACTCTTAACACATTTAGAGACTATAACTATAAAGGTCTATGTGGTTACATTTTCCATTAATTTTATCCCTTATGTTGTTTTACCTTTTTAAAAATTATGTTGTCACATCTCCCCATAACTAGTATAACAGAGGACTCCATTCCACAACCGGTAAAATAGAATATTTGATGTTGGTTTGTTGTTTATGCATAATTTGAATAATTGCCCAAGTTACAGACTAATAACAACAACCACAACTCAATATTTCAACCGTTTCATTGAATTCAGAAAGACCTAGACAATACACAATTCTACACATACATGTATATCATTATATATAGCTAATGTGTAAACGGGTATTATAAACATCGTCCTGCTCTTAAATTGTGTGTTAGGTTATCTTTTTATAGTGTTACTAAAATTACTGAATATGTCTAGCAAGATGGCTTGGTTTTTCACTCGGCGACACGAACCTGTCAAGATCAGCTCTTCTGAAAACATAAAAGTCATACACATTCGGTAATTCACGTACAACGTATATTCATTACATTTACACATTTTGTCAATAACACACACAATGAGTATATGTGTATGAATAATTAAAGGTAAAAATAATACACTACGCACACACAAATAAGACACACATACTTCTCTGTAATAATATAAATATATACACATTATTATTAGTATTTGTAATAGTGTGTTACATGGAGTAACCTATTTCAAATATCTCATTTAATTATAGGACAGACACAACACTTTCAACCTCTCCGACCAAAGAAGCAACAACGTAACGTAAGTTACATGACATGATCATGTTATGTATGACAACATATACACTGTATGCTATAACACATGTGCAACTATGATTAGCAAAGATGTATACATAACATGCTATTGATTTTACACATGTACTAGTAGGCCTACTCCCGCACACAGATCCGTAAACACTTCTTCACAAATTGTGTCATCAGTTATTGGAACAAACTTCATGAAGAAGTCTGTCAGCAACTACTCTGAACACCTTGAAGAAGAAATTGAGGTGTCTAGCCACCGGCTGAAAGAGACTATACGACCAAGTATACAAAGTAAATATACCAAATAAGTAAATCGCCATCTGAATACAGGGCACAGAACCTACGAAAAAGGTATATGACCTCTTGCGTTGTCGTAACAACAAGGCCCGTAATCTCGAACGACTTTCGAAATCATAACACCAGTTTTTCGCAAATATGGCGGCAAAACAGGGTAAATTGCCGAAATATTCACCCAGGACCAAGCCTTCTTCTGGGTACGAGCCAACCCTCTGTTCAAAGCTTATAGACTCGGTGTGTGTGCACACGTGCTGTAAGAGAAAGTAATAAAATATTTGGAAGAAAGAGAAAAGATGATAGTGTGCGTGTAGAACTGCAATTTGAGGAGAGGAAAAGTTGATAGCGTGAACAATGCAATATTAATTAATGTTAGCTGGAGATCTTCTGTCTGAAAATCTCCAAACTTGGCGCAGTAGCTGCGTTGGCTGGTAAGTTATTCCAATTGGCTAAAAAAGCTATACTGGATGAATTGCTTAGTGATTACGGGGAGTTGAAAAGCTTCAGAGTGTCGGGAGGGTCTCCCCAGGGGTATAAGTTTGGGGAAGAGGTCCAGGGCGATTATACCATGTAATGTTTTATATAACATGACAAGGCAGATGTCTGTTCTCCTTTGTTGGAGGCTGCGCCAATGCAAGTGTTTGATCATAGTGGTGACACTTGCTTCACGGTTGTAGTTGTTACAAACATACCGTGCTGCCAGTCTTTGGACCATCTCTATTTTGTTTTTGTACGTTTGTGTGTAGGGGTCCCATATGGCAGCGGCATATTCCAACTGGGGTCTAACTAAAGTGAAATAAGCACTGGTTTTAAAATTTATTTTCCTGGCAAATTTTGAGATTTCTTCGTAGGAAACCTAAGGATGCATTTGCTTTTTTGTGACCTAATTTATGTGGTTATTCCAGGATAGTGTTTTATTTATGACCACGCCAAGATATTTTGCGTTGTCCTCCTTTACGTGTACGTGGCCATGAAGAGTGTATTGTTTGTATTTCGGGTTACGGGATCTTGTTATGTGGAGTACACTACATTTCTGGGATGGAACTCCATTTGCCATGTTTCTTCCCACTTGGTCAGTTTGTCTAGATCTTGTTGAAGGGCTGTCGCGTCAGTACCATTGGATATTGTCATGTAGATAATAGTGTCTTCAGCAAAGAGTTGATTTGAGGTTATTAGGTAGGTCATTTATATAGATCAGAAAGAGGATGGGGGCAATCACTGAACCTTGTGGGACTCCATTGATAACCGGAGCCCAGCCCGAATACATACCTTCACATGCCATGCGTTGCTTTCTATCCTTCAAGAATTTCTCAACACAAGTGTTTACAGGGCCATTGATACCGTATCTTTCAAGTTTCTGGATTAGTCTGTGGTGTGGTACTTTGTCAAACGCTTTGGCGAAATCGATAATAATTACATCAGTTTGCCTTCCGTCGCTTAGATTTGCCAGGATATCTTGTGTGAAGGCTAGCGACTGTGTATCGGTGTGAAAGACCACAATTTCTTGTTACCATTTTTGTTGTAGTCATCCAGGTTTGGTGTGATTACTGATTCAACATATGTCCAATAGGCTGCTCTGGTTTCTTTCCTAATAGTGCTTTCCAAGGTTTGTAAATTAGTTGTCCAAAGTTTGGATTTCTTTGATCCCTTCTTTGTCTATCCCTGGCTTTTATTAGTTTCTTCAATTTACTATTTATCCATGGGGGTCAATCCCTGTTTGATGCATTCCTCTGGGGGATATGTGACTCTACTGCTTCATCTAGGGCTGCTTTAATTTTTTTCCTTTTCCTTTTCATTAGCAGTTAGGGTCTTTTGGTTGGTGTCGATATATTCACGAGTCCTGTTGAGTTCCCTTTCTATACCCTCCCAGTTGGTGTTCCTATAGATGGGGAGTTTACGCCGGCTTTGGGTGTAATTCTTGGGGCTTATATCAATTTAAGTGAAAACAAGATTGTGGTCGGATATTCCTGGTAAGATCTCTGTCCTGTTGACAAGCGTTGGGTTATTCATTACAAGAAGATCTATGGTATTGTCTCCCCTTGTGGGTTGGTCAATGACCTGGGTCAAGCCATGGTCGGCTAGGATGTCTAGGAACAAGGTACGTTATGAAGGAGAACAGCAAGCGGGCTTCAGTTGAGTCGACAGCCACTCTAGGCCTGGCAGGTTCATATCACCAGCTAGCCATACATGGTTGCTGTCACGAGGCAGTTTAGCTAATGAATGTGTAAATGAGTTGAGGCTGTGTTCATCTGTAGCATTAGGCCTATAATATGCGCCAACGTACAAGCTCTTGTTGGATGCGATGTTCAGTTTGATCCAGAGGATCTCGCATTCTGTCTCTAGGTCTTTCTCTCTCAAACTAAGAACATCTGCTCTTACTACTACGAATACTCCACCCCTCGTCCTATCTCTCTGGCTCTACGATAAACTGTGAAATCTGGAGGGAAAACTTCATGATCCTTGATCTCCGGAGCCAGGACTCTGTGACTGTGCCAACAATAATATCTGTCTTTGTGCTGTACAGGAGGTGATCCAGTTCCCCTTTTTTGTTCACTATTGCCTGGCAGTTAACATTCAACAGTCAAAGAGGTTTCTGCTTACATTTTGTCGCAGTGTGACATGATTTTGTGGGGAAGACGAGGCTAACGGTGGCCCCGGTGATGAGCACCCACTGCCACTGGCACTGCAGTCCGTGCTATCACACGACTCAGAAATTTACTAAAGATGTTGTCAGTCAGAGGAAATAGAATGCAAATCAAAGAGGGTTGTACTAAAATTTGGCATGACACATTGGAGGCACTCCCACAGGCAATTGCTGGAGTTGATACATTCATATATAGTCGATCTCATGTTCTGGCAGCCTTACTACTGCATAGACATAGCATCGAAAAAAAATAATGAAAACATGTCAACAAACGGGACCGATTATTAATTGACTACGTTGATTTATAGAATGAATGAATGCCTGTTTTAATACAGTGATGTAGGCAAGTTTAAATACAATTGAACCGCGATCTCTATAACACAATTTCACTATGTTGAAGGGGTGTGGCAAGGGTCTCAACTTCCCATCTCCCACCTATTTTGGGGACCAACCTCCTACCGATTGCCAGAATCCATCTCCCATTAATCTTACCTCCCACCTATATTAATTGTCCATGACATTGCTGACTTGTGAGTTCGAATGACTAATGTATGTAAAAAAACCCACAGAACTTGACATACAAAAATATTTTTTCTTATAATAAAGCCTTGTTTTACTTACCAGTTGATTTTTAAAAATCAAAAAAAATAATTAACTGTATGAAGACTCAACATTCTTTTCAACATATCAAGGACCATTATATATTTACGCCCCTAATATAGCGTGATGCTCAGCACTACATTGGCCGATATATAATGGAAGACATCCTTATAAAGTAAATTACCAAAGACAGGTTAAAGTACAAATCCTGGCTATTTATTTACAGTTTCACACAGAAAGACACATAGCAACAACTGATGCTACAAACATATGGATAGACGTCACACATTATATTTTGAGATTTTAGAATATTTTACAATAATGACGCCAATTATATAACATACAATCATGTTGTATCATACACAACTACATAATATTACTTCAGCCTGTTATCTCACCAGATCATTACAATCTGATGTACATAATGTAAATTACATTTCTTAAAGTTACTCTACAATGTGTATCCGTTTTAAAAAGTGAAAGTGGCCAGTTCGTAGAATGGCTGGTACAGTGTTTTACATATATTTACACTGATAAACAATAGCTGTGGAAAGGTAGCCATATTCATAATATGTTGTACGCCTAAGTAGACCACACAGCTCATGAGCAGAACATGTAATGTAATGTAATATGTTGTACGCCTAAGTAGACCACACAGCTCATGAGCAGAACATTTAATGTAATGTAATGTAATGTAACATGCTGTACGCCTAAGTAGACCACACAGCTCATGAGCAGAACATGTAATGTAATGTAACATGCTGTACGCCTAAGTAGACCACACAGCTCATGAGCAGAACATTTAATGCAATTGTGAAAATACATAGATGTGATATAATTTTTTACACTGTACATAATTTCAAACATGATCGAGTGATATGATAAATGTCCATACAACAAATTTACTTTTATGATTCAGATTCTTCAAAGATATCTTCTTGATTGCAACTGCACGCGCCACGTGGGGCACATCAAATAAGATGACATCTCCCGGATAGTCACAGTGACACACTGTTCATGGAATTGCGAGATTATACGCTTCTTCAGCCACTAAATTGTCTTCTCGGTGTACTTGCAATTTGCATATTTAATTTCAAGATGCAGCAGTTCTCCTTTCTGTCAAGTTTCCTCATGAAAACACATGTGTAGGCTGTAGCGTTGGGTCAGTGCTGTAATTAAATAAGAGATTTGAAATGGGTCATTCCATGTAACACACGATTATAAATACTAATCATAATGTGCATATGTTTATATTATTACAGAGATGTGTGTGTGTGCGCTAGTGTATTATTTTTTAACTTTAATTATTCATACACAGACTCATAGACATAGTCACAGATGAATAAAAATGTAACTTTTACTTGACACTCAATATTGCAATAAGAGTCTTATTACAAGACAATGGTTTCCTTTTTTCTATATTTTGCAATCTTGTTGTTAAATCCACACATTATTCCTGACAGATAACGCATAACAATTGGACAATATAACGATGTGGATGTTTCCGACTTCGATTCTTTCGAAAAGACAAAGCCAGGACGAAAGGGCATGTACACAACTTAATCTTTCTCAAGTTACTGTCACAGACTGAGGTCAACATTTTAGGGTCCTCTAACTTTTTATTCCACATCAATATCTTCTTTAGTAAACATTACATCACACGTTAGCCTGCATTCAGTGGCAGCGCAGCCACCAAACAGAAAGGTCACAAGAAATGAACTCAATTCCATAAGACAAAATAGACCCTTTTTTGTAAGCCAAAAAGTGGAATAACTTCGCAAATAATAAAGATATTGAAAACATTCAAAAAGGATGATAAACCGCATAACATACTTTATCAGACAGAAGTGTTTAAATGATTATAAAATAATTTTGATTTTGTTGTTGTTGTAATATACATATCACTGTCAGAGACAGAATCACAGACACAGACAGAGTCGGTTTCGACAGTACACTATGACTAGTCGAAATGGTATCAAAATACTTCTTGTCAACAACTTTCTGACTACGTGTGTTATCTATGCATTACAATTTTCTAATGTCATTGCTACATTATGTTTTGCATAGTTTGCGATGTTAATGTCATACCCTAAACCGAGAAGACCGCCGATGCAAAACCTCGCGAGAATTTCGTAAGTAAGTTGCGATTTTTGTAGCTGCGCAAATTCGCAAGTCATTTGAGAATACGAACTTACAAAATTTCGTGGTTACGAAATTAATTTTTTCAAAATGCTCATAAAATCTATTATAAGCTAAAGATCGAAATTTCTATCAAAAATTTTCACAGCGTGCATAATTGGGCAAAATAAATAGAAAAGTTGCCCAAAAGTGGCTGAAAATACGATCCATCGAACACTTTTCAACTACATTTGACTTATTTGCTCACTTGGTGAAGACGCCGCGTCGCAGAGGACACCATTTCTGTGACAAATTTTGATGAGTGAAGTTTTGACAGTTTTCAATAACAAAGCTCGCGGAGAGCGCCAACAACCTCAACCGAAGTCCTGTCATCGAGTATACCAATATGAAGGTTAGGGGTGTACATATTTTGGTTAGACACAGCTAAAAATTTACTAAAAATTGTATAGGAAATGTTTCGCGAACAACCTTGACCTTCGCGATGCCGTAAAACAGCGCATACGACAACTTGTCAACGTCAGTGTTGTAAAATAAACACTGTAGGCAAAAGCTATAATTTACGAGCTGTTCATCTTTCACATTTTGACTGTGAAAAGTGGAGTCAAGATAATACGCAGTTAGGTAAATTTCGTTGTTTATGATGGATATTTTGTTTTGCCTTGTGAGTTGTGTCGTGAGCGGTCTAACCTCGTTGACGTTGTGAGTTAGACGCATTTTAAGAGTTTCTATGGGCGTTTTTATGATTTATTCTTAGTGAAACGCAATTTGTTGCTTCGATTATAGCTAAGGAGCGATATCGATTTTTAATAGCGAAATCGTGCTTAAGAGCTCATAAGAATGTTAGTGAAACGGTACCCAGGCGTCGTAACACGTGGTGACGTCACTGCGTGAAACCGTTGTGTGCGTTAACCAATCAAATTCGGTATTATCCTCTTGTGACGTGATACTTCCGTAGCAACCATTTGCGCGTTCGAAGATGGAGTCGTCGGAAGTGTTTCTTATCGATTTACTTAGTTAAGTTGCCATTTCTGGATTGCTGTAATTTCTTGTAGGTAACCAGGGTTCGGAGGAGAGTAAACTCCTTTCGCTGTTCATAGCATTTGGTAAATCACACCTCCTCCATCCCTTACAGGGGTATTGAGGTTGGGTGGCCGGCTTGCAGATTCCTTCCCTGGATTACCCGCTGTCTGTATATGTAAGTCATTTTCAGAACCCTTTTTCAATTTCGCAACCATCATGTTTGGCTGCTTCTTGATTAATCCTAACACCAAAATAGAAAATAACTTGCTAACTACTTACGCTGCCTTTATTCGTCATTCGATGTAACGTTGTTCAAATAAAACGTTCAAAACTATATCGCATTGTGTTTGTTTTGATGTTAATTAGCGAAGCGGGCTAAGAAGCCTTGTTAGGACTAGGGCCCAATAGATTGACGGTGGGGGGGGTCCTTGGAAACAAACGTATCGATCGCAGTCTTAAGCTACTTCTACTGCAACATTTCCCGAAATGCTCCTCGCTAAGTTCCGGGTGTTACATAATCTATTTCCGTGGATGGCGCCACTAGATTACTTCCGCTTTGTCCGACGGCGGCCACCAAACTCACTAGGTGGAGCACCATTTGCTGAACGGATAACTTATACATACTTTTAGACCATCTAATGTAATGTAACGGATGTATACTGATTTATGAACAGTAAATTGTTGCGCTGAATATTTAACACTTTTTTCTAAGTTTATATTGTTTAGAAATATACTGGAGCGAGGTCTTCCTCCCATCCTCCCTCCCTCCCTCCCTCCCTCCCTCCCTCCCTCCCTCCCTCCCTCCCTCCCTCCCTCCCTCCCTCCCTCCCTCCCTCCCTCCCTCCCTCGCTCTCGCTCTCGCTCTCGCTCTCGCTCTCGCTCTCGCTCTCGCTCTCGCTCTCGCTCTCGCTCTCGCTCTCGCTCTCGCTCTCTCGCTCTCGATCTCTCGCTCCCTCGCTCTCGTTCTCCCTCCCTCCCTCCCTCCCTCCCTCCCTCCCTTCCTCCCTCCCTCCCTCCTGCTCTTGATCTTGCTCTCCCTCCCTCCCTCCCTCCCTCCCGCTCTTGCTCTCCCTCCCTCCCTCCCCACCCTCCCCCCTCCCTCCCCTCCCTCCCCCTCCCTCCCTCCCTCCCTCCCTCCCTTCGTCCCGCTCTCGCTCTCTCTCCCTCCCTCCCTCCCTCCCTCCCTCCCCCCTCCCTCCGTCGCTCTCGCTCCCTCCCTCCCTCCCTCCCTCCCTCCCTCTCTCTCTCTATCTCTCTCTCTCTCTCTCTCTCTCTCTCTCTCTCTCTCTCTCTCTCTCTCTCTCTCTCTCTCTCGCTCTCCCTCCCTCCCTCCCTCCATCCCTCCCTCTCCTTTTATTAGATTGGTATCTTAATTTTATTTGCGCACAAAAACCCGAGCACGAAAGTTCAGAACAGAGTTAAAGTAGTTCACCATGCAGCGATGTGCACCGAAGCCGAGTGGCGCAGTGGAAGTCTGCTGGGCCCGTACCCCAGAGGTCCGTGGATCTTTAAGAAACTATATTCTTTCTGTAATGTTCTTGTTTGGCCCATGACAATGCACATTCATGCAAACTTGTTACTATATTTCGCAGTAATCAACCCCTAAAGTATATGGGCACTTTATTGTTTTCCACATGGATTTTCAAAACAATAAAGTTAGCAGAGCGTGGTTTCGATCCACGGACCTCTGGGTTATGGGCCCAGCACGCTTCCACTGCGCCACTCTGCTTCGGTGCACATCTCGGCCCGGTCGGTCCTACTACTGAGATACTCGCTAGATGGCGAACTGGTTTGATTCGCTTCTGACTGTTCTTTTGTCAGTTTGTGTATGTACATATTCAGTTAAAATTAAGATAACTATAATTATTTTCCCATGAATATTTAACACTTTTTTCTAAGTTTATATTGTTTAGAAATATACTGGAGCGAGGTCTTCCTCCCATCCTCTCTCTCTTTCTCACTCTCCCTCCCTCCCTCCCTCCCTCCCTCCCTCCCCCCGCTTTCGCTCTCGCTCTCGCTCTCGCTCTCCCGCTCTCGCTCCCTCGCTCTCGCTCCCTCCCTCCCTCCTTCCCTCCGTCCCTCCGTCCCTCCCTCCCTCCCTCCCTCCCTCTCGCTCTCGCTCCCTACCTCCCTCCCTCCCTCCCTCCCTCCCTCGCTCTTGCTCTCGCTCCCTCCCTCCCCCTCCCTCTCCCGCTCTCGCTCTCGCTCCCTCCCTCCCCCTCCGTCTCTCTCTCTCTCGCTCTCGCTCTCTCTCGCTCTCGCTCCCTCGCTCCCTCCCTCTCGCTCTCGCTCTCGCTCTCGCTCCCCTCCCTCCGTCCCTCCCTCCCTCCCTCCCTCTCGCTCTCGCTCTCGCTCTCGCTCCCTCCCCTCCCTCCCTCCCTCGCTCTCGCTCCTCCCTCCCTCCCTCCTCTCGCTCTCGCTCCCTCCCTCCCTCCCCCTCCCTCCCTTCCTCCCCCCTCCCCCCTCCCTCCCTCCCTCGCTCTCGCTCTCGCTCTCGTTCTCGCTCTAGCTCCCTCCCTCCCTCCTCCCTCCCTCCCTCTCTCTCTCTCTCTCTCTCTCTCTCGCTCTCCCTCCCTCCCTCCC
Source organism: Lamellibrachia columna (assembly GCA_963662155.1). NCBI lineage: Eukaryota > Metazoa > Annelida > Polychaeta > Sabellida > Siboglinidae > Lamellibrachia > Lamellibrachia columna. The sequence continues at coordinate 16,385,118 of OY759270.1, forward strand.
TCCCTCCCACCCTCCCTCTCCTTTTATTAGATTGGTATCTTAATTTTAACTACGCACAAAACCCGAGCACGAAAGTTCAGAACAGAGTTAAAGTAGTTCACCATGCAGCGATGTGCACCGAAGCCGAGTGGCGCAGTGGAAGTCTGCTGGGCCCGTACCCCAGAGGTCCGTGGATCTTTAAGAAACTATATTCTTTCTGTAATGTTCTTGTGTGGCCCATGACAATG